>BSBK01005749.1:2500-597186 GCA_027943335.1 Chamaecyparis obtusa | reverse complement strand
AGAGATAGAGAGAGTGGTGGGGGGCACCCTGGCAAAAGCATGAGGAGAGAGTCATTTAGACTCATGAAGGTTTAATGATCTAAGAAGATCAAGTTATGAATGTAATTGGACCTATGGTCCATTTTTGTATTTGGTGTTTGGATGTAATAAGCCTAAACTATAAAGGCATGTCATGGAGGTTAAGAGCATTTAAAGGTCAAATTGTACTTAATGGGGGTCATTAAGGATCATTTTGTGGATCCTAGTTTAGTTATGGGATCTAAAGGCCTATAAGGTTTTTGATCAATGCAATATGGCCTCTAAGGCCAATCAAATGTTGTGAAAGCATCAAGAGTGCCATTAAGTTGTAATTTGCCATGTTGGCAATTTAGGCCTAATAAGGCTTGTAAGGGATTTAGGAGTTTTTAGGAGGGTTAATGGGGTTGTGAACCTTTAGAAAGGTTAATGAATTGTTAAAAAGGCCTAAAAGATTGTAAGTTATCGAAGTTGACACTTTAGTGTCAACTAGACAACAAATTCTACATAATTTCTAAATTGTAACCAACTTAACAGTCATGTAACTGACTGTTATGATTGGGTAGAGGATTTATGGTCTTGTAAGGCTTTATAGAGGATATAGGCATGTCTAGATAGGAGGTAGAGAGGGTGGTAGACTAACCAAGCAATGTAAGAGGTTTTTCATTCAATAAAAACAAAATATTCTCTGCAAACTCTATTCTCTGTCCCGTGGAACAGTCAGGGAACAGTGAGTTGTCATGGGCTATTAAAATGTGTTTTGGGATTTATTATTAATGTAGGAACATTGAAAAAGTTTTTATTTACCTTTCCACACATTGGTTTTATTATTTCATTGTGTTTGAATCAATAATATTCGACTGGTATTTCTTGGACAGTGACTGGTAGGGAATCGTGAGTTTGCTAGTTTGAAGTTGTCAATATGAAGTGGTAACTCTCCCGCCACTATGTGGTTACTATATTTAGTGGGAGAGTACCATCATGTAATATGTTCCTTGTATCATATTTATCTCATGCAGGGAGTTGAGGAAGACGTTTGGAGAACCACAAATGGTGGTAGTTTGCTGACAGAGAATGTTGATTGAATGGTTTGACTGTCCAGAAAAATACAGTCCAATGCGGGGGAGATATCTCCAAAGTTAACCGTTGGATCTTTCTAAATTTGAGATATGTTATAAAAACCTAGTTACACACATTTCCACTGGAGGGATTGTAAACATAAGGTTTCTTTCAAAAGTTATAGACACCTGTATACTGGTCTATGTAGAGGACAGAGATAGGGCAGATTTTCTTGGATTTACTTCATGAATATGTTGGAGAGTTTTATGAATGGATTTGGTGTTGTGTGGGGGTGTGTGGAAAAAATTATAAAATGGTATTAGAATATTTAATTTGTTTGAATATTTTTTGGGGAAAAGATTTAAAAACCCTCACTACTGTACTATTAGGACTGTGCAAGCAAGGACAATTTGGTGCAAGGAGAAAGGTTGGTCACTAGAGCGAGTCTAGATGTTGGAAGGTGGATGGTTTAAGTGTATTGGAGTCATTGGAAGGGTTAGGATCACCATTTGAAGAATGGTTTATGGTTATTGTTGTAGAAACACATTGGTGGAAGTGCATTTGACATGGAATGTGGAACATGATTGATAGGTTCGAGTATGAAGAAGTGAAAGGGGATACAAGGTGTGGAGTCTAGTGGAGTTAGGATGATGGAATACTAACCACTAATAGGTCTATGGAATGTAATGGGTTCAAGAGTAATCTTAGAATGAAGATTGAATGTGTTACCAAGAAAAGAAGGGAAGAAGGCAATAAACCATGAAAGAAATGTAATCTACCACTAGACTCTGTATCAAGTGGTATCAGAGCTTAGAAGATGCCTTTGGGGGAAGAGTGAGTGAAGACAATCTGAGATTTTGAAGACTTAGAATTCTTTGTTGAACCCTTAAAGTTGAGTTATCCTTTAAGAGAGTTCCAAGGTGGTGATTGAAAGTTGAATGGATCTTGGATTGTAGAGGAGGTCAGAGTTGCTGGTTGAAGGATAGAAAGGTTCAAGCCATCATGAATGCAAATTTGGAGAGAAGAGAAACTTATGGGTACTCACAGTTTAGAACACAATGCAGATGTATAGGTAAGGTTTGTAAAATGGTCATTTCCAGCGGTTCATTTTCCAATTTTGTTTTAGTTGAGATGGTTGATAAGTTGAATCTACAACAACTAGTGCATAGTAAACCTTACATGGTACAAGGATTGCATGGTAAACACCAAGTTGAGGTTAGAAGGCAGGCATATGTTCATTTCAACATTGGAACTGATGAGGATGTTGTCTTGTGTGATGTTATTCCATTGATGGGATGCCATTTGATCCTTGGGAGGGCATGGCAAGTAGCGAAACACACTTTGTATGATGGGGCATTGAACAGTTACACCTTCAAGCATGGTGGAGGGAAAATAATACTGAGATCTTTGATGGAAGATGCCAACAAGTTTCTTGTTTGAAAGAGTTGGGTTCCTAGGACAAAGGGATCAAGAAGAAGACAAGGTGGAAAATAAGATAGAAGAGCATATTGTGGAGCAGCATGACTATGATAGGGAAGTGAGAGATGTGGATCATGTGAAGATCCTAGAGGAGAAAGTAGAGGATGTGAATGGTTCGCGTGAAGAACCAAAAGAGAAATTAGAGAAGCATGTAAAGATAACCCAAGAGAAGTCAGCATATGAAGATAACAAGGCTGAGAAGAGGATGGTACTGTGTGGAACTAAAAATGAGAGGGCACATGGAGTTTTTATGGAAGATAAGAAGATCTCAGAGGTTGCTGAGGCAATGGATGAGTGTAGGGGTGAAGGCATCCAAGTGGGGACAATCAAGTGTCCCTTATATGCTATTGTTAAAAATAGAAAGGATAGGGCTATTAAACAAGCCATTGATGCCATGTTTGAGTGCCAAGAAGGATGGCATTGTGGGGATAAGTTGCAGGAGGTTTCAAGAAAGATAGGGACCTTGAAGATTGAAGAGTTCAAACTCTTGAAGACTGATTTGGAGGAAGTAGCCACAAGTTGGCATAAGAAGATGAAGAAAAGAGTGGTATGGCCTATCAAGAGGCTTGTTGAAGAGAGAAAATTACTAAATAGGGGACCCACTAAGAGGGTACAAGGAATGGATGGTGAGGAGGCTAGTATGAAGACAAGTGTTCCAAAACTTGAAGACAAGATGGATCTATGGGCTGAGTTAGATGCCATAGTTGAGGAATGGCAAGAGAAAGGTGGAGTGATGAGAGAATGCCTAGAACAGGGGCATGAAGAAGAAGAAGCATATGGTCATGAAGAGACCTTAAAGTCAGGATTGTCTACAATGAAAAGGAACTCACAAGAAGTGTGGGAGCAGACAGTGGAAGTACTGAAAGAAGTGGATGAAGGAGGGGAGCACCAAGCCTTTGATTGGGTGCCTATGAAAGATTTGTTTAGTTTTGTGTCTAACATTTTTGTGACAGGTTTGCAGGAGTTATCTATTGTTCATCATGCAAGTGATGATGTTGTAGACATTTATGATATGAAGCATGCAAGGCTGTGTACTTGGCACATGATATTTGTTTGTAGGTACATGAGGTACATTTGTATGGAAGATCCTCAACATGAGATAGACAAAGACTGGAGGAAGAGGAAGAAAACTACCCAATCCAAAGACACTTAGATTGATTTGATCCTTGGGAGTATGGTGCAGGGCACCCTGGAAAAAGCATGAGGAGAGAGTCATTTAGACTCATGAAGGTTTAATGATCTAAGAAGATCAAGTTATGAATTTAATTAGACCTATGGTCCATTTGTGTATTTGGTGTTCGGATGTAATAAGCCTAAACTATAAAGGCATGTCATGGAGGTTAAGAGCATTTAAAGGTCAAATTGTACTTAATGGGGGTCATTAAAGATCATTTTGTGGATCCTAGTTTAGTTATGGGATCTAAAGGCCTATAAGGTTTTTGATCAATGTAATATGGCCTCTAAGGCCAATCAAATGTTGTGAAAGCATCAAGAGTGCCATTAAGTTGTAATTTGCCATGTTGGCAATTTAGGCCTAATAAGGCTTGTAAGGGATTTAGGAGTTTTTAGGAGGGTTAATGGGGTTGTGAACCTTTAGAAAGGTTAATGAATTGTTAAAAAGGCCTAAAAGATTGTAAGTTTTCAAAGTTGACACTTTAGTGTCAACTAGACAACAAATTCTGCATAATTTCTAAATTGTAACCAACTTAACAGTCATGTAACTGACTATTACGGTTGGGTAGAGGATTTTTGGTCTTGTAAGGCTTTATAGAGGATATAGGTGTGTCTAGATAGGAGGTAGAGAGGGTGGTAGAATAAACAAGAAATGTAAGAGGGTTTTCATTCAATAAAAACAAAATATTCTCTACAAACTCTATTCTCTATCCCGTGGAATAGTCAAGGAACAGTGAGTTCTCATGGGCTATTAAAATGTGTTTTAGGATTTATTATTAATGTAGGAACATTGAAAAAAATTTTATTTACCTTTCCAAACATTGGTTTTATTATTTCATTGTGTTTGAATCAATAATATTCGACTGGTATTTCTTGGACAGTGACTGGTAGGGAACCGTGAGTTTACTAGTTTGAAGTTTTCAATATGAAGTGGTAACTCTCCCACCACTCTGTGGTTACTGTATTTAGTGGGAGAGTACCATCATGTAATATGTTCCTTGCATCATATTTTCTTATGCAGGGAGTTGAGGAAGACGTTTGGAGAACCACAAATGGTGGTAGTTTGTTGACAGAGAATGTTGATTGAATGGTTTGACTATCCAGAAAAATACAGTCCAGTACGAAGGATGTATCTCCAAAGTTAAACCATTGGATCTTTCTAAATTTGAGATATGTTATAAAAAACCAAGTTATGCACATCTCCACTGGAGGGATTGTAAAACTAATATTTTTTTCAAAAGTTATAGACACCTATATACGGGTCTATGTAGAGGACAACGATAGGGTAGATTTTCTTGGATTTACTTGATGAATATGTTGGAGAGTTTTATGAATGGATTTGGTGTTGTGTGGGGGTGTGTGGAAAATATTATAAAATGGTATTAGAATATTTAATGTGTTTGAAGATTTGTTTGGGAAAAGATTTAAAAACCCTCACTACTATAATATTAGGACTGTGCAAGCAGGGAGAGTTTGGTGCAAGGAGAAAGGTTGGTCACTAGAGTGAGTCTAGATGTTGGAAGGTGGATGGTTTAAGTGTATTGGAGTCATTGGAGGGGTTAGGATCACCATTTGAAGAATGGTTTATGGTTATTTTTGTATAAATAGATTGGTGGAAGTGCATTTGACATGGAATGTGGAACATGATTGATAGGTTCGAGTATGAAGAAGTGAAAGGGGATACAAGGTGTGGAGTCTAGTGGAGTTAGGGTGATGGAATACTAACCACTGATAGGTCTATGGAATGGAATGGTTCCAAGAGTGATCTTAGAATGAAGATTAAATGTGTTACCAAGAAAAGAAGGGAAGAAGGCAATAAACCATGAAAGAAATGTAATCTACCACTAGACTCTTCATCATAAAGAGAGAGAGAGAGAGAGAGAGAGAGAGAGAGAGAGAGAGAGAGTAGATAAGGGGGAGAGAGAGAGAGGGTGATGTGTGTGTGTGTGTGTGTGTGTGTGTGAGAGAGAGAGAGAGAGAGAGAGAGAGAGAGAGAGAGAGAGAGAGAGAGATTTGGGTGAGAGCTAAGCTAAGTCTGTCGTAGAGATGGGGTCAAAACCAAGTGATTTGTGTTCAAATGTGTTAAAAACCTTTGGGAATCCTTTCACCAGCTTCAGTTTGACCTTGGAAATCCATGATGGATTGTGGGAGGTAACCCTATTGAAGGCTTGCTGAATCTTGAAATTTGGCTAAGTCTAGAATTTTTCAAATCTAGAATCTGCATGTTAAATCCTATGAAGCAAAAACCTATCCCAAACATCCTGAAAGCATTATATTTTATAATTTATACAAATATAACTTAAAGTATAATAAATTAAAATTATCAAACTTATACCCCCCCTTCTCTTTGTATAAATTACCCCGCCCCCTCTCTCTCTCACACACTATATAAATCATATCTTACATAGGGCACACACCCTATGTAAATTTATGATTTTCATAGCGCATGCGTCCTATGAAAATCATAAATTTACATAGGGCGCACACCTTATAGGGTGTGTGTGCTTTAGGGTGTGCGTGCTTTGTAAAGCATTTGTATTTACCAATCCTAAGGCTTGGATTTTCCTTGGATATCCAACCCAAAGGCTTGGATGATTGAAATAGGCCAGAGACATGTTTTCCAGGAGACATACAAAAAAATGACATCTTTTTTTGTGTGCTCCTTGTCAGGTTTACTCATGGCTCAAGAACGTAAAAATCAGATGACGTGATAGTGTAGATCTCTCTGTTAGCTATCTAAGCATATAATTTATTTTGAATTCTGATTATGTTAAGTTTTTCAACTCTAATTTCTTTTGTGTGTATGTCCATTTTTTGTAAAAAACCAACATGTAGTATTTTGGGCATAGATTTTGGCCCGCACATTGAATTTTGCAATAAGTTACATTTTTAGAAACTAGACTCCATTCTACACACTTTAAAAAAAAGAAAATTTAATTTTCGATTAGTTTTAAATGATTTCTAGTGGGAGCACATAGAAATTTCATGTTTTCAGGATGTGTGCACTTCGTAAATTCATACAAAATTATACGTTCATCAAAAAATTACCAAAAAAATCTGGGATAAACTATGTGGTGTTAGCTAACTTCTCACTGAAGCGATTAAATTTTTTTTAAAGAAAAGTTAACATTTTAGGGGGAGCACACCAGACGCTATGTTATGTTTTTGGACAAAAAATAGGACCACTTTTTGTGCTCCCCCTTTTTGAGGGCCTTAATCTACACCATTTTCAAAATAAGTTAGTAGTTTAGGAACTAGATTCAGAGTATTACAACTCTTGTTTTTGTCACATCTTAAAATTTTGAGTCTAAGTATCTTCAATTTCTTGTTGAAGTTCAGAGTTTTCTGATTTCAGGAAAAAAGTGGCATCTTATACCCCCTTTTTGGTCCCCCATCTTTGTGCACTTACCCCATGCTATTGTCCAAATGATGATTAAATTCAAGAGAGTACCAATGAAATTCACATGTCAATTGCCAAAAGAACTTGATGACAAAATAAGTGAGAGATGGGCTATTGCATTAGATACATAGAAAGGGAAAAGAGAACGGTCACTAAGCCATGCAGCCTCACACTTTAGCTATGATGTGGTAAGTGAATACATGAAAAAGTATCAGGCTAGATTTATAGTCAAGAATAGAGCTATTTAGATCATGGATGAGAATGTGGATGATATGGATGTCATATGTGATTCTCTATGGACATCAATTTTGAAAGCAGAAGAGAAAGCTGAACAAGAAGCATTCCTGAAACTGTCTAAGAAGAGACACAGTTCAAAAGATAAAGGTATTTTCATTAATGATCACAAAGGTAAGAAAATAGAGGATACCATTATATCAATTACCGAGGTAATTGATATCACCGAAAAAAAGGAAGAAATCAAAATTTCACAAGATGCACCGGATCAAGTTAAGATCCATTTGCAAAAGAAAATCGATGATGATGCACTCATTGAGGACATCACTAATGGTGATCTTGATGATGAGGATGATGAAGATGTGACAATTGCACCATACAAAGATGAAGCATTAAACACTGATAGTGTGCTCACATCTCTATCGAGTGAACTACCTGTACTTGCAGAGGTAGTTGAAATAATTTCACAAGTACAACCCGATGTGTCTCATCTTGAGCCCAATAAAGATACAACTAAGATTAAAGCACCCAAGAAACTTGCAAATACAAATGAGCCTAACAAACTAGAGGCACAGTCTACAGAAACAAAGGAACCAGAAGAAACAAAGTCAACCGAGGTGAACCCACCAAACACTACAACCGAAACTCCCACACAATCTACCAAGGAGTAGAAGAAGGATGATATAGTGTCAACTGGAAAAGATACTCTGAGAAGTGAAGAAAAAGCTATTGTCATAAGTGAGAAGAAGTCACCTCTTGCCTAGAAGAAGAAGAAGAAGAAAGCCAAAGGGCCGGTCACCATTGATGAAGTTATCATTATACCAGAATGTGACCCGAGAACCCTAAGCCCCAAGGAACTAAGTAGATATGGGGAATTATGTTCAAGGAAAGTGGCACAAGATAAGTTAAGGCAAGAACACAAACGTAAAGAAGTGTTAAATGATGTGAGGGATATACTGCAACAAATAGTACCGGAAACAAATATTGATGAGAATATTCCTATCTTAGATCAACTTGCCACACTCGTCGATACAATCAATGCCCCTGACAGAGATGCAGACAAAAGAATAGAAGAAAGGGAAGAATCAAAGATTCAGAACAAATTAGCAGAAAGGATTAGCACAGAAGTGGCACTAAACAAGGTAAAATTATCTGAGGTCATTAACGAGGTCAAATCTATCACCCAGATAATCTGTCAACTTCTAATCAAGCTATGTACTTCAGCCACCTTTACTGTAGAAGTCAGTGATAAGATAAAAGGTCTAGAAGAAGAGATAAGGTTGAGTACACAAGCAGCTATTGCCGAGCCAACTACTTTCTTAAAGCATATTAACCGAGTTTAGGAACTCCGATGGCTGATAGCATACTTAAGGAAACAAGAAGTGCACATCACCGATCAGGTTACAAAGTTACAAAAAGAACTCACTCCTTACTTGAAATTTTTTTGAAGCACAAATTGTCAAAACTGAACAACTTGTGGCAACACCAGAGATTTCGGTGTTGGATAATATCTTTGACATACATGCACAAGTCAGTCTTGAGCATATTGCTCTTACCAACTTGAAAGAGGAATGGGACAACCTCTTAGAATCTGTAAAGAAAACCCATCCACACATTTTTGATAAGATGTAAGCATACATTTCATACTTTTTGGGTATTAGGCCTTATTATCAAAAAGGGGGAAAACATGTATATGCCAAATAGTATATGTTATATTACATACTACCAGGAGCATGCATCGAGGGGGAGTACTCTGTACTTAGAAATTAATTTTTTTGTGGATATGTATATGGCGGAGACATAAGGAACATATAGAAACATTTTGTCTATACATTCGAAGTTTTGATACTAATGCCAAAGGGGGAGATTGTTAATCTCTATTGAGCATTCAAGGTTGTCATTAGTATCAAAGGATGTTATACAGGTCGGTCGGTTACTTATATTGAGTCGGTTGGTAACCAAAAGTAAGATAGAGCAGTTGGTAAGGTCTTTACACTGAGCATCACATAGTTAACCGAGCACCAGTGACACCGACACCGACGATCAGTAAACACTGAGCATTGCAGTATACATCGAGCAGATTATACAGTGTTTATCGATGATAACAAAAAATGACATAGTAATCAGAAATGGCACATTATTCTATGCAAATGGTTACAACAAATCATAAAATAGTTTACCAAGATCGAGGAGCATTTATTGTAAATAGATACTCATTAAATGTAATGTTTATCTTTTTGTAATAGTTGATCTAGGTTATTTTGCACTGTAGATCTTAGGGTTATGATTATTTTTGTAACCTAATTTTTGCTAAGCGGCAAAAACAAAACACTATATATTGTATATGTTCGCACCATTTTATGAGGTTGTTGAACTGATATATATGAATCACAGAGCACTTGAAGAATTTTCCTAACTTCAAGACAATTAGTTTATCGAGAAGAACAAAGTATAAATGATATCAGATTGAGCAGAATCAGTGAAGGCTACCGAGCAAAACAAAGTAGAGAACCATCACAGATAAGGTGATATTTTGATAAGCACTTATAGATTTGTTTCAGACAATTGAGTTGTCAACTAGCAGATAATTGCCTATTACTTTCTGATAGTTGTGATAGAGTTTTTGGGGAAATCTCTTAACCGAGTAGACTTAATAGTCTTTGTATAAATCTCTTAACCGAGTACACACTTCATTTAGGGTTGTTAAATCCTATAACTAGGTAGATCTAGTTGATCTAATATGTTACTCCTAACAGGGTAAGATCACTAGAAGTGATCAAACTTGTAGCCTTAATAGGCAAACCTTTTCTATCTGCAGTAGTGTAGAATTTGTGGGTGTCATCCCCACCGCAGTTTTTACCTTCTAACAAGGGTTTCTGCGTTACCAAAATACTTGTGTTATGTGATTGTCATATTGATTTCACAATGTTTACTTTCTTAAGTTAACTAGATGATTGATTTATACAATTGTATTCAAGTTATTTTGACCGGTTATCATAGTATTCAGTTTTAGATCATAAAAGTTTTTACAAGTAAAGTTTTGTAGGCACTGATTCACCCCTCCCCTCTCAGTACCTATCTCTCCTAATTCCAACAATTTTAATTATCAAAAAATATCTATCACAATAGAAAAGTTATTGCAAGATCGTCACCTTCCAATAACTTTAACAAATACAAGTGATAATCATTTGGAAGTCATCACTTCTTTATGATTAACACAGGGGAGTAGGCCCATTAGAAACATCCAAGATTCATTAGTATAATAATCAATTATATCAAGCTTACCTTAGAAGTGTTTCACCTTCAATAGTGAACTCCCTCTCAATCAACATGGTGAAGATTGTCAGAAGTTGACTGAACCATTTACTCCATCTGCTCCTTGCATTCATCAACCTATTGACCTCTTTTTTTTATAACAAATGTGGTAGCAGTGAGGGTTACATTACAGAAATGGTGGAAGGGTTCTCGTAGAGATTTCATCTGAAGAGAAGGAATTCAAATGGAAATTGAGGCGATTGAGAAAGGAAAGTGATGCATCACCTCCTCAATTTCATCCTCTATTCTCAAATCCATTTTTTGTCAAGCACAATGCTCAGAGTTTGAACCATTCACACCAATCTATAGAGATTTGCGAAGAGGCTCTTGGTGCTCTGACTGCAACATTTCCCTTGACATGGATTCACTTGCCATTTATTGTCTTGTATGCAATCTCTGTGAACAACGCTCTTGCCATTCTTTGGGTTTGGTGCTGCTTCTTAGAGAGCCCATATGCACAATGCTCTTTCCAAGGATAATTACAGAGAAATTATTGGATAAAGAGAAGAATTGGTAAAGTGCCATCATATACAACATTGCTATGAGGCAAAGATATAGGAGCAAGGTCATGGAGGTAGGGGCAGTTCCTTTTCTGGTGGAGATGCTTGTAGAAATAATTTCAGCTATATTTTTTGATAATTTAGATTGAACCCTAAACCCTAGTTGTTCATTCTTTTTGATAGCTTCATTATGGTTCTATATTGATAGGCTAGCACGAATGTTGAAGCTCTCGCTGCCAAGCATCTTGTATTTCCATCATGTTAGAGGCCCCATCTCTGCCTTCACATTGTATGAGGTTCACTATCATATTCAGATTGGAATCATTGCCTTACGTCTTCATCTTTTCCCTTGTTTGCTCGATGTCTTGTATGCTAGTAGATGCATTTGTTTACTGACCAGCATATATTTGATTTATGCTATGTGTTTATAGCCACTGTGATACTTGGCATTTGAGTTGCATATTTCATTATCACTGATATACATGGTGTTGTGATACTCTGTTCCTATGCCCAGGTCTTTCCTTCAAGCGGTTAAGCTTCTATAGAAGGAACTTAGCTCTGATACCATGTTAAATAATTTGAGATTAGAAGATAAGATGTCAACTAAATTTATGTAGTAGATTTCAATTGCCTTGGTGATTGATTGAATCTATGTATTTGAATCTCTCTATATATATATTAACTAGAAAATGTGAACAAGAAGAGACGTGACTATTCACATGACAATGATGTGACTATTCATAACAATAATCAGTTTATTTTAATGTAAATCGCATTAGTTTCTTTGATATAACATAGTCACTTATCGTGACTGTTATGTATTAACAATCACGATAGTATCGTGACTATTAATACATAACAGTCACAATACATCGTAGGGCAACTTGATGATAATGTCCAAGACACCCAATATATGCTCACCCAATATTAATCAGTATTCAATATATTTGTTAATAATACTCACCCAATAGTGCATATTCGATTCATTTAATGAATCATTATATTAATTTGATCATAACTACTATATATATTAATATATATAGATATAATAATAATGATAATATATTTTAATATATATGTATATAATAATAATATTAATATTATTATTATCTACATAATATTATTATATATATATATATCATAATAATTCTTTTATTTGATCGAAGCTATATTTATTAACAAATAGTATCACAGGTGGTCTTACATTACATTATTTGATATGATAGTATTTTTTATTAAGAGAAAATTGGTTTTATATGGACCAAAAACCGAAGTTCACAAACATTGAAAGATAAGCAATATAAACAATAGTAAACTAATAGTTAGCCCTACACCTAGACAAAAAAACAAAAAACAATGGAAAAGACCCCAATAACCTACAAATTCTTAACTAAATCACTATTCTTCTTGATAATATTATTGTTAATGCTCTTATCCTTGATATCTAGATTGTCAATGGGAGTGAATCCCATATCCCTATTGCTTGTAGCAGGACCAGGTAGAGTCTCTTTCTTTTCCTCCTCCACTTTGACATCTTCACATTTGGTCAAACCTATATCCTTGAAGTGCACCTCCCTAGTTGATTTCACAATCATAGAGGGGGAAGAATTCATTTCCTTTGATAGAACTTTTGACATAGTGCAAGGCCAAGAGAATCTCCAAAGGATATGTCTAAGCCCCTAACTAAACAAAAATACAATGGAACCACAAAAACAAAGCAAGATATGATAAAAATCTAAACTCTTTATTCATAAAATAAGTGATTACATGCAATGTGTCGGGAAGTAAGGCCTTCCCAGTTACAACCAATTACAAAGAAACTAATAGTTCTGCAAGATCCCTCAAGATCCAATTCAAACCCTAACCATAGCTAGCCAGATCTAAAACAACACATCATTCTAGTAGAAACATCCAGCAATATCCAAACTTGTGCTCACAAGCCACCAAGCGATCTCCTTGTTGCTAAGCCTTAGCCACTAGCTCTGCTCACAAATTCTCAACATTAGATTCCTAACCCGAATCCCTCCTCTTCTACCTCAACAACTACCCAACCCATACTTTTATACTACTTCAGCCACAAGTTGGCTGAAAGAAAGAAATAAATCCAAAACCCACTCAGATTCTAAAGACAAAAAAATATTAAATGCAACATCAGATGACTCTCATATTGTCTTATAAATAATTAATTCTTCATGTTGGCCTCCAGATCTACATAGGATAATGTATCGCACGCTACACATATTAAATGCATCAAGTCTGCCCATCAAATCCATAAGAACTCCAATCAGAAAGCCCAAACTGCCAAGTGTCAGAAAAACTATCAAGAAAGCCAAGCATCACTGAGAAAGAACGTCGACCAAGCTCCACAAGCATCACTAAGAATAGGTTCTATTGAGCATGAGAAGTTATGTCGAGTTCCTTCAGTGACCAAATCCTTCAGCGATCGAGCCCCTCAATCAACACTACAACCGAGCAATACTTCTCCAACACTTATGTCAAAACACTCCAACATACAAGATTGCTAACTTCCCTAAGATGCTTCTGCATCTACTTAAAACACCACTACATTCTCATTTAGCCCTTTTAAACCCTAAATCTAGAATTATCCATTGCCATCTTACTAAGAACCATAATGGATGTGACACTGTCCTATATCTTGCAAAGAGTATCTTCAACAATTTTGATTTTTCTTTCATGGTCCTCTTTTAACTCACTAATTCCTCTCACAATAGTTTTTTTATTGTCCTTGATGGTATCAAGCTGCTATTTTTAGGAAGGGATATTTTCATTAATACTATTTATCTCTGTAACCTTTCAAGAAAAAACTCCACTTTAGCTTTTGAACAAACCCTTAATATATTTATTTATGCCTGTGATTTATATAATAGAGGAACCCTTTTCAATAAGGTTCTCCATCTCAGCTAGGATGTGAACTTGAGTATCCAACAACTCAATCGTATCATCACGTTTATGAATATGGGAATTGGGAACCATAGACATCATAAGCATGGGATCAGGCTTGAAGATTATTTTTCCTAGAAGATCCATGATAACTAGCAGAACTACCCCTTCCCTTTTTCCTTTTTAATCCATGTTCGGGTCCATCAAATCAGGGAAAAAGTCATCAGAGGGTACATAGTCTAAGCTATCATCATTTGAAAAAAAAATCCCTTTTCAATAAGTAGAAGCTAAGGGCTTGTTACTGAACCCAAAATGGAACACCTCATCACCATTTGACTCCACAAAATTCCACTTGGATGAGTGTCCCGATAATGGAACCTCACATTCTTTTTAGATTCCACTACTTTCTAAGGAAAATATTCCTTTCCACATGTAACACTATGGTATATTCTATGATTAACAAGATTAATCCCTCATGAAAAACTAGATTGGAGGGATGTTTAGCATAATCCCTTAAAATATGGTGCATGGAAGATAATAGATAAAATGAAAAATAAATGCATTTCCCACGCCCTAAATAATTCAATATCATGAAATGGTAGCTAAAACAATTGGTATAGTTATCGTCTAGGGTTATGTACCTCATAATCACCTCAAAAACCTCCTGCCATGGAATCTTGAGAGTAGGTTTTTCAGACCCACTGTAGTTATCTTCTTAACCTTTTCCCTCTCACCCAACAGAAAAAACACATACATGGCTTCATTGGAATTCTTTTTATCCCTATAAAATTTTGTCCCATTGATGACAGTGTTCAAGAATTTGGTAACCAAATCCTGATTTATCTCCAATTCCATCTTGTAGACACTCAAAGTTCCATCCTTCTAGTGAGAAAAAAATAACTATATCACCTAGGCATCAACCCTATGGAGGGTTTTAGTGTAAGAAGATAAACCCCCAACCAAAATTTCAAACCAATAAGCCTCCTTATTTTTCCATTCATCATACACCATTGGATCCAATCTTTTGTGGTTGTCACCCATGGAAGGATCATAGAGACATCCCATGATACCACTACATAAGAAACAAAAAACCCAAATTTAGAAACTTATCGACAACTCCAGTTATTGCATTTGAGATGATAGTGTTATCAGTGATAGATTTTTTTAATTATTCATTAGTTGTGAGTCATTCTTTGATGACAATTTTCTTGCATTGGGTTCTAGTGATTCTAGTTGTTTAATGTTATAATTTTCATATTTTTCTTGACTTATACAATTGAGTTGCAAGGTTTTATAGTGCTTTGATATTGTATCATTCATTTCTTGAAACATGTGATATCTTTTTAGGATATGATGCATATTCTATGTGATATATATTGATTGGTCCTCATTTTGATTATCATTATAGTGGATTGGGACTATACTTGTTTGTAATTCATTTCAATTGGTTTTGATTGCATTGTGATTTGGTTGCTTGAATATTTCAAATGTTTTGATCTCTTTTGTGATCCACCATAGATGCACTTACATTTATATGGAAAATCTTTCATCATATTTTTATCTTAGTGTGAGACTTCACCCTGACCCATGATAGCACTATTGATTAGTCTATATTTTGATACTTCATGATTTGATACATTGATACACCTTTTGATTATCCTGATAGAGACTCAAGATATTATGTTGATGATGATTATTATATTATGTGGACTACATTCTGATGTGGATTAGAACCTAGAATATGTCATTGATTTTGATTATGCATGTTTAGTTATGTGAATTGATGAAAAGACTTTATCATGATTAGATTTGATAATTTCATGGATGATATGTTATGATGTTTAAACATTATTGGATGAAAAATTGTAATTAGAATTGAATTTTGCATATTGATTTAGGTTTCTATTTACGAATTGAATATGTATATTTCATGTGATTTTATTACCTTGAACTATTGATGCTCGAGTTTAGTGTGTAGGAAAGAGAACCATGGAATTATTTAGAGAATCAAGGCTAAACATATGTGAATTGAGTAAGCCAAGGTTTAATTTGACATGGGATTTAAAACCTCATTGTAATGTGAACCCGTTGTAATGTGAATCACATGTGTGTTATTAGTTTAACTTCATGTTGCCAATTAGGACATGTCATAGTGGATGTGATGTGTATTTTGTTGGTGTCACTTGACACTTGTATTGATTATGTGGAAGATGACATGTCAGTTAGGGCTTGTGAAGAACCTCCTAACCCCATATATTATTGTATTAAGTCTCACTTGCTTGTAGATGTCATGTAGGGATCACATCAAGTTGGGAACTCGGATTTGGACTTTAGGGGTACTTTAGAGGGGTCAAAAGTGATCCTATGGTGTAGTTTTAGCCTAAATTAGCTAACCCTAAGTAAGTACCTTGGGTTGGGGGTTAGTTTTTACCTATGGGAAAGCCTAGAACCTCATGATGGGCCTCCAAAAAGCCTACTTTTCAAAAGTGGCGAAAATGAAAGAGGCCACATGCATTCTAACTTTCCCCACACTCCTTGCCAAACCCAAAATTAAGAGGGGAGACAATATAGAAGACTAAGGATTGGGTGTCATGTCTCAATTAATGCTAGTTGTTGAGTACATTTTAGAGACATTTTTAGTGGGATGGGAGAGACTTAGTGGGTGTTCACCCACTCTCTAATTTTAGAGACAATTAGGTTTGGAAGAGGAAAGGATATGGGATTGGGCTCTTCTCAAAGATCACTTTACCATAACACTTGTGAAGGTTGGTTTACTCATTTCCATGGAAGTTTACTTGTTGTTTACAATAGATTAGCATGTTGTTCTTGCTCTCTCATGAATATGAATTCTATGCTTTGTTGTGATATTGTTTTGTATGGGATGAGATTTGGATTTTGAATTCATGTTTATGGTTTTATTTTGCTTGAATGAGAGAGTTTTTGTTCATGGGAGTGAGGCATTACTCACCCTTTGGGAAGGGAAGAAGTAGCCTTGGGTGAAGGGGTTATTTGGACTCTCCATTGTGGTGAGAGTCTCTTCTCTTGGAGAAGAGGGATAAATTCATGGTGTATGGGCTCCATGAAGCCATTGTATTCTTGCATCTTGAGGATGTTGATAAAGAAAGTATATGTATGGAAGTTTGAAAATGTAGCCTTGAAGAGGCAATGAAATACTCATGTTGAGGAAATTTGAAAGCAATGGCATTCTCCTCTTTGGAAAAACCCACCTTCACCCTATTTCAATGAGCTTAGAAAACTCATTTGTGAAGCCTTGGGAGGGAGTTAATTGTTTTTTATGCATATGTGTATTGTTGTGAGCATTTTTGTTGAGCATACCCATTTAGCCTTGGTTCTCCAAGCTCGGGGGTGGTCTCCTTGAGACCTTGGATGGGAGGTGAGCTTCCCATGGTTATATTCTTTGATTTGCAGGTTTTGAAGTCAAGATCTTATGGATAAAGCTTTGGAGAGTTCTCCATTTTGGTGTGGTTGTGTGAGGACAACTTTATTGTTGTATTGTGGATCCCCTTTCTAATGAGATTGATCTTTTGGTTGAAAGTTGTAATGTTATTTTCATTTCTTTTGGCCATTGTGAAGTTGTATGTGATTTTTAATGGAGAGAAGTTTTGTTATCCTCCTTTAAACTCTCATTGATTAATACTACCAATTTGTATTGTCTTGTTGTAAAATGTGAATTGGAAGCTAATGAAAAGAATAGAAAACATGTTGGAATCATGTCTTGATGTGGTATTATAGTCTTCTCAATTTATAAATGTATTTCCTCTTTAAAATTTAAATGCATGTAAGAATAGGATATGAACTCTTAATAGTATTCATTCACAAAATATTTCTAATAGGCATTACATGAATAATAAGTTCTATGTTGGAAGTGATAGTAAGATTCAAAAAGTTAGGAGTTTAAACCTTAAATCATGAGGTTAAATCTATGATATAGTCACAAAATGACTCTCCAAATTTATAAGTAGATGAATTTTAGTTGGTATGTATTTCAATAAACCATCACCTAAAAACTTAAAAAAAAAATCACAATGTAAATAAATCAACAACTCAAAGTATGGGCAAAGTAATAAAAAAAAATAGCACTTTCCAGATATTTAGAGAAAAAATGCTCTCTAAAATTTGTATGGGAAGGGAAATAATTCCTTTACCATAGAGAATATTCCCTTCCCACTAAGCTCTCCTAATTAGAATTAATATAAATTAACCCCTTACATAACCTTGTTTTATTAGCTAAATCCTAAATAACCCATGTTGTTGAATAAATCATATAAACATGTCTTGCTAAGATAAATTATAAAAAAACATAACTTACCTTTTTGAGGAGCTACTGGTGTGCCCGACGCTCATGATTAAATTCTGTTCTCCAGGAAGCATTTTCCAAAATTCTCATTGCAAGAGTTTATGAGAATGTGGGAGGTGGGACCCACAACTTTATCCCCTTCCCACCTTTCACCTATTCTCAGCCTGACAAACTTAATACTTGTCCCTTTGACAAGTTATCTATCCTCATTCTCTTCCATGCAAAAATCTTTAGGGGCTTAACAGGTGATGTTTTGGTGGGCCCCAACCCCCCCTCCCCCCCCACCATATGTCACCATCCAATCACCTCCCTATACTTTTGAAAGTCTTCTTGTGTGTGCAGACTTTGGAAGTCTGACATGGACTTAGTCCACTTCCCTATGTTTAGATCTCTTCCCCATACGTACCTCTTCCTTGGCATAGTTTAAGTATTTATTTAGCCTCCCTTTCCTTGCGTGAATCTATGAGATTTCCTTGGTAAACATGTCTTGGGTTTAAGTGCTTGGTGGGCCCCCAAATCCTGTCATTTACTACATCTCTTTCCCCTCATGGATTTACGCACCACTGTAGCTTTTGATTAATGGTTAGGATAGTAGGACAGTAGGTATACATGATAGAATACTTAAGTTGATTTGTTATTTTATTATTATTTTGTTTTTGGTAAAGCATCTACTTAATGAATTAATTAATTAGTTACTAAGTAAAGGATGTATGGTTAATATGTCAGATTCATTAATAAACCTATTAGTTAATCCTATAGTCCATTTCATTTGCTAGTAAAGTAGTTGGAACTACATAATCTCTATTAGAAAGTTGGGTTTTGATTGGTTCTTATAGTTGTTAATTGTATTATTAGTTATTAATTTTATTTATGATTAACTTTATAGTTAATGAAATTAGTTACTAATTTATAGTTGTGGTTAATGTGCTTTAGATTTAACCTTTATTAAATCAACTTGCTAAGCTAACATTTTATTTTATTCAATTGATAATTAGTTTAAATAAGATCATCAATAATAGTTATTTGGGTTATTTAATTTGTGAATTGTTATTAGCATTAATAGGTAGATTTGTAGACTAATAGGATGAGAACATTTGCTTATTTCTATGTAATTGTTTTAATTATTATTTGTTAATAAATCTATTCGTACTATTAATTATTAGCTGTTATTATTACTTAATTGTTGTTAAGTTTATTTGGGGTTAGACTTAAGCTTCTTAGATGTTAATTATAGTTGTTAGTTATTAAATTTATTTTGATGGTTAAGGAAATTGGTTATTAATGGGTAGGATTATTGTTCCAACTTAAATAGTAATGAATCAAATTATTTAATTAATAGTTTTATTGGTTATATGTTCAAACTCATCTAGAAATAAAACTTCTTGTTAAACTAATAGTCATTTGTACGATTAGATAACATTGTATCCTAAATAACACCATTTGGTTCATTGTCGAATTCTAATTAAAATTCAATCATTAATGAAATTATCCCATGAACCCTCACCTCAGGATTAAATATCCTATAGTTTGAACCGAACCCTATTCGTGAACCATAACCTAGGTAGACATATTAATTGCAGGTGTAGTCTAATTGGGATTAATTAATTGTCTAATGCTCTAGGTATCTTTGAATTCATCCTGAACGGAAGTTCCTAGTGGAAACTATACCCTCTAGGGTTCTGCTATCCGAACAAACTTAAACCTAGGTTGTGACCCACTTAGCTGTAGACAAACTTATCCTTATTCTTGAATGTTATTCTCTCTCATCTGAACCTTTAAAAAAAAAAAATTGTTGCATTTTTATCAAGTAAATTTTGGGCATGACACTTAGCCTTGATAAGTTTTATGTCTTGTCAAGTGAGGATTCTTGAACTAACATGATTTTGAGCCAGTATATGGGATACCAGGTACATAATTTCAGTTGTTTGAACTTGGATAGTGATTTCAATAACTATGCTTTATGATTATCATTCAGTCTAATTTGTTTATGAACATTAGGGACAATTTGATTTTACAACATTGATGTTCATAGCAACTATATGAGTTTGAGTTTGAATGTTGGAAAGATGCATATTCATTTTTTTTCTTAATCTCCATGTTTCTTCTTATCTATTTGTCCTCAATGCACTCCTTTGGAACCTTATACAACTAATTTTATACCAATTTTGAGCATATAGGTATATGCACTAGTTTCTTTTGTCCTTTTCCCTTGATGCAAAAAGGGGAAGAGAAAGCTAGTGTTTTTCCACCATGGAAAAGGGGAAGTTTGTTGTGTATCTTTTAGTTTTTTGTCCTTGATGACATAACACTAACTTTTATGATGCATATTTGATATACTTGAGTTCATGAATACATTAATTGGTTTATGTTTAGCTCTCAGCTTATATTTGATATACTTGAGCTCATGGATACATTACTTACCTTTATGTTTGTCTCTCAGATTATATATTGCTAATGAAAGATAATATTAAGGTTTATGATTGATCTTGCAAAATGATATTGATGATGTGTTATGAGTCAGCTACATTTGACATGACCACTATGGATTTCTATTTTAGTGTTACATAGAATTTGAATATAAAATAGCTAAGCCGGGTCTTCAACTATATGAAACAAGTATGAGAGGGATCATGTCCCATCTCGATGATGTTAAAATTTTAAATTTCAATAACTTAAATCATCATATGAAAACTATATTCAAACATTTTTTTCTTCATTTAAAAATGCACTTTGCAAGATATGATCACTTCAAAGTGACTAGAAATACCTTGCCTCATGTTCACTAGATATTGAAATTCATTGGTTGAAATACCTTGCAATCGGCACTTGATAGACACCTTAGAAATTTCAAATGGAATCCTAAGGTATCAAAAAGAATGTTTAAAGAAAATGCATTTTCGTCAACACTGCACATATACTTGGCATAGTGAAAAGGTATTGAAAAATGGAAATGTCATAATGTCGGCATATGACATAGGCAGGAATAAATTTAAGAAAACCATCCCCAGAAAAAGATATAAAATATTGGTGAATCTTTCATTTTGTTATGGAAAAAAAATTCTAAGTTAGCGAATCTCTCAATTATTTGAAAAAACTTATTATTTTCATTGACAATTATTTTTGAATCACAGTTTTTTGTGGAAAATATTGGTGAATCTCAAATAATGAAAGGAAATTCATTAATCACCATGGTGAATACTTTCATTTAATGAAATAGAATTATTACGGAAAATTTTTCAACTAGATGTGGAAGTCATTCATGGATTCAAGGGATAGACTATAGTTGTTACCATTTATTTAAAATATAATCTAATAACTCTCATTGTATTGTGTGAGATAAATGTACTCATATTATTAAATTGTAATGGGCCCTAAAATTTCTTCAAGACAATTGGTTTCTATTGAGATCAACAATCCAATAGAAATTATAGCCCCCATAAGCATTAAAAATAAAATAGGAATATCTTTTCCTCATGGAATATAATGAGGATTATTAGATTATATTTTAGATAAATGGTGGAAACTAAATATTGGTGTATATCCCTAAATTAACTAATCATTATGATATATTGTTGGTAAAATAATTTTAATCTCTATAATCACTTATAAAATTTGGGTGAATTAAATCTAGTCATGTATCGAATACTATGGCTAATCTTAGAGTTTAAATTTTTAATAACATAAATTATTTAGAGATTTAAATATTTATAAAGAAAAAATTGGTTAAAATGTGGTGATTTAGGTTGCCTTAAGTCTTGAATTATTAGATAAATTTGGATTCTTAAATTTTCAAAATTTGGCAATTGGAAAATATTAGCCACTAAAAAATTCACTGAACATAGGTCATATGATAAAGTTTATTGATCAAAGTGTTATTGCATTTGTATATTGAAAAATTATGATTTCATTTGTAAAAACCTAATCTTCGGTCCTCAAGCCAGGGCATGGTCTGTGATTTTGTATCTTTGCGAAGGTGACATCTAAGGTTTGATTCACTTGGTGTATCTTGGAGTAGTTACAGTAAGAATCCTCTTGACATATGGTTTGACAGTTTGGATGGAAAAGATAGAAATGTTTGATAATAAATTGTTTATATAAGTGTTTTTTATTCCTCTTTGATTTATGTCCATCATTATGTTTCATTAAGATTGAAAATGTTATAGTACAATTGATTGAATACTTCAAAGGGATAGATTGATGATCACCAAGCTACAAAGGTATATGTGAAAAATTAAATCAGTTATTATATTGTCATTAATGTCAACTAGTTTTGACTGTACTTATCATGATAGTTACAAACATATGAAGAAGGGAACAATGGTGAAGGAATGAGATATTAACATTAAGATGAGATGTATGAGAAAGATATGGATATGCTATTCATTAGGTAACTTATTGGTTAGTCTATGACATTATGTTAGTGATTTGATTGTATTACATAATTCTGTTATGAGTTGAAGATCAAGAATGAACAAGTTTATGTGGTCAATAAATGAATAACTTAGTATACATCGAGTTGAAATAGTGTACACTGAATATTGTAGTATATACTGAGTACAACGTTAACGGAGTAAGAAGTCACTGACACATCATGGTATTGACCGAGTGAAAGAAATAATAGGGAACATATGACAACCAACTAAAGATGATGAGATGGAAAAATTGGGATGATTATGAGGTTAAAGATAAATTTTTTAATGAAGATTAAATGACTGACAAAATTCAAGGATGATCAAATGATCTATAATGAAATGTGTTTCAGACACAAGTATCGAGGAAGGTTAAAGCGACAACATCAATGATGAAGATTAAGAGGAAAAATATATGACTCAGAAGAAAATGGTTTATCATGTCTATAAAAGGAGACAAGAGATTCATTATGAAGATGGTGTGCATGAGAAGATTACATTCATGTGAAGCTAGTTTGATAGGTTAAAGAAAGAACCGATCAAATCTGCATAAAACACCGAGCGTCAGAAAGGAATTAACTGAGAAGAAAAGAGTTGGAGGATACAAGAAAATTGAACTGATTGTGATGCCCAAGGGTATTTTGAGCTTAGCATAGATCTAAAAATCTGGAAATGAAGTTGTAATTGAATCAAAACATTTATTGTTGCATTCTAACCATTGCTAAAGATAAATCTCTTAACTGAGTGGGACTTAACAGTCTTTATTATTTCATTATGACATTCAATTAATATTGATCATTTTCATGTTGCACCATAGTGAATATTTGGTCATGGAGAACTATTAGTGATAAATTCTCTAACAAGGTAACACCTTACAGTGTATTTTGTAACCTTTAATAGTGTTGTCTCTTAACCGAGCTCACTTCAAAAGAGTGAAATTATTTTGGGTACCGGTCTCAGGTAGTTTTTCCCCTAACATGGTTTCCAAGTTAAAAATAAAGTGTTATATGTGTACGGATGTGAATAATTTGTTATTTTAATTTACACATTACAATTACTTGTTTGATTGGTATATACACTAGTTAATTTACTGATATTCAGTTAGTGAAAAGAAAGGCACAAAAAAAGTTTTACCGAGTTGTTTTGATTAATTAAAAGATTTTTTTTATACATCTAGGAGTATTTGGGACTTTAGGATAACTAAACTTAATTTATCATCCCCCTCTTAGATATCTAACAACTAGTATTAGAGAAATATTACTTCAAGGAAGAAGTTTGAAGGTCTTAAGTAAAAGATCAAAAGATGTATAAGAGAGAGGTTCAAAAGCTGAACAAAGACAACTTCTCATTATGGAAAATAAGGATGAAGTTATATCTATCAGGGATTGGTGATTCTACAACTTACTATTTTGAAAATAAGTTTATAACTCCCATTGGTCATTTGACTATCCACCAGATGAAAGAAAGAAAGAAATACAATGCTATGATAATTGAGATTGCTTTTTCTTTATCAGATGTTGAATTTGAAGACATTAAGACATGTACAACTGTAAAAAAAACATGGGACAAGCTTACACTAGTTCATGGAGGAGATGTGAATGTGCTAAGGGACAAAGCTGATAGTGTAAGAGGAAATTTTGATGACATAAAGATGAAAGAAGGTGAGAAAATTACTCAATACAATAACTGAATTGTGGAAGTTGTGAATACTATCTGAGGAGAAAGTGGAACTATTGATGAAGACACTGTGGTAAGTTCAATTCTTAGAACATTTTTACCTACCTATGCTATTAGAGTCTCTTCATTTCATGAAATCAAAGAATCTCATGGTAATAATATTTCACTTGATAGTTTGATCGATAGATTGATTGCATTTGAGCTAAATAACTAAGACAACAATATGTTACCTAAGGTAGAATATGCATTTATGTCATCTCTGAAAATTGTAAGATCAAGCAATAGACATAAGATAAGAAATGAAAGTGAAAGTGAAAGTGAAGAAGATGAACTTGATGAACTTGAAGAATTAATGGCTAGAAGACTACAAAAAGGAAAAGGAAGATATAGAGGTAAACTACCCTTGGTATGTTTTAAATGCAAAGAGATTGGTCATATTGCTGCAAGATGTCCTGACATGAAATATGATGAGAAAACAAATGAAAGGAATAATGATAGAAGAAATTACTGAGATCACAGAGGTAACTGACAGTATGGAAACAAAGACAACTGAGACTACAGAGATAAAGGAAAGAAGGCATGCTACCTAGTTGAAGATAAATCTATGATGAAACCAAGAGTGAAACTAATGAAGACATAGAAGTGGTATTTGTGGCACTAAAAGAAGATTCTGAAGAAGAATAAAGGTATGTTGAAACAAAACTTTTTTCTAAGGTTAGAAAGAATGATACTTCGATTATTTATAGTGGTTGCACACATCATATGACTGGCGATGAAGAAAAAATTGAATATCTTGAACATTATAATGGTGGATCTATGAAAGTATGAAATGATACACCTTGTCAAGTAAAAGGAAAAGGGCCTATATTGTTGAGCAACAAGATCAGATGTGATAATGCATATTGGGTTAAAGGACTAAACTATAATCTATTGATTGTAACACAACTGAATAACATTGGTCATTGAGTTATCTTTACATCTTTCTTTCCAATAACAATGATACAAATAACATGAGTGATGGGAGAGGATTCAAGCGGGAAGGCTTGTTCAAATTTGAGGAGGAGCCATTGCATTCGAGATGCTAGTGCTAGCTCTAGTATTGGTACTGGCATTGGTCTAGATGGGGTCTCAGACTTGGGGAGGTCATCTACTCCAGTACAAGATCTGACATTGTCGTCATCAAATCAATCTCTTCTTGGTATGGAGAATATTTCTCCGTGCAGAATTATCATGGGAATATCCTTGAAGGAAGTTCTTCGTGGTACTTTGCCTATGTGTGAAGTAGTGTTAGGGGGTGTGCCCTATCCTTCTCTGGAGGACCTGAATGATAAGGCCATTTCTTCAAAGGACCCACATGTGGGGTCAAGCGGTAGTCCTAGCCCTGTTGGTGCTAAAGTTAACCCTTCTAGTCCGAAAAAGTGGTCAAAAATTTTGGGTGCTAGAATGGCAGGAAAGTCTCCTTCTCCTGGTGATTCTGTTAAGGCATGTCTTCAAGAAGGAGAAGTTTATATTTTTGTGCCTGACTCCTTGGTGGATCAATCGGTCTTGGCTATGGAGTTCTCATTGATCGGTAAGTTTCTAGTTCCTCATCCTAACATTGAGGCGATAAGGTCTTTTGCTAAGAAAAGATGGATGTTGAAAGGCCATGTAGCTATTGCTACCCATCCGAAGGGGTTTCTCTCTTTTTCTTTCTCTAACAAGGAAGATCAAGACTATGTGTTATGTGGAGGACCCTGGATGTTTGGGAGAACAGCTGTGGCTTTTCGTAAATGGGTTCCCAACTGGGATTAATCTAATAATTTTTTATGGCTACCCCTATTTGGGTAAGGTTTCCTGGGTTACCCCTTGAGTATTGGAATGAGGAGGTCCTTAAGTGTTTAGCTTCCTCCTTTGATGGTGATCTCATTTCGGTTGACCCCATGACGACAACCAAGTCTAGACTAGTTTTTGCTAGGATCTATGTTAATATTGGCCTGTTTGACAATCTCCCCTCAGTGATTAATATCAACTCCAAACTGGGTTTGTAGAAGTAGGAGGTGATTTTTGAATCACTCCCTTTTGCCTACTTTTTTTGTCACAAAATGGGTCACTAGGCTAAGCATTGTCCAAAGAAAACTCCTAAGGTTTCCATGCCCATGGACCCCGATCCTAAACCTCAGAAGTCTATCAGACAGGTCTGGAAGGAAGTGAAATCTCAAGCTTTGGAAGTTGGTGATAGTAAGGAAGCTTCAATCTTGGAAAAAATGGAGAAAGAAGATTCTAATGCTATCCCAGTTTTGGAGGAAGGGGAACTGGTAAATCTAGTTTCTCATGTTTCAAATTCTTTGGCCACCTCTTCAATGGATTCCACCCCTAGTGCGGGTAACCCTATTGATTTAGTGTCTCATGTTTCTGATTCTCTTGTTAGTCTCTTCTTGGATTGTGCCCCTCCTAGTGCAGGTAATCCTAGTGATGACTCTGTTCCTATGGTGGTGTTGGTCCCTATTTTGGGAAATAATGCTAATGAATCTCAGAGGTGCTCCCCGAAAGAAATATTTTTTGTTGAGGATTTAAAATCTGATGTTGATGATTCTTCTTTGGCAAATGACACTCTATCAGGTAGTAGTGACAAAGATCTTGTTGCTAGTGAAGATCTCTTAGAAGATCAAAATGAGGGACCCTAGATTTTTCAAAAGGGGAAGAAACAAAAAAAAGGAGAATAATCTAATCACCCTTGGATCCAAGGGTGTCATGACAAGAAGTAAATATAACTAGGGAACTAAGGGTCTTAAAGTGGATGTGGGTTCTCAGAAAAAAAACTCAAGGCAAAAGTACCAATAAAGAGATTAGAGAAAGAGAAAGTAAGAAGGACATTGCAGATGGTAAGTAGATGACCATTCAGGGATTTTGTACTCCAGTCAAGAAATGAAGTTCATCTCATGGAACATTAGAGGGTTGAATGCCCCTCATAAGCAAGACATCCTTAGGAATCTGGTAAGAGACCACAAACTTGATATCATTTTTGTTCAAGAAACTAAGATGGGGAAGGACAAAGTTGAAAAAATTAGAATATTTAAAAATGGTGGTGTGGTGGGCTTAAGCTCTGAAGGGGCTTCGGGAGGGGTTGCTATTTTTTGGAATCAGAACCATATTAGGGGGACTATGATCATGGAGAATCTGAATTACTTAAGCATTAACTTTGTTCATGTTAAGTTGGATTTTGAATGGGTTGCTACTACTATCTATGCCCCCAACTCTAAAGCTAGAAGATTCTATTTTTGGAAAAGGGTTGAAAACCAAAGAATGTCTTTCCAGGATCTTCCCTGGTTGGTTATTGGTGACTTTAATTGTCCTCTGAAAGAAAATGAAAAGTTTTGTGGAGTGGATCTAATCAGAGCCAACTTGATGGTAGAGTGGAGCTTATGGAATTTATCAATAATCAAGCTCTTTTTGATTTGGAGCTTCAAGGGGCCAACTATACCTGGTCGAACAGAAGAATAGGTCGAGACCTTATCCAAGTTAGGCTGGACCGTGCGTTGATTTTTGGGTGCTGGCTCAAAATATTTCATTGTTCTTTGTCTTCTCTTACGAAGATCGGCTCTAATCACTTTCCTATTTTTTTTAGTGCTGACCTACTTTTTGCTAAGGGAAACCTACCTTTCAGATTTGAAAAAATGTGGATTGATCACCCGAATCTTGAATAGAAGATCAAAGGCTAGTGGACTATCAATATTCATGGAACGATGATGTTTAGGGTGGTTAAAAAACTTCAAAATGTTAAACATAATGTCAAGTCTTGGAGAAAAGATGCTTTTGGTGATATTTTTAAATCTAAACTTTTTCTGAAAAGAGAACTTGACACTATTCAAGATACCATTCAACATTCTGGGATGACCCAAGATCTCAGGGATACAGAGGAGAGTATCCTTGTCAAGACTCATAACATTATCTCCAAGGAAGAAGAATATTGGAGACAGATATCTAGATTGATCTGGCCTAAAGAGGGGGACAAGAATACTAGATTCTTTCATATGCCAGCCTCTAAACATAGAGCCTCTAATAGGATTTCCAAATTCAAAGTGGCAGCTAGGGAAGTAAGTAATGATAAGGATATCTCTATGGCTATGATTGATTTCTTCTCCTCTCTCTTATCTAAAGACTTGAATCTTCATTTGGAGAATCAAGATGTTCTTCTTTATTCTATTCCTTCCATTTTTTTTTGATCTATAACAATGATTTATTAGAAATAAAAGAGAATCGGGAGAAAACTCATCCTGAAACAAAAGTGGTAACAACAAGAGTACCACCTCCCCGGAAAAGAGCAAAAAACCAATAACCACAACTCAACTACAAACCCCAAAATGGGAAAAGTTAGGACTAGCTTTTAGTGTCCTCTTTTGAATGAGAACGAAGCACCATATCAAATTTTTTCCCCTTGCAATCTTTCTTCCCTTTCACCATCTACCAACCGTCTTTGAAATCAGCTACCTTCTTTTTCCATTCTAAAGAAATATCCATTGCATTATGCTCAACATCCATCGCAAAGTACTCAACATCCCCAGCTAAAACTGAATCGCTCGGTCTCTGAATCTTTGGGGGTCTAAATTTCTCTTTGCCTTCCAGGGTACTTGCACCAATACTATGAGACACCCCCTTTGCAATATTAGCCAAACCAGCATCACCATTGTGCATCTTATGAAGAGCATCTTGAGAGAGTGGCCCATGAGGCTCCTGGACCGTTTCCTTTGCAACAACCTAAGAGAAGGATTTTTGTGTCTCAATCTTCTTCTCAACAGTGTAGTGTTGTTGAGAAACATCTTTCCACCAAGAAGCCTCCCTATTTACCGTCTCCTTACTGCACCATGTAGCCATATGCCCTGTTTGAAAACATCTTCTACATCTAAAAGGAACACCTTCATAGTTTAGAGATTTAACCCAAAAACCCTTTGATGTTTTAATTGAGATTTCAGTAGGAAGCCCTTCAGACACATTCATTTCAACCAAGATATGAGAAAAGGTAGAGTGCAGAAGATTTGATGAGTCCTTATCAACCATAAGAAAATCCCCTAACAAGTTACCTACCGCTTCCAAAAAAGAATCAAACCAAAGATGAAGTGGAAGGTTAGGGAGCCTTACCCACAAAGGCATCTTGTCAAAAGTTTCAGAGGATGGCCAAAATTTAGGATGCCAGGGTTTCAACATTAAGGGAAACTTTTCCTCCCAGCTCCAAAAATGCTCACACAGGATCTTGTTCCTATCCTAAGAAAATTCAAAAATAGTAGTGAAAAACCCTTTTGCCGTTGGATAAATATGCACAAACCCATCGATAAAGGGCTCCCAATGATTTGAGATCCAAGAATGGAGGTCGTGTAAGCTGGGCCAAAGACCCCTGAAGTGACCAATCACACCTAGTGTGGAAAAAATAGTGACATTGTGATCTATTTCCACTTCAGCCTCTGAGTCCAGATCTACAGCAACCGTTTTGAATGAAGGGACTAAGGAAACCCAAACACCATCCATGAATTGGTTCAGAAATCCTAAACAATGCCTATTTGGCTTCTGGCACTGCACCCCATTTGACTTTAAAGCCCCATTCTGTTGGGACTCCTTGCGGACATACTTGTCATGACATCCCATAGCTTGCCTGCCGTTAGAAGCACGCGACACTTCATATTTCTGTCGCTTTGCCAATACAGGCATCACAACACCTCCAGGCTGCTTTAACAACCTTGTAGACTAAGATTCCACAGTCCAACCATCCTACAAAACATGATTATTGGTGAAGGAATCCCCAGCCAAAAAACCCCCAAAGTTATTTCATTTCAGCCGGGCCACTAGACAGTCATTCTCATCTAAGAGGAGAGTGATAGAGGCATTTGAAGCCTTTCCACTAAGACCCAAAATACCTGTAACATGATCCGAGCGGCCATTGAAAGAATGAGGAGCAAAATGGACCTGCGAACCCGTAGCAGTAGAGGAAACCCTAGCCCCTAGAGGCAGGGGATTTCAAATAGCTCGGGAGCACCATATCATTTCTCTTTTCCTTCCATTGTTGATGATACTACTAACAAAGCTTTAACAACTATCCCCTCCTCAGAAGAAGTCAAGTTTGCTATTTTTTCTTTTGAAGGTGATAAATCCCCAGGCTCGGATGGGTTTCCTATGTTCTTTTTTCACAAATTCTGGCATATTATTGGTAAGGACATTTGTAATGGGGTTAAAGAATTCTTTGGCTCAAGATCTTTGTTGAAATAGATTAATACTACTTTCATTGTTCTGATTCCTAAGAAGCCTGGTGTTGATTCAATGGATTCCTTCAGACCTATTATTATGTGTACAAGATTTTATCCAAAGTTATTACTTCTAGACTATTGGCTATTCTTCCTCAGATCATCTCTCCTTAGCAAATAGGGTTTGTTCCTGGTAGGATGATCCTTGATTCGATTATGAAAGTTCATGAGGTTATTCATTCCACTCAAGTTTCTCTCAACTCCAGCTTTCTTTTGAAACTTGATCTTTTGAAGGCTTATGATCGAGTGGATAGGGATTTGTTGATCAAGGTGTTGAGATCATTTGGTTTCTGTGACAATATCCTCAAGGTGATCTTCTAGCTTATCAGTACTTCTAGTGCTTCTATTATGGTTAATGGATCCCCCTCTAGATTCTTCAAACCTTACAGGGGGCTTAGGAAAGGAGATCCTTTGTCTCCTATCATTTTTTCTATCATGGAAAAATGTGTTGGGCATTATCTCCAACAATTAGTATTTTTTGGTTCTTTCAAGGGTTTATCCCCCTCATCAGCCTCTAGACCTTGTTCTCATGAACAATTCATGGATGATACTATCATCATGGGGTATTATTCTATCCAGGAAGCAAGGGTTATCAAACAGGCTCTATCCATTTACTCCTTAGGTTCCGGTCAAGTTGTCAACTGGGATAAGAGATCTTTATTTTTTATGAACACTCCTATGGATAGGAAGAACATAATTGCTAGAATCATTGGGTGTAGAATTTATTCCTTTCTTGCTACCTATCTTGGCCTTCCTCTAGGTCTCAAACCTCCTGATTCTTTTTGGGCTGGTATAGTGGATAGATTCAACATGAAGCTTGATGGTTGGAAAGGCTCACTGCTTAGTCAAGAAGGTAAACTTTAGCTCTTGAAGACCTCTCTGCAGAGCCTCCCATTTATGTCCTTAGTCTTTTTAGGATTCCTAGAAAACATGTAGACATTATTGAAAGAATTTAGAGAAAATTTTGGTGGACTGGAGTTGAAGAAAAAAAGAGATTGGCTCTGGTGGCATGGGACAAGGTTTTCACTCCTAAAAAGTGGGGGGGTTGGGTATCCACCCTCTAAGAGTGACCAATATGGCACTCCTAGAGAAATAAACTTGGAGGATTTTTGGGGAAAAGAGGAAATGGAATGAAATTATTCATAATAAGTATCTATTTTCCTTTTCCCACATCTCTGAGTTTTGGAAAATGGATCTGAAAGTGTAGGGCTCCTCCATTTGGAACTGTATCCAGAATGCTAAGCAGTCATCTTTTAAAGGGGCTAAATGGTATCTTGGCAATGGTCAAAGAATTATGTCCTAGGATGACTGTTGGCTCAAAGATTTTTCTCTTAGCTCTGTCCCTGCATTTCAACCTTTCATTAATTCCTATCTTTAGAGATTTGGTTCTAGGGTCAGGGACTACTAGAGGAATGGATTGTGTATTGATATTTCTTTAGTGGATGAAATGCTAAGGCCTTTGATGTTGGATCTGAAGATCTGGAAGGTTAAGTCATATAGAGAAGATGATTTGATCTAGGGAATTATTCCTTCAGACATCTTCACTGTGGTCTTGGCCTCAGAGCTCTTATTGAAGTAGCTGAATCCTCTTCCCTTTTGGGCTTAGGTTTCAGACAAAAGATTAATTCCCAAAACTAACATTTTATTTTGGCTAGTCTTGCAGAATAAAATCCTTACCATTGACAACCTCTAGAAATGTGGAATGATCTTGAGTAATAGATTTTTTATATGTAAAAAGGTGGAAGAGTTGGTCTTCCATCTTGCCATTGACTGTAGCTTTGCGTGGGATCTCTGGTTTCTTACTTTATAGTGCTGGTAGATTAACTAGTTTTTTCCTAACAACATGGAGAATTTATGTACTCAATGGAGAAAAGTAGAGGTCCCAATGGATAAGTAGTTGTGGAATCTCATCCCTCCTCACATCATATAGAGACTATGGAGAGAATGCAATGAGAGTGTTTTTAGGAATACTGAGCTCCCATCATTGGTGATTATTGAAAAGATTAAGAGAAGTCTCAGGGAGAACTACAATTCATCGAATAGCTTAATGTTGGATTTCAATGCTAGTTTTCTTACTACTCGGTCCGCCAACAAAACCTCTACTCAAAGGGAGAATGCCATCTGGCTTTCACCCCCACCTGGTTGGATTAAAAATAACTTTGACGGTGCTGTGAAGGGAAACCCGGGTCTAGCAGGTTGTGGCGGGCTCGTTAGAGATGACATGGCAAATTGTCTCACTACCATGGTAATGCCCATTGGGGTGCAAACCAATCATGTTGTGGAAGCAATGGCTCTTCTCCAAACTCTTAAAATTATTAAGAAAGAGATGGCTCAGAATGTGTGGATTGAAGGCAATTCAATGAATATCTTAAAGTGCATTAATAATATCACTAAACCATCATGGTCCATTAAGGCGATTATTGAGGAAGCCCAGATAATAATTAAGTCTTTTAAGAATGTCATTATTTCTCACACTTATCAAGAATTGAATGGTACTACTGATGAGCTGGCCAACTTTGCAATTAAAGCTAAGGACATCATGATCTAGCACAGAAGTAGCAATCTCATCGTTAATTTGAAAGACAAGTTGGCTTTTGACAAGTCTCAAACCAAAAGGGTGGATTGGGAGTATCTCAAGAATTTATGATGATAAGACACATTTTAGAAAAAACTAGTTAATATGATTATGGAAAGTGGTGTCTTTCTCGAGATTACTGAATGTAGACACAAGTTATTTTCTATGTATCCTAAAGTTGCCTCTTTTTTCTACATTTGGCTATTCTCTACTAATACTACTATTATTTCTCTCTTCAAAATCATGGGTGGCGGGCTTAATCGAAGGGAGCCGAAGGACTGTTTGAAATGGAAAAACATGTCGGAAGTCGGGGAAAAACTTAGAAAGGGCAGCCTAACAACCTATATGGAACATTTGCATGGGTCTAAAGAGAGTGCTACAAAGGTGTTTGTTGAGTCCTTGAAAGATGGGGTAGTTACCATTGCCGGTCTCACTGTGAACATTACAGAAGAACTTATTGTGGAGGTGTTCGGGCTGAGCCTCAAAGGTATTAAAGTTTATAGAGATAAGAAAGTTTCACAAAAGTCCATTCGGTGTTTCCCCAAATGCAAGGTTGAAGTGCAAAGTTTGGTGAAAGATTCTAGTGGCTGCTATGATGTTGTTGCTTTCAAGGAAATCTGGGTGATGGTTATGACGGTGGTCATGGAATACATTACCCTTGATGGTAGGTACAAATGTGCCCATTCCTACCATTTTGTGTTTCTCTGTCATTTTTCGTCACAAGATTAGGGTGTCCCTGCCTTTTAATATTCTTCAACCCCTTCGCCTTAGTATTTATGAGCATAGAAGGAAATAGAAGAAACCCATCCTACATGAGGGACTTATTCTCCTCATTGTGGAACATATTAAGAAGGCCATTTCCATCCTTATCATTTCTTCACCCAAAACCTCTGGTTCGGTTAAGAAACGTATGAGGGGGACAATTTTAAAGAGGAGCCTCCTTCTAGGCAAAAATTAAAATATGAGAAGGATGTTGAGATGGATACTAACTCTATTGCTAACAGTGTTGAAGGTTATGAGGATATGGCTAACTCTACTGAGCAAGATATTGATGCATCAATTTCGGTGTTGAATACAACCTCTAGGGATTATGAGAACATGGAGGAAGAGGCCGTTGGAACTACAGAAGTGGGGAACATTCCTGTGGCTAAGAATAAAAATGATGATGACAAGAATGATGAGGATGTGGGTGGCTAGCCGGTCCCCATTTTGGTGGAGTATGATAGTTCCAAAGAACATGGTGTGCCCATCTCCCCTAAACTGGAAGTTGTCATGGAGGTCTGTTCGGATATGTAGAAGGATGCCCCTGTTGTGGAGAAGGATTCCCTTACTATGGAGAAAGATAATGTTCCTTCCTCTTCTCAGAACATTCCCTTTTCCAAAACTATTGATATGCAAGAACGGAATGTCCAACTACTCAGAGAAGATATGGACGAAAAAATTAACCCTCCCTTTGGTGTTCTTCAGATTGCGAAGGTGGCCTCTATGTACTCATTTCGTTTGTTGAAATGGATTTTTTAGGAAATAAAAAATTTGAATTTAAAATTTCATTCTATTTCTGCTAAGGTTGACTCCCTATAGGAAATGTTGGAGCCTAGTCCTAGCAACATGGACGATGACAGGAATAAGAAGGTGCAAGATTTGCAAGTTGGAGTGGATAATCTCGAGAAAGCCATGAAGAAACATATGCAGGATAATAAAATGTTCATGGGTTCTACCATGGATTGTTTTCTATCCATCAAAGCAGAGCTAGATGCTAGTTCCCCCAGCAAGAAACCTAAGGAGGATAGTGAGAATGTGGGAGATGAGGGTCCAGGGAAACGTACTCAGTCGGCTAAAAGGAAAAAGAACCAAGATAGGATCTAGGAGCTTTCCAACTTCAATGCTGCTATAAAAAGATCTCGAAGGTGAATAAGGAAGATGATGATACTCGTAAGGAGTTTTCTTAGCCCTCTGGGTTCCTGGCACTGCCCTTTTTTGGTCTTTCTCTGGTTTCGGGCTTTTTGCTGGTGTCTAGTTTTTTAGATTTTTTTGCTGGTTGTGGTTCTAGCAGAATGGATCCTAGTCCTATTTCTCTTCAGTATGCTTAATGTTATTATCTTTTAAACTCTAATTGTACAAGGTTTTGGGTCCCCTTCAAAACCTATTTTTTCTTGCAATCGAAGAAAATTGGTCATTGATTTTTTGATTGAGGTAATGATAGGTCTTTAAGGGAACTTGAAATGCTTTCCAAGCTAGAAGAAAGATAAAGCATTAAGATCATCAAAACAATAATAATTTCCCATAAAGAAGTGACATAACCAAAAAAGGGAAAGCCCCAAGATATTACAATAGTTCAAAATTTTTAAATACAAAAAATAGCCAAAAAACTACTAGCACATCAATCAACCACCAAAAAGCACACCTAGTAGAGAAAATTAGTCCAATTTTCTAAGAAACTCCTCAGAGTCCACCAACAGGGCCTGTATCTTTTGGATTGATTCCTTTAAGCTTGAGAGATCCTTAGACGGGAAGGCCATCTTCTTCTTAGTTCTAGATCAGGTTTTGGTACCTAGACCTGTAGTTTGCTCTTCTTGTTTACTGTCATTAGAAATGACAATTACCTTGGTATGCATTTGATTACCTTCCAACAAGTCATATAAAACATTCAAATTATTGATAGTGTCTTTAATTCCATTGTTACTGAGGGTCCGTAAATTCTTGAGAATAGTATCATTATTATTGGCTCTACTAAGGATGGGAGTGATCTTTTCCTCAATAAAAACATTTTTATTAGTAACATTATACATAGAGTCATCATTTCTCATTTTATCCATAGTTTCATCAAGCACCTCATACCTAGCATCTATGGCTCTATACTTCACCTTTGGGTTTTGGATTTCATGGAAGCCCTATTTGTAGAGGTTGAATGATAAAATGGATCTGCTTCTAGCCACATTGAGGATGCTCATATTGGTGACTCTTCTGGGTTTGAAGTCCTGCACCTCGAGAGCAGTAATAGATCGTAAGGTGAAAATCTATGATGAACACTAGTCACTAAGTTAAATTTGAGAATAGAAAGGTGAAAATCTATGATGAAGCTAGAAAGTTGATCGGTATTGGTGAATAAACAAAATTTAACTTATTCTATATGGACAATGTTGAAACTTCTTGTCTATTGGCTATAACTTAAGATGTATGGTTATGGTACAAGAGGTTATGTCATGTGAACTTTGAAAACATGGTTAAGATTAGTAAGAAAAGGAAAGTTAGAGGTTTACCGAGCATATCCAAACTTGACCATGTAATGTGCTAGAAATTTCAAATGGGTAAGATGTCAAAGTCTAATTTCAAGAGAAAACATTATTCTTCTAATGCTATTTTGGAGTTAGTTCATACTAACTTGGGTGGTCCGATGAGAACTCAGAGTTATTATGGAGACATATATTTTCAATTATTTGTTGATGATTTCTCTAAGATGGTGATTATCATGTTCTTAAAATAAAAATCACAAGATTTCAAAATGATTAAATGGTACAAAGAAAAAGTGAAAAAAGAAAGTGGTAAGGAACTTAAATGCTTGAGGTTAGACAAAGATGGTGAATTTATTTCTGATGAGTTTACTAATTTCTGTAATGAGCATGGAATTAAGAGACATGTATCTACACTGAGGACACCCCAACAAAATGGGATTGTTGAAAGGAGGAATATATAAATTCTTGTTTGTTCTAGAACACTGATGATTGAAAAAGATGTTGCACAAATGTACTAGAGAGAAGTTGTTAGTACTACTGTTCATAGAGTAAACCGAGTTTAGCTGAAGAAAGAATCAAACAAGACACCTTATGAATTACAGTATGGTTACACATCTAATGTGAGTTATTTCAGAATATTTGGAATTAGATGTTACATTATGAAAGATGATAGAAATATAAACTTGATTCAAAAGGTGATGAAGGGATATTTATAGGATATTATACTAAAAGAAAAGCTTATAAATGTCTGAAAAGGGCTACTAACAAGATGATTGAAAGTGTAAATGTGAGAGTTGATGAGTTTTCCAAAAAAAATGATGAAGAAAAAAAAAAAGGAACAAGAATACTATGTTAGATTTGTTTATATTGACAAACCTAAAACTCTACCTAAGAAATAGATTGGTATTACGGAGCAACAAAATAATGCTACCGAGTAATAGTCTTTACAGATCGAGCATCAACAAACAGTTATTGATAAAATGATGATCATGCATCGAGTGGAGGACACATTGAAGAATAAAGATTTGAAGCCATACTTGCAAAGTATGTGAGAAGTCACCATCCACAAGATCAGATAATTGGAGATAAAAGAGCTTGAATGATGACTCGAAGTAAGTTAAGAAATAACACATGTTTAGTTTGTGAATTTGAGCCTAAAATAGTTAGAGATGCATTGGAAAATGAAGAATGGATCAAGGAGATGAATGAAGAGATTGAGCAAATACAAAAAAAAAGATATGGGCATTGGTACCAAGACCTAAAGACAAAAATGTGATTGGAACTAAATGATATTTAGAAACAAATTGAATGAGAATGGAGATGTAAACAGGAACAAAGAAAGATTGGTTTACAAATGTTATGCACAAGAAGAAGGAATTAACTATCGAGAAATATTTTCACCCATTGCTATACTTGAAGGAGTAAGGATACTACTTGCATATGATGCTTACAGAGGATTTAAGGTATATCAAATGGATGTGAAATATGCATTTCTGAATGGGATACTTGAGGAAGAGGTATACATTGAACAACTTGAAGGTTTTATTAATCCGAATCAGAGGAACATGGTATGTAAGTTGTACAAGGCATTATATGGACTGAAACAAGCACCGAGAGCATGGTATGAAAGACTACATTCTTATCTCATAAGAATTGGATTTGTTAGAACAATTGACAACAACAATTTATATTTGAAATGTGAAATTGATGACAAGATTCTTATTGCTGAAATATTTATTGATGATATCATATTCAGAGGTCATGATAACTTATGAAAATATTTTGCCAATGAAATAAGGAAAGAATTTGAAATGTCGATATTTGGTGAGATCAAATTTTTTCTTGGATTGTAAATACTACAACAGAAGGAAGGCATATACATCACACAATCTAAATACATCAAAGAAGTCTTGAAGACATTTGGTATGGAAGATTCAAAGCCAGTTGGTGCACCTATGGTCACTGGATGCAAGTTGACAAAGGATGACAAGTCAACCAAGGTAAATAAAACCTTATATAGATCAATGATAGGAAAATTGATGTATGTTGTGCATAGTAGACCAGATATTGCACATGCGGTTGGAATTGTAGCTACATTCTCTGTTAATCCTAAAGAATCACACATGATTGCTATGAAAATAATTTTGAGATACTTGAAGAACACTGAAAATTATGGATTATGGTATAGGAAAGAGGATAATTTTGAATTGAATGTTTACACTAATGTGGATTGGGATGGAAACATTGATGATAGAAAAAGCAATACTGGTGGAGAATTGTTTTTACAAGAAAGATTTTTTACTTGGATAAGTAAGAAACAAGGATGCATTTCACAGTCCACTACAGAAGTAGAATATGTTGTTGCTGCTGCTAATTGTTCAAATATTGCATGGATAAAACAACTATTGGAAGGTATGAATGAGATGATAAAGCAAATATCTATTAAGTATCACTACTTGAGGGAGCAAGTTCAATAAAAGAAAGTAAGATTGGAATATTTTAAATCACAAGAGAAACTTACTGATATATTCACTAAACCATTACCAAAGGACACATTTTAATACTTGAGAAGTAGAGCAGAGGTCCATCCCTTATGTAACAGTGACTAAGGTGATATGAGGTTGCATCAACCTGTACTTTATAAGAATATCTAATGATTTCGATGCATGATGTTCACACTTTCAGATTCCTAAGGTTGTGAAAGATGGAAGACAAGCCGAAACTGCATATTTATACATGCAAGGTACTAGAATCTAAAGTGAACAATAGGGATATTGACTTGGCTATTGATGTGCTAATTATTTTCTTTTTCGCATTGCTGTAAAAGGGAGAGAGAATCAATGAAATATTCAGACTTGGGAATATCAGATAATGGTGAGAAAATGAGAGAGAGATTACATTGGGGGAAAGATGATCAAGAAAACATTGAAATATCAGTTAGAAATGAAGTTAAATGAAAGAGAGAGACAATGATTCTATGTAGTGATTAAACATATTAAATTCATAGGGTAGGGAGAGCTTACCGAGTCACAACAATAACATACATAGTTGTAGATAGGTGCTTGGTATTCTATGACATATTTCATATTGTGTTTCCATCAATGCCAAAGGGAGATATTGTTATATTACAATTGACTGAATACTTCAAAGGGAGAGATTGATGATCACCGAGCTACAAAGGTATATGTGACACATTAAATTAGTTATTATATTTTCATTGATGTCAACTAGTTTTGATTGTATTTATCATGATAGTTACAAACATCTAAAGAATGGAATAATGGTGGAGGAATGTGATATTAATATGAAGATGAGATGTATGAGAAAGATATGGATATGGTATTCATTGGGTAAATTATTGGTTAGTATATAACATTATGTTAGTGATTTGATTGTATTACATAATTATATTATGAATTGAAGATCAAGAATGAACAAGTTTATGTGGTCAATAAATGAAGAACTTAGTATAAACCAAGTTGAAATAGTGTACACTGAGTAGTGTAGTGTATACCGAGTACAATGTTAACCAAGTAAGAAGTCACTGATATATCATGATATTGACTAAGTGAAAGAAATAATATGGAACATATGACTGTCGACTAAAGATGATGAGGTGGACAAATTTGGATGATTCAGAGGTTAAAGATAAAATTTGTTATGAAGATCAAATGGATGAAAAAATTAAAGGACGATCATATGATCTAGAATGAAACGTGGTTCAGACACAAATTTTGAGGAAGGTTGAATTGATAAAATCAATGGTGAAGATTAAGAGCTAAAATCGATGGCTGAGAAGAAAAAGGTTTATCATTTCTATAAAAGGAGACATGATTCATTATGAAGATGATGCGTGTGAGAAGATTACATTCATGTGAAGCTTATCAAACAGGTTAAAGAAAGAATTGAGCAATTTGCAGACAACAACGAGCGTCAGAGAAAGGGATTAACCAAGAAGAAGAGAGCTAGATAATACAAGGAAATCGAAGTGATTATAATGGATAGAGGTATTTTGAGCTTAGTATAGATCTAAAAACCTACAAAGGAAGTTGTATTTGAATCAGATCATTTACTATTACATTCTAACCATTTCTACAAATAAATCTCTTAACCAAGTGGGACTTAATAGTCTTTATTATTTCATTATCACATTCAATTAATGTTGATTGTTTTCATGTTGACCCCATAGTGAATGTTTGGTCACGGAGAATTGTTAGTGATAAATCATCTAACAAGGTCAGACCTTATACTATGTTTTGTAACCTTTAATAGGGTTGGCTCTTAACTGAGCTCACTTCAGAAGAGTGAAATTATTTCAGGCACCGGTCCCAAGTAGTTTTTCCCTGAACAAGGTTTCCACGTTAAAAATTAAGTGCCATATGTGTATGGATGTGATGATTTTTTATTTTACTTTACACATTACAATTATTGGTTTGATCAATATATACAATAGTTAATTTATTTGTATTCGGTTAATGAACAAAAAGGCCTAGATAAAGTTTTACCAAGTTGTTTTGATTAATTGAAAGATTTCTTTTATACATCTAGGGGTATTTGAGATTGTAGGATAATTGGACTTAACTGATTCACCCCCCCTCTCAGTTATCTAGCAAAATATTTTGGTTAGCCGATTTGCATTTGTAAAGGATTTGTTATGATATTGGTTAGTATGGGTTGTTCATTTTGAAATAACTATAAATGTGTTTTCAATTTGTAAAGATAGTTGTGGTCTTTGAAATAGTATATCAGAGATGAAAGATTATTTCTTATTGAGGGTTATTTCTATCAAACCTTAGTTGGTCTTTGAGTTAAGAGATTATTTTTTCACTTGCTTGAGTTTTCTAAATCATTCTTTAAAGGGAGATTGTGACTAATTGATAACAGATTCATTTTTTAGAGGGACACAATATTGATTCAATTGCAAAGTAGTTTGAACAAGATTATTCTATCTCATTTAATATGAACTAGAAATTTTTATTTGTCAAGTATTCTATTACTATAATAGTTTTTCAGAACATAAGGTATTGTATAATTTTAATATTAAAGGCACTTTCTGGAAGAAACCAGTGTGTGAGGATATCGTGCTCAAAAGAGAATAATTTTGTTATTATACATAGATAATTTGATATCTAGCATATAAAGTAGTACATTGAGTTTGATTTGTAGAGTTAGTATGAAATAGTATTGTATGTAAAACTAAATTATGTGCAATGGTGTATTATATACCATTTTGAGATCTAAGTTGTATATTTGATTTTGTAACTCAAACTAAGTGTGTACAAAGTATGTTGAGGAGTGAAATAGACATGACACTTTCTATATATATAGTTGTAACAATTTGAATTGATAATAAAAGTCCAGTGATGCATTCTAAAGTTGTAAGTTCTTAGAAACGTCAGTGAGGCAATTTTAAATGGTTTTATTTCCCAGAGGGTTTCCACTCAGAGCAATTTTTGTGTTATGAGTTGTTACTTTAATGTGCTTGAATCTCATGTGCATTATTTTATCATATGTTTTCTAGTTTTGAGTTGTCTTGTATGCACTCGTATCTATCTTAGTTGTTTGTAAAGATATTCCTTCCTCATCTTTGTAGTGGTCATGGTTAAGTGAATATCCTTGCTTTTAAGTCTCGTGTTTATCATAGATTGCCTCATAATATTATGTTGATGCATCTTTAATATTCTTTTGTCAGTGTCAGTTTTCATGATGCCTATCTTAGTTTAGAAAAAAATGTTATGATGTGCATATATGTTGCTTCATGTCAGCTTAATAGAATTTGTCCTAATGTTGATGTCTTGAATTTATACTGCCAGTCTAAAGTTCTTTATAATGCCAATCTAAAGTTCTTAATTCTGGACGTGTTTATTCTCATGGTAGAATTGTATCAGAGTTTTGAAATATTATTTCAAATTCATTTGAATTAGTATACCATTGATTCAACCCCCCATCTTAGTGATAATATACTCCAATAAAATTTATATTACTAATATACGTAAATGAGTTTATAAATAAATTTTACTTTCTTTTTAACTTAATGTCCATATAAATAATGGATCTGTCTACTATTATTTTTAAATAGAAATATTTTAATAAATGTAATAAAATGTTAGAACAAAGAAAAATATAAGAATTATATTTTGCTGATACTAAATAGAAGGAGACTCTTCATCCTATGAAGATTTTATATTGATAACATAATAGACCAACTTGCACATGGAATAGTACAATATCTAGAACAAACTTACCTACATATGATTATAGTAATAACTATATAATTTATTTAAGATTTAAGTAAACACAAGATAACTTCTCATAAATCAATGCATAGTATAAGATTAGAAAATGACAAATATTCCTTTTAAAATTTAGACTCTTATAGCCAATGAAATATTAATAATAAAATATAATTAAAAAAGTAATAAAAACAATTCCAATAATTTTATATCCTATATTTATTTTATAATATTAAAAATTACATCATATTCATAATCCACACTACCACAATATTTTAGGGAGAATAGTGCACTAAGTTATGGATTACTATCATAATGGTTTGACTTTAGAAATGTATAATATGACCTTTATTTGTGTAGCATCATCTAATACTCCTTTGAAATAGGCCCATCTTCTAGTGGTGTGGCTCAAGCCAAATCTGATTCATGTGATATTTATATCCTTTCTGCATTTCCCTTGCTACTTGAATTATCTTTTGATTGCATGGATCCTGGGTGCACTTCATTTGAGATAGCTTCCGGTTGACTTTCAATAGCTAGCAGCTCACCATCATCTTTCATATCCCTTCTCTTCCCCATAGCACCATATAAAGCCCTATCACAACCAATATTCCTCCTTCTAGACTGCAAGCAATATCATGTATTTGTAAATTAATTTTTCTATACTAATTAGGTTAATTTGCAATTTGTTTAGATGATTTTTAAAAAATTATATTATCATATAGGTGTTTTTTGATTTGATCATATATGTTTACTTACATCAATATTTTAGATCACATTATAACTCATAATTAGATTAGAAAAATAGAATATAAACAATCAAATGTAAAAATAGTTATATGATACACTAATAAATTATAAAAATCTAATAAAAACAAGATCTATCTATTAATCCAGTTTTAAATCAACTACTTAAATAAATCAAAACTTAAAACAACCTATCTAAACTAATCTATTGATATAATAAATTAACTTCATAAATTCACCTTCCCAAATGAAGTTGTTCATCTAGAACAACAGGTGACACAATGGCAACGATGACCAACAGTACAGGAGAGAACATAGCTACAAAAACTTGCCCTCTTTTACCGATACACCACATCTGCATGCAGTATGAAAGTACTGAAATCACTATTCCCTGCATGAACAAAACCCCAAATAGACAACTATCAACATGATTAATCAGTAAAAGTAGTGTGAACTGCCCTTTATAAAGAATATATAAAATTATAAAGATGTACATATAATTCATACAGCATAGAAAACAGTCAATAGTTGAAGGTTCCATCCCAAAGCCCATGCAGAAAGCTTTCGTTCAAAAATTAAGGCTGCCACACCCGATTGCAGTGATGCAGCAAAACACATCAACGTTATCAGTGACATTTGAGCTGGATAATATTTCATTATTTTAGCCTGCAAATCAGTTACAATATATCAATGTTTAGGTTACATATTCAAGTAATTATTATTTCTCTATCGTAACATTGAGGTAGGTTTAAGATGAAAACCTGGAGAATAAACCATGCGCACCATGCAATATTGCTGGCCATCATTAGAATGGAACCTTTTATCCAATCGTCGTGAACTTTGTTAAGATGGTGCTTTTTATGAATAGGAGGAGACCAGAGCTTGGGTATAACAGAACCCTTGTACACAGTCATAACTAATGCTCCAACAGTACAGATCAATGTACCCAAAACCTTCGCTTGTCCTGCCCGAGTTTTAACCCTAAGTTTCTCCAATCTGAACCCATATCAGAATAATGTCCAATCAATAGTGATTTTTCTTTAATTTCGGTTTTTCACTATAAATGTTAGAGAATTAAAAGAAAATTCGAAGGCATTCAAGTTTCTATAGATTATGTTATTGAGCATTAGAAGTTTCTGGATTCAACATTGCTTATTTTGTCAAATCAATATACTCCATGACCCAACTGTGTTTAACTTTTTGAATGAACATTTTTTTGTTAGCTTGCTATTTTGGTGATAGATTATGAAGTATAATCTTTAAGGATGATTCAAAAAGATGAAAGCTACTATGTTTATCTTTTTTTGGATTAATGTTTGGATCATATTTTATGATTAGACTGTGTTTATCTTTTTGAATGAATGTTTTTTTCTAGCTCATCATCTTCATGATGGATTATAGAATATGATCTAAAACATTGATTAAAAAGATAAATAGAATTGCATCCAGATCTTTTACTTGTATTCATTGTATCATGATAAAATCAGACTCTTGAGAATTGATATTATGTCTATAAAAGCATGTTTCCTCTCAAATTATACCTGAACAAAACAGCCATGACAAAGGTCATTGCAGGAATAGCATTCCCCAAAGCAGATCCGAATGTTGGAGATGCATATTTCAATCCTGCCATGTAGAGGTTTTGTTGGATAGTTGTCCTACAAATCATCAAGCCATGTTATTCGGACATTTGGATCATTATCTTCTGCCAGAAAATGCACTGTACCAGAAGCTTAAATTGAGAAATAACATACCCGCATAGAGCAAGCAAGAAAATCATGCAGGAGCTATAAATGGTGATGGATGGCCGAGTCTGTCTTCATAACAAAATCAAAGGATTACACTGGGCAGTAGTTATGAATGGACTCAAAGAGGAGATGAAGAGACTTATAAGTCTTCTGAAAGAAAACAATAAATGCTTACGAACTGAAGTCATTGAAATAGGTATTTATCTACACCTAAAATATAATTGCAAACTCATTTAAAATTTACCTTTCTAAGAAATATGCAAGAGGACTCAGAATGATAGTAGCAACCACATGCCTGTAAAACACTAGAACAAAAGCACTCAATCCGTTAGTTAGGGCAGCCTTACTGATTATGATGTGACCAGCATAAGCAGCCTGCACAATAACCATGAATACAAAGGGCTTATATTTCTCCATGATTAGGAAAATACAAGTTATCAGACTATAATCAATAGAGCAGGCCTGCCACTGTACCAAGTGCCTGTCATTACTTTGAGCGAGTCATCTTTGCACTAATAAAGGAAAACCATAAATAGTGTGCTTTACTTTATAGCATAAATAGATTATTTGACACTCCACTAAAAGGTTCCCTATTCGTTGGTCTATCTTATGGAAGACTGTATTCTAATTATATGGCAATGCCTTCAACTAGTAATTCCCCAGGAGGGTGCTCACAGAATCTCACCACTATATGTATTAATAGACAATGGAAAAGTCGATGAAACTTTTTTTCCAAGCCTATCTTGTAGTGAATAGGAATATAATTCGCATATATATAGAGAGAGGGTTATTTAGTTTTAAAATTGATAATGAATGATATAGGTAATATGTTTGACTAATTAATTATATTTTAAAAATTATAATTTTGATTTGATGGTTATCTTAAGATATGAACTAATAGAAAAAAATGATGGCTTGATTTTGACTATCATGAATCTATTAGATTTCATATTGAATGAGATTTGACTAGTAGAATGTGCACCTAAAGAACTGGTCCTCTTTACATTTCTCATGTCTAAGAATATCATTAACCTGATCTATAGCATAGAGGCCTGCCACCGTACAAGTGCATGTCCATGACATTGAGTGAGCCATCTTTGTACTAGTAAAGTAAAGCACTAAGGAAAACAATAAATAATGTGCATTGCTTTCTGGCGCAAACAGATTCTTTGACACTCCACTAAAATGTTCCCTATTCGTTGGTCTACCTTATGCCGGAATGTATTCTAATTATATTCCAATGCTTTCAACTAATAATTCCCCAAGAGGCTGCCCATAAAATTCTCACCACTATATGTACTAAAAGATAATGGAAAAGTCAATTAATGTTTTAATATTCCTGCTTATGCTATTTAAAAGAAAATTCTGCAAGCATATAGAGGTGTAGATGAATAAAATTCTTATAATATAAATCTATATTAATAAAATAGATAAAGTTAATATCTATTTTTATATATGATAGGTTTATTTAGCTTTAAAATTAATGGTCAAGAATGATATTGATGATTTGTTGGAATAATTAATCATGTTTTAAAAATTAATATTTTTAATTTAATGACTATTTTAACATATGAATTAGTAGAAAAAAAAGATAGATGAATGATGATGATGAACATCATAGGCTTGATCTCAACTATCATGAGTCTAACATATGACATGAAGTCAATTCATATTGTATGAGATTTAACTAGAGGAATATGCATCTAAAGAACTGCTCACATTCACATTTGTAGTGTCTAAGGATATAATTCAAGGGTTTCAATCTGGATAGTTTACTAGGTTATTATATGTCAAATCCCTTTGGTAGGATAAATGAACTATGATGAGAAATATTGAAGACAAGACAGAGACATGGGCAACCTAAAATTTTATATAGTGAACCTAATCCTTGTTTCTATTAAAAAAATATATTGTATTATAATTATTTTCTCTTTTATATAATATGCCGTCTCCTTTATGCAATGAAGTAAACACTAAATACAATAATATACCAACATGTCACATAAATGTGTACTAATACAACTAATAATGACTACTAGAAGAGGGGAAAATAAAGTGAAATTTAGACTTTGTAATTAAAAATTTAAAGCCATTCCCATGTGCATAATTAAACCAATTTACCCTCAAGCTACTAAAAAATGATCTCTAGGTTAAAATTTTAATTTCATGGTAGGAAGCAAGTATATGAAGAAAATTGGATGAGGGTGTAATAATGATGATTAAATCGTGAAATCACAAAAACTATTGTAAATAAGCTAGAAAAAGGACGTGGATATGAATCCATCATAGAACCAAACCAAACACAATAATATGTCCCTTGACATTATGTTATGTCAATAGCATAAAACTTAATGAAGAATAAAAAAAATTCAAAATATTATCTTTTTCACTTCGATAATGTCTCACATTGGCCCGACTCTAGTGCTTCTTAAAGCTGTGGACACTTGTGAATCTCATGTTGTTGGTGTGGTCAAAGTTTCCTCACATATTACTCCACATGTGGATACACCAAAGGACTCAGAAGGCAATAATATGGAAGATGTAGTTGCATTGCAAAACATTCCTAGGGTTTGTTGTGACCCTTGATGGCATTTCATGCCACACAAGCTATGCAGATATGGTCACAAGATATGTCGATGGGGAAGGAGTGGGCCTTCATTGTCTAACCATGGCTTAATAAACACTATGGTTAAGATGCCAAATTTGTCAACAACAAAAAAAATTTACGCAATTCGTTGTGTTCTGGTTCATTAGCAGGGGGAATAAGGTTCAAGGTTTTACTGTGCATCAGAATCTCCTCTTTTTGGTGATGCCACTAAATGATGCCCTTCTCTTTTTGTTCGCCCTTCACACACAAATCCTAAGTTTTTCTTGGGTGGAAATGGATTGGGAGGACTTTTTGAAAGATTATGTCCTAATTTGTAGATTCACACAGTTTTTTTGAAAACTTCGCGAGTTTCATTCATGGGTTTTTAAGATATGAAAATAAGTATTAAAAAATACACAATAAAACTAAGAGGAGGGGGGTTAATCAATTGCCCATAAAACTTATAAATTTTCTCTTGAATCAGATTTGTAAAAATTTATCTTAAAATTTAATCATTGAATAATATACATGAAAGAACATGCGAAAATCAAGAGCCACCATACACAATGAAATACCAGATTTACATGTAAATCCCTATTAAGGAAAAAACCATGAAGAAGATTAATTCTCAATTATACAAACGCCTATTAGGGTGACATTGGTTAAGATGATTTTTACAAAGAATGATCACTAAAATAAGACACATTGTTATAGGGATCACTATCTAGATGAAGGATTAAAGAGAAAAGATCCACCACTAGTAAACCCTTACAAGTTGACTGAAAGATCCGTAAATAGATTCTCCTCACTTCTTTTGTTAGTTAGCACTTGAAATTCCACATTGCATATCACAATACTTCGCATATACTTTTATATACACACACATACAAGGTGATAGATTCTCTTTCAAAAATCCTCATCAGACTCACATACACACATTCCCTCAACAAATCATCCTTTATTTATATTGTTATCTTACATGTAGAATCTCCTGAGGTTATGTAAGCATCTCAACCGAACATAATTTAAACTAAGTTACACTTAAGCATTATCAAAGGGGAAAGGAATGAAAAGTGAACCACATCAAATTTTAGATAGGACCAAAATATATAACATACACATTACTCTTAAATTTACATTCACTCAAAGTTTTTTATGTGAAAGTGTAAATACTTGAGGTTGCCCAAACATATAGTAAACACCATCAAACTTTGAATACAAACCTCTAAAACACAAAAAAATGCACCAATAGAACTCAATGAAGATACAGATGTTATAAAAATAATTACAAAGAAACAACACTAGAAAGAAACAAGTACAGAAATACTGAGCATGTAGTTCTCACTGAAACTCTATCAACCACTGTTACACACTAGTGAACACCAATTCCTTTGAACTATAATGAAAAGAACAAAAACCCAAATTAAGTACCTCTAAACACCGCTTAACAACATATCCAAACTACATGAGTAGATTTGTAACATAGAAGAAATGTGGAGTACATATATCAAGATCACTATAGAGAAAACCCAAGAACATATAAAAAAACTAGTCACTAATGAGAAAAGAAACAAGTTGTCATCAATGACAATATCAATATCTAATCTAACTTCTCACTCTTCTCAAACCTTTAAAAATTTCCCCTCTTTTCATTAATGGAAATATATCAATGAAAAAAACTTTCTCACACCTAATTCTCTTCCAACAACAATTGTATCATGCATGATTATCTCCTCATTTAACATCAATAGAAAAGGCCATACTCAAAGAAAATTTCACATTCTTCTCAAATCCCGTTAAAGAACACATATCAAACCACAACTATACTTAGCTTTCCCTAAGAGGAAGCCTTAACCATTAGCCTAGATTAAGATTGCACATGAAGTCCACTGAACTAATTCATCTTTTTATACATATAGTTCTAAAAAGGAGGAGAAATAACTCCCAATCTCTCCTAGAGGTATTCATAAGTATCCTTATAAAGTGCCTTGGTAAAGATGACATCAATCTATTCTTATGCATGCAGATAACCAAGTTTCACCGCATTCTCAAAAAAAATTTAATCTCAAAAAGTGATACCAGATTTAAATGCGCTTTGTCCTTGAATGAAACTAGATTCTTTGAAATACATATTGTACTAGTATTGTCACAAAAATTGAAATAGGATCATTAAATGGTATTCTATTATCCTTCAATATTATTTTCATCCATAATACTTGTGTACAACAAGATGAATCAACAATATATTCAACTTTTGTGATAGATAAAGATACCGAGTAATCTTTCTTGCTTTCCTAAGAAACCAACCAAGGTTCAATAAAAAATATACCCTCACTTGTACTTTTCCTATCATCTACACAACTAGCCCAAACTACATTAGCATAAGAAATCAGAGTAAAACCAGATTTCCTAGGATACTATTGTCCATAATCTTTATTTCCTTTCATGTATGTAAAAGTTATTTTCATAGTAGAAACATATGTCTCTCTTATATCGTGTTGGACTCTACCTATAAGAAAAAGTACATGCATGATATATGGTCTAGTAGAAGCAAATATAGTAGTCCTCCAATCATTGATCTATATAGATTCTCTAATTATCCTTAGGAGATTCAATATCCTTAGTAAATTTACAACCTATAGTCATAGTCCAGTAATTACCAATTTAGCATTATCTATCCAAAACTTCCTCAATAGTTCTTTAACGTACCTTAATTATGAAATAAATATGCCATCATTTTTTTGATTGACTTGTAGACCACGAAATAAATTTAGTTCCCTAATCATGGACATTTCAAATTCCTCTTACATCTCATCAGAAAACATTTTACACATACCATCATTTCCTCCAAAGATTATATCATCCACATAAATGAATACAATCAAAATTTCATCTCCTTCAACTTTAACATAAATAATTCTATTAATTGTACCTTTGTTAAATCCTTTCTTTAGTAAATACTTGTCTAGGCTTACATACCAAGCTCTAGGAGATTGCTTCAATACATATAGTGTCTTCTTCAATTTTAAAACTACATCTAGCATGTCTAATAGTTTGAATCCATTTGGTTTCTCTATGTCTACTTCTTTACATTCTCCATTCAAGAATGAAAACTTTAGATCCATCTAATAAACTTTGAATTCATTATGTGTTTTGAAAGCTAAAAACATCTTAATCACATTCTATCTTTTCATAGGAGCATATGTCTCCTAAAAATCTATTCCTTCCACTTATGAGTAGCCCTTACACACAAGTCTTGCCTTATTTCTTAGTATATGTTCATTTTCATTTAATTTATTCTAGAATACACACCTAGTTCCTATAACATTATTTCCTTATGTTCTTGTGTTAAATTATCAACTCTAGTTCATTTCAATCTATTCCAGATTTTATTTCATAGTTGTCATCCAATATTGATCCTTGCATTCTTCTTTCACATTCTTTGGTTCAATTTTAGAAATCAAGCATAAGTTCACTTGTTCTTGAGAAAAATCACTTCTTCTTATAACACCTTTATTCTTGTTTCTAATGAATCTTTTGTACATACTTAGAATTTTTAGGAGCATTTACTATAGCATCTTATTTTTCAATCTACTTTTTTCTTTCTTCAACCTTACGATCTTCTTCTTTTCTAGTTGATTGATCAGATTCATATCCAACTTTACTTTTGTATTCTTCATAATGTCTTTAGTAACCATCAAATATGTACTTTCAAATGTCATTATCAATCTCTTGGTGTAACATTTGTAAGCTTTTTTTAGTGGAGTAGCCAAGAAATATACCTTCACCATACCTTGTGTCAAATTTTCCCAATTTGTTTCACATCTTATAATATAACACTTACTTTGAAACACTTTGAAATATTTCACAGAAGGAGTCCTTCCATATCATATCTCATCAGATGTATTTTTAAAGTTTATTATAACTTTCACTCTATTAAGTGTGTACATTACAATATGTATTGCCTCTATCCAATGGATTTTCTTCATTCATCATTGTTCTAGAAGTTTCCCAATTTGTTTCATTCTTTCTCTCAACCACACTATTCTACTACATTTTTGTAGGAGCAAACAAGTGCCTTTTATCCTATGATTTTGAAAAAAAGTATTAAACTCATTAGAAGTGAATTCTCCTCGATTAGATCTTAATCATTTTATTCTTCTGTATACCTCATTCTTAGCCATAGCTTGGAATATTTTAAATTTTTTTGGAGCTTCTAATTTTTTGTGTAGGAAAGTAACCCAAGTCATTCTAGAATAATTATCAATTAAAAGAATTAAATACATATCACCTTGTTGTCTTCTTGTTCCTGTTAGACAATAAATATTAATGTTCGCTAAGTCCAATAGTCTTGTAGAATATTGTTCTTTAACCTTAAAAGTACTCATTGTTTGTTTTCCAACTTGACACTCTTTTCAATTAAAATTAGTAGGCTTTGTAAGCTTTGGAAAATTCCTCAGAGTTTGAATTCAATTAATCCTCACTAGATTATAAAAATTAATGTAACACATCATCTAGTGTCATAACAAGCTTTAATTGATCTAATTCATCAACTAGTATCCACTAGCAATCTTTAAATGGTAAATATTCTCATTTAATAAGTAGGAGATATTCTCATTTGTCTTCTTTCCAACAAAAATCTTACTATCAAACATTTTCCTAATTTCACAACCACCATTTTGAAAAATAATATTGTATCCATTTCCTCACATTTTACCAACACTTAAAAGATTATGCCTTAATTAGCCCTTAAAAAAATTAAAAAATTCAATATTATGCTTGCCATAAAAAATAATTGAACCTATTCCAACCGTCTTAGTAGTTTGATCATCTCCAAATCTAACAACACCTCCATCATATTTTTAGAGATTTACAAACTTACTCTTATAACCAATCATATGATTTGAGCATCTATTGTCATTTATCTACTCATCCTTATCCTTTCTAGCATTAAAAGAGAACACCATAGTATATCTTCAACTTTATCATCACTTCAAGATATTTTCCTTTCATGATTTTGTCAAGGTTAGCAGAACAAGGTTCTTACTTTACAACTAGGAACAAGATTTCATCTCATTCTTCAAAATCAAATTCATCATGAGAAATACTAGCATCTTCATTGACAAAGCAAGCCTTCTTATTTACCTTTCCTTTTTTTCCCTTATTCTTATAATTCATGGGTCACTCCAAGAAGTTGAGTCCCACTTTTGGACAAAAAGTGGAAGTGTTTTCCCTATTTTTCAAATTTTCTGTCAATTGATGTCAAAATTTGAGGCACTTAAATATTGAATCTTGAAAAACTTCAGTAATATAAAATTTAGCGTTCGGAGTCTACTTTACAAATATGTAATTTATTTCAATACCCACATGGTATAAATTATATTTTAGTAGGCATGTTTAAAAACCACTTTTTCAAAATACCTGTTTCAGGACCACACCACACACATGTATGACCACCCTTTTTTGAAGTAAATAAATGTATTTTTGTGAATCCTTCTGAGGAAAGGTACCTAAAATACTGAACATTGATGATAATATTTTATCTTTTTTTTATCAAGAATATTTCTTTTATTAATTTTTAATTGACTATGAAGTACATTTTCGAAACCTCTAGTGTACGGCCCCCATAATTTGATGATAACTTCACTATTTTTCAATTTTTTTAAAAATTTGAAGGAAATTCTATGTAGATTGATGTCATATAACTCATTTTTCAAAAAACATAAAATTAAAAAAATTATTAAAATTTTAGTTAGCCTTAGTATTTCAAATTTAGGTACCACCTTGGCTTAATAAATATTGTAAAAACATTAAAATTTCTCATATTACTATAAATTTATATTTTTATAATCTATAAAATAAGAACTAAAATGGGTTTTCGTTCCAACAAAAAATTCATTTGAGAAGGTGTTCAAAAAATTATGGCAAGGCAGAAATTTTATATTGTAGTGCCTTAGCCATATTTTTCTAGGGCCAAGCATAGGCTTGGTCCCACCAAGCCTTTCCCGAACCAAAAACCAAGGCAATGGGTATGATTCCCTCTCATAGTTTTACAAAATTGGCACCCATTTTTTAAAATTCTAAAAACAGGCACCCATTTTATAAAATTCAAAAAATGGGTGCCCATTTTTGTTTGGACCATTGAATACGAATCGGGCACCCAATTTAGAAACGGGCACCCCTTTCATTTAAATAATGGGCACCCATTTTATAAACAATCATTGCAGCCAAAAATAGGACTATGGGCCCGATCTCAATGATTGATGAGTATTCAATCATTTTTTTGATGATCTCTACTGCAAACAAAATATTTTTATGAACATTCTCTTAGGTTTTCTTGTTTTGGGTTTGACATGAAGAGAATCATTTGAATTCAAATTTTGGTGCAAACATGGGATCAAAGCAACACAGAAAGAGGCTAAGGAAGGTTCTGACAACTGAGGAGGTTGCAACAAATATAGAGAAGAAGGCAAAATGACAATGGGAAACAAGAGAAAAAATTCAAAAATTGAATATTGTTGGAGCATCAAGGTCAACAATTGTTTCATAAGAGGAGAACAATGAAGAGACCATGATGGATGTAGAGGTTGAAGAAGAAAATTTAGGTGCATCTTCTAATCTAGTATTGGATACAGGTATGTCTTCATATCCAAATGTAACTTATTTTGATAAAGAAGTTCATCATTTGCTAGAAGAAGGTTACAATATAAGTGATCTAAATTTTATTCTTGAAAATAGAGTAATAAATTTAATTTCACATCAAATTTCACAAATTAGTAATGTTAATCATAATGATAAAGGAACTGAAAGTCAAACTTCGATTGAAAGTGAAAATCAAACACCAATTCAAATTGAAATCAATAATGTGGATGTAGACATAGAAACACCAATTGAGAAAGAAACTCCTTTAAATGATAATGAAATGAATGAACAATTTAAAATAAAAAATGATGTGCTAGACAATCTACGTGGTTTGGTTTCATGGAGACAGATTAGGACACACTCACCTAGATTATTTAGACAATGTTTTTATAATAAGAAATTTGGGTTTCAATGTCAACTAATGTTACAATTAATTAAAATGTCTAAAATGTGAAAAGTGATGAAGAGGTTAGGCATTTATGTGAAATCCAAGTAGAAGGATGAGTCTCTAAAAAAATTTGTATCAACTATTGCTAGTGCCTTTGATACAATTGGAAAGAAAAGTCATTCTAAAGATAGTAATACGACACGACGAGCAATAACAACAACTTTAGTAAAAAAACTTCTACTGATAAAAGAATGATTTTAAACATATGTGGATATATGAATATTCATTGTAAAACTTTAACAAGAGCTGTAAAGAGAAGAGTTAACTTTGAAAGTGGTCCGAAAAACCATTTATGGACCTTCAGTGGCAGACTCCCAAGGTCTGACATGAAACTTACTGGTGAAGTCAAAACTTTGATTAAAATTTTTTGGCACGATAATACAAGAGTATCCCCTAATGCCAGAGATGTTCTTAAATTAAGAGTCGGTTCAAAAGTTAATGATCCACATCCAAAACACCTTTTGGATATGACTCAAACTAAATTATATAATTTTTTTTTGGATGATAAGGTGTTAACTATTAGTATTAATCAAAGATCTTTTGAAAAATGTAAACCATGGTATGTAAGGATTAACAAGGAAAGAGTCACCCATTGTTGCAAAACTCATGTTCAATTTCGTTATCATTATGATATATTTTGATCTATATGTTCTACCATGCATACTAATGAAATGTTGTAGGAATGTGGTATAAATATACCACCTCAAACTGTAAAGGAGTTTATATCAATTTTATTTTGTAACCCACCTAATGATAAATTTAATCTTTCAAATGCATGTTTTTCTACTGAATGTGATGTATGTGGAAATCTTACATTATTAGATGAATATTTGCATGAAAATATTTAAATTGATTTTGGATAACAATTAGTTGATGTATAAAGATTTAAAACTATTAGGTGTCCATTGAAGGATGGAAAGGTTGAAAAACGGTGCAATCTAATAACTGAAAAAGTTAGTGTTCATGCTTTTATGAATGAATTCAAGAGTAAGGTCATACCTAAATATGTGAAACACTCTCAAAATTATAGATGGATTGATGAAAAAATTTTCATATGAAAGAATACATTTCCAATTAGTAGTATACTTCCAGTCGTTGACTTTGTAGAGAACTACATGCTTGCACCACAAGATGAGATCTAACCACGATATTATAATTCAGTGCAAGTAACAATTTTTGTTCATATTGTCTATAGACATGCACCTAATAGTACAAAAGAGGATTGAAAAATATTGAGAGTACCATTTCTATATGAGTGATAATAAATTACACTCATCGGAGTTTTTCTAGTATTGCTTTAAGACCTTTTATGAAAATTTAAGGGATAGAGAAATTCATATAACACAATGTCTAATATGGTCAGATAATTGCACAGGGAAATTCAAGAATGGTGGAATATTTTATTGATTGAGGACACATAAGAAAATAAATATCCAACATATCTGGAGTTTTTTTGAGGCTGGACATGGGAAGGAAGAACATGATGGTGTCAGTGCATGTGCTAAGAGAGCCCTTTGTAGAGAGCAACTCAAATTTGAGGAAAAATCAAAATTTAAAGATGCACGTGCAATTGTTGAATGGTGTAAAACAAGTTTTTCTACAAGATCAAGTCAAAACTCTACAATCAGACATTTTTTGTGGCTAGTTGAAGAGAAGAATATCCTTTCAAGATATGATTGTGATACAATCAATGGATCAACTAAATGACATGCATTTCAGAGTTCTAATTCTAACACTTGGACTATATGGACTAGGGAGCTTGCATGGTTTTGTCAATTTTGTGTTGTAGGTGAATGGGAAGAATGCAAGAATACATAATGGGTTCAAGAATGGAAACAAAAATCCTTAACACCTAGTGAGACACAAGATCAAGATGATATAAAAAATGAAGACCTAGATCATGCATTTGGATCAGAATATTATGATCATATTTCAGACCTCATATAACCTGGTAATTTAATTCAATTTATTGTAAAAATTTAAATTATATTAGTTACATGTATGTCATATAATTTATGATTCTATTTGAATTATAAATCTTTAAACAAGTTTTATTTGTGCATGTACTTAATTTTTTTTGCAGGACAAGTGTATGTTGTTGTTGCACCTGACGATAATGAAGAGAAGACAAAGTATTGGTTAGCTCGATGTGTAGAACCTAAGAAAAAGTTGATATGCCATCAAGTAGATAATGATGGTTTTCAGTATCCAATTGGGCCTATTGTGGTTGTTGGTACATGGCTATGTAAATACCTAACAAGAAGGAACGGTTTACCATATTTTGAAGACTACCAATCAGAAAAGAATATTATGCACTATGCCCATTTGGTAGTGGAAACAAATATAAAATTGGAAAGATAAAAAGGGAGACCTACTAATAAAATATTATGGATATGGACACTTTCACTGGAAGAGCATGAGGCAATCATATATGCATTGTAGAAAAGAGAGGATGTTGATGGTACATTAGGTTGAATCAAATTTATACATGTAAGTTTTTGTTTAATTTATCTTATTTTTATGTATTTTTCTATATAAATATCTATATCTTCTTTCAAGTGTCATATAAATTATAATTTAGAAATAGATTTGAAATAAATTAAAATTGATTTTAAATTAACTTTACATTTAAATACATGTATTTTCTAACATTTCAACATTTATTTTTATGATGCAAGATGTCTAGAAGAACATAGACATGAACTATTTATGCAGTTCAATGTATACTTGTATTCATCCAATTTTGGTTTTGTAAACATTTTGTGAACTCACTTTTATTCATCCATTTTATTTTAAAATATTTAAGTTAAATTCATAGTTGTATTCACCTAATTTTGTTCTAAATATTAATCTATGCACATTGGTCAGATTATGTTCACTAATAGATTATGATAGAGTTATTTGTGCATCCATATTCATTGTTCAAATTAATAGATCTCATTGTTAGATAGATTTTTTTTATAGTTAATGAAAGTCAAGTGATATTACGTGTAACATCTATATTCATCCAATTTTGGTTTTGTAAATAGTTTATGAGCTCACTTTTATTCATCTAATTTGGTTTTAAAAATATAAGTTAAATTCATGTAGTTGTATTTACCTAATTTTGTTTTAAATATTAATTATATTTACATTGGTCTTATGGGAACAAGTTAATTGATTATGATAGAGTTATTTGTACATCTATATTCATTGTTCAAATTAATAGATCTCATTGTTAGATAGATGGTTTTTTATAGTTAATCAAAGTCAATATTACTTGTAACATCTATATTGTTCTTGTCAATTACATGAATTAATAGATCTCATTGTTAAATAGATGGTTTTTTTATAGTTAATCAAAGTCAATATGACACAAGGGGCAGGATGAAGGGCCAAAGGCTCACCATAATCACACTCTCCTTGCAGAGATCACACACACAAAAGAAAATATACAAAAAATAAGGGAGAATGGAGAATGGATCATATATATTCATCAAATAAACTCATACATGTCAGTTTGTAAGGCCTTCCCAATTACAACTAGCTACAATCAAATTCAATTATAATAGTCCTCCAACATGTAAGGATTCAATCTTTAGATTCTCTCTTCTAACTCCTTCCCCAACTGCCCTCCTAAAACTATGAAAAAAAATACATTTATACAAGAGGCTACAGAACAAGTCGGCCTTTAGATCCATCATTGGTAGAATTAATGACCAGATCTAGATCCACACGCTTCTCAATGATCAATACCAACATTAACTCCACAACCAAAATTCAATGCACAAGTCCGCCTTAATAGAAAATCAAAATAAATCACTTAGTAAGAAAGGTTACCGAGCACCAAGAAATTACTCAGAAAACCAACTGAATAACTCAGTCAAAGAAGAAACCGAGCAACTACCAAGCCAAATCGGTTAATGAAGGAGCCGAGCAACACAAAAAAACTCAAACTTGTTTTTGGTGACACAGGATTGCCAAGAACCCGAGATGCTCCTGCATCAGACACTTGGGGTTGCTTGAAATGATTCTCTAAATCATGTAGTAGGTACAACCTGAGATGAATCCAACTCAGCTTGTGAAATCCATGAAATGTCTTCAATCGGTCTGTTCTTCCATTTTTCCAGATATTCCATACATTGTTTTCCTCTTGTGCTTCTACCAACTCTTTGTTCCAAAATTTTTTGAACTTCTTATGTCTGTTTCATAGGATAATCATTTGGTATTGTCATGTCTTCATCAGGTTCATGATACTCAAAAAAATCTACAATGTTGAATATAGGTGATATAGCTATGTCATTAGGTAGCTCAATCTCATAAGCATTTTCACTGTCAAATCTCCTTAGTATCTTGCAAGGACCAAATTTCTTCATTTTCAATTTCCCATATGTTCCAACAGGAAATCTACCTTTCTTCAAATGAACCATCACTTCATCCCCAACTGCAAAAGCCTTATGTCTTCTTGATCTATCTGCTTTGTCTTTGTATTTTTGATTACTATTCTCCAATTTATGTTTCACTTCCTCATGTAATGTCTTCATGAACTCAGCAAACTTTACTCCTTCAACACTTCTCTTTTCTTCACCAGAAATATCCTTCAAACCTGATATACCTCTCAGTTGTATGCCATTAACAATCTCAAAAGGTGTTTTTCCAGTACTCCTATTCATTGAATTATTATATGAAAACTATTCTTGTGCCAACATATAATCCCAATTACTCGGTTTATCTCCAACTAAACATCTCAAAAGATTACCCAAACTTCTATTCACAACCTCTTTTTGTCAATCAGTTTGTGGGTGAAATGTAGAACTATACCTCAACTGGGTGCCCAAATTTTTCCAAAGAGTCTTCCAATAGTATCCAGCAAACTTATTGTCTTGATCAGAGATGATACTCCTCGGTAATCCATGCATATGACAATTTCATTAAAGAAAAGATCTGTTATATGCATTGCATCTGATGTCTTTCTACTAGGTATAAAATGTGTCATTTTAGAAAATTTATCCACAGTTCAACAAATATAGAATCATTACCTGTCACTGTCTTTGGTAAGCCAAGAACAAAATCCATACTGTTATCAATTCAAGGTTTCTCAGGAACATAGATAGGTATGTACAAGCTAGTATTCTGACTTACTCCCTTTGCAACTTGACAAACTCCACAACTTTTAAAAAAAAATTGAATATCCTTATACAACTGTGGCCAAAAGTATTTCTCCTTAAGAAAATTCAATGTCTTGTCAATGCCAAAATGTCCAGCCAAACCACTACTATGTTTCTCCTTTATCAAATTATTTATCATTGATCCTCTCGGTATACACACCTAAATACCTTTAAATAACATACCTTCTTGAATGAAATATTCTTTTCATTTAGTACTCAGTTGATCTTGAATAGGTTCTCTACACCTCCTCCACGGCTCAGAAAAATCAAGATCAATTTCATACAATCCTTTCATGTCATCAAAACAAAGAACTTCAATTCTCATCTTGGTCATAAAAGATCTTCTTCTACTCAATGCATCAACAAATTGGTTAGTGAGTCCACTCTTATGTTTTATCACAAATGTATAACTCTGCAAATATTCAACCCATTTTGCATGTCTCTAATTCAACTTATTCTGACTACCCAAATATTGTAAAGCCTTATGATTTGTATACAACACAAACTCACTCAGTATCAAATAATGTCTCCATTTATTTAGGGCTTGAAAAATAGCATAGAACTCTTGATCATACACAAAATATTTCCTTTTTGCATCATTCAACTTCTCACTAAAGAAAGTAACAGGTTTACCTTCTTGACTCAACACAGCTCCTATTGCACTACCACTTGCATCACATTCAACTTGAAATACCTTATTGAAATCAGGAAATGCAAACGTAGGTAATTCAATAACCTCCTACTTCAAAGTCTCAAAAATTTTACCAGCTCCATGTGTCCACTTAAATTCTCTTTTATCTCCTCTCATAGTCTCAGTCATAGCATTACAAATTGAACTGAAATTTCTAATAAACTTTAGGTAAAAATTTGCTAAACCATGAAATGATGTTACCTAACTAGCATTTTTAGGTGTAAGCCAATTCAAAATAGCTTCAACCTTTTCAGGATCCATTTTCAAACCATTAGCTGAAATTACAAATTCCAAATACACAATCTCTTCTTTCATGATGGAACACTTTTTTAGACTAATGAGTCACTTTTCTTCTTTCAACCTCTACAATACTTGCTTAATATGCAAAAAATTCTCTTCTCTAGTCTTAGTGAATATCTTAATATCATCTAGGTATACAATCACAAATTTACCCAAGAATTTCTTCAAAACCTCATTCATTAATCTCATAAAAGTACTTGGTACATTAGTTAAACCAAAAGGCATAATATTACTTGTAACATCTATATTGTTCTTGTCAATTACATGAATTAATAGATATCAATGTTAGATAGATGGTTTTTTTTATGTAATTGATTTTTAATTACAATTTATATTAAATAATCATATTACATAAGCTCATATATCTACATTCAAACCACTATTTGAAAAAACCATGAAATAGGATTAAAAGTCAATGAATAAGATAAATAACATAGCATATCCTAGAATAATATGTATCATAACGTCCATCATATCAACTCATGATTTATATAATCACACAACAAAGTCCTAATCTAACAACAAGTTAAAAAAATATATGGCAAGCAGTTAGCATAACACAAGTCCAAATAACATGATAACAAGTCTCAATAATATATATATATATATATATATATATATATATATATAGACACACACACACACACACACACATATATATATGTCCATAATATAAAAAGTGAAAATAATGTATGTGACAAGTATAATCTAACTCGAGTCATCTAGCTAATTTGTAGTCCTCTTCACTCCATGTGAAGGTGACTGTGATTCACCATCATGTTGTGTCTATTCTTGAGTGCCCTCATCTTCCTGTAAATTTTTAAAATATCTCATCAGAAGACTATTAAAAAATTCACTAAAAAATAATTAATATAGATTTGAACATTTACAATTTTACCATGCGTCCATCCTCAGTAATGCCTGCAGTGGGACATGAAGGTCCTCTCTCAGCTACATCAAAAATGGATGCACTCAAGTCTTCTAAAAACAAACATTAAATTTTTTTAATAATTAAGGTATAAAATATCTAGATACACAATGTTAATATTAATTTGAATATTTAAAATTTCACCATGGGTCTATGCTCAGTAATGTCCTGAATGGGACATCGACGTCCTCTCTCATCTACATCAAAAGTGGATGCAGTCAAGTCCTGTAAAAATAAACAATACAAAATTGTAATAATTCAGGTGTAAAAGATCTAGATCTACACAATGGACATTGAAAACTTACTTTTAATCATGACCTAAAAGGACAATGTTGATGGCTTCATTTATCTTAATGCTATAGCCATGCCAAGACTCATGGTGGTGTCGACTTGAACAACATATATAAAGCATGAATCAAACTTATAGTATATACATAAATTATAAAGTATATATAACTTGACTATAAATTTATGGAACAAAAACATGTACATTACCTATGTGTGACACATAGCTAATGTCATTGATGAGTTAGGATGTAAATTTGATTGCACAGCATGAGATAATCCAAAATCCTACAATTGCAAAAAATAAGTACGAATCAAAGTTGTACATAAATTAGTAAGAAATAAACACTTAAAATTAATGAATGAAAAACATACTGCAGGTGTATGCAACTGACTCTCAGTGACTGATGGGGTAGAGAATGAAGAACTACCAATCTCAATGTTACATGAGAGATGCTACAAAATCACAAAAAAAATGTCAAGCACATTATCAATTAAAGTTTATTTTGTTTAAAGTTTAAATGTATCAATATCAAAGTGCATACCGTGAATGGGGCACCGAGATCTCGAGGTGTGGATGCCATATCATGATGGCTAATGAATGGTGGAGGGTCAGCCCTCCTCTTTTCACCAAAAAATTCACATGTTATGGTTCATAATTGTATAAATATGAAATTTAATATTGCACTATAAATTATAATTAAATTTACCTCTGTGGGATGATCACGGTCTACATTGAGAAAATCAACAAATGATGTGATATCATCTCCAACATCACCATGTGCTCCACCATCATCATCATAATATCAACCATGGGAAACATGAGGATCAGTTTGGGTACCCCTACATATATCCCCATAGCTCGTACAAATATGTGCTATGCTAGGGGCAACCCTCACCTAGGTCAAATGTTGTAACAAATTGTCTGTAAGGGCACTCAATGAGCCAAGATTTGACTGCACTGCTTGATGATGGACAAGTGCAGGAACTACTAGAGAAGAAAGAGGAACAAGAGGCTCATTATGCATAAAATTTCTAGTCCTATCACTCAATTTGGCCCCTGGCATATCCTCTGGCATGCCCCGACCAACCCCCTAGAATGCTCTCATGTCAAAGTAATTGGGTTTCCTACCCAATTCAAATTCAGCCCATAATTTTTTCAAAAAATAAAAGGGGACCTCATGATTAGTATGTGGTAGATGGTCAAATACCATCCACCCCCGCTTGCCAAAATGCTCCGCTATACTAGGGTGTTGACACCATCTAATTAAAATTTGTGGCTTCTTTCCAAGTATATCCTCACCCATTTTAGGGTTCAAAAAATATTGTGTCATATCACTTTTGTAATTTTTAAATTATTGACCTCTTTATAAGAGAGGCCCTCAGCATAATATGCAGGCATGGTCTCCCTCTATGACTGAAAACTATCAAGCTTGGAGTCTAATGTATGTACATAATATTCTATGCCTTGTATGCTATCTACAAGGCGTAGTAGCTAGGGAGATGGATGGGGATCATGCCTAATAATATTTACATAAAAGCTCATCAATGTTAAAATCATCCATTTTTATAATATGCGTACATATAAAAACATACAAATTATATTTAACCTTACAACGAAAGACTTAAAAATATTAATTACTTGACATAATTTAAGAATACGAGAGAGAGAGAGAGAGAGAGAGAGAGAGTCTTAAATAAAATTAATTACTTGTCATAATTTAAAAATTAACATATAATTTAAATATTTTACCTTACAAAGACAATCAAGACTAATGAAAATGTTTTTCTTTAACAATGTACAACTAAGGTTGAAAAAAGATTCCAAGTTTTTTTATATTTTTAAATCTCTATGTTTTGAAAGGTTTTGATTTGGAACATGTTTTAACAATGGAGAGAGAGAGAGAGAGAGAGAGAGTAAAATAAAATTAATTACTTGTCATAATTTAAACATATAATTAAAACATTTTAGCTTACAAGATAATCAAGAGGAGAGAGAGGGAGGGAGAGAGAAAGAGGAGAGAGTGATAAACTATAACTAGTTGAATATCTTGAGGGAAAGTTTGACAATGGAAAGGATATTTGAAAGACAATGATTGATGATCATTGAGCTACTAAAGTGTATGTAAGACATTAAATCAGTTAATGTATTGTCATTGATGTCAACTAGTTTTGGTTGTACTTATCATGATGGTTACAAACATCTTAAGAAAGAAAAATGGTAAAGGAATGAGATATGTACATGAAGATAAGATGGATGAGAAAGATATGGATATGGTATTCATTGGGTAACTTATTGATGAATCTATGACATTATGTTAGTTATTTGATTGTAATACATGAATCTATTATGAATTGAAGATCAAGAATGAACAAGTTTATGTGGTCGGTAAATGAGGAATTATGTTTATACCAAGCAAGTGTAGAATAGACCGATTGAAGACAATTCTTGGATTTCACAGTCTAAGTTGGATGCAGCTTTGATCATACCTATTTCATGATTCAGAGAATCATTTGAAATAACCCCAGGTGTTTGATGCAGGAGCATCTCAGGTCCTTGGAAATCCTGTGTCACCAAAAACATATTTGAGTTTGTTTGTGTTGCTCAGTTCTTGCTTTGACCGAGTTGGTTCAGTGTTTCTCAGTTTCCTTTGTTCGTCGGTGTTGTTCGGTTATCTCTCTGGCACTTGGTGAATTTCCCTGGCACATGGTGATGCTTGTCTGGTGCTCAATTTCCTTGCTTACCGAGTTGTTTGTTTTGGATTTCTTTTGAGGCTGACTTGTGCATTTAATTTGGGTCACATATTTAATGTTGGTATCCATCATTAGGAAGCATGTGGACCTAGATCCGGTTGTTCCTTCTGTTGATTGTGGATCTGAAGGTTGACTTGATTCAGTAGCCTCTTGTATAAATGTAGTTGTTTGGTTAGAGTTTTAGAAGTCAATTTTTGATAGAAGATAGAAGATTAGAGATTATCTATAGATCCTCGCATGTTTAAGGACTTCTGTACTTGATTGTAATATCTGGCTAAAACTAAGAAGGCCTTACAACTTGACATGTATGAATTAGTTTGAAAATAATATATGAAATTTCACATTCTCTCTCTCACTGTTGTATGTTTTTGCTTCTACATGTTGTTGAGCAAGGTGGATCTGGTTAGGGTGTGCCATTTATGGCACCTCCTATCTTCTCTTGCATCAAGTGGTATCAGAGCGAGGTTAGATCTAGATCTAGGTTTGTGAATCTAGATTTGAAGATTCCTTCTTGTGAAGCCCTAGTTGAATTGTTGTGGGGTTGCAGATTGTGATCTAACCTGCAATTGTAGAGGGTTTTCAAGATGGTTCGTGGGAGGTGAGATGCAGATCTAGGATTGGCAGACATGTTGAGACAATTTGCTACTAGATTACAAGCTGTTGAAGCAGCCCAGAGATGAGGTAGACATCTTGAAGATGTTAGTGATGATGAAATTGAGGTAGAACAAGGTGATGTAGAACCTGCACCTATGATGGATCAGGGTGAAGAAAGATTCTTGAAGGCTTTGACAAGTTTGAAGTCTACACCACACTTTAATCCTCTTGAGTATGGTGGGAAATTGGATTCTGATGAATTGGTGGATTGGATCACTGAGATGGAAAAGTACTTTGAGTATGAAAAACTACCTGAGGAAAAGAAGGTGAAAATTGCAAGCACAAAGTTGAAAAGTCATGCATCCTTATGGTGGGAACATCTGCAGCTAGACAAAAAGAGGAAAGGAAAAGACAAAATCAAGGTATGGAGTAAAATGGTGAATAAATTGAAAGGAAAGTTCTTACCTTGTGATTATCAAATTAACCTAGTTAGGTGAATGAAAATTTTGAGGCAAAAAGATATCTCGGTAAAGGAATATACTGATGAATTCTATAGATTAGATATTAGATTTGGACATGATGAATATGATGTGGAAAGAATTGCTAGATACCTGAATGGTTTGATAGTTTCCATCCAAGAAGAAATCAGTTTGGTCAAATTGGAGAACATTGAAGAGGCTTATCAATTTGCATTGAAAGCTGAGGAGAAATTGAATAAGAGACATGAGCAAAGACAAAGAGGTAGAGGTGGTAGATTCCCTAGAGGAAGAGGTAGATCCCATGGTGAAAATAGTAGATCTAAACCAGAAAAGACAACTCTGGATAAAGGCAAGACCAAGTGGAAAGGTGAAAGTTCATCTAGAGGCAGAGGCAGTAACTATCGAGGTGGTTATAAAAGAGGTGGTTTCTGAGGAGCTTGTTATAATTGTGAAGAAGAAGGACATATATCATTTGAGTGTACACATGCAAGTTAGAAGGTCGGTAAGAGTCAGAATTCTTTGGTGCAAGAAGAGTCACCGAATGAACCTGAGAAGGAAAATAATTTGATGGTAAGGAGAGCACTTTGGAATGAAGGTAAAATAGAAGATTCGGTAAGGAAAATTTTGCTCAAGACTAGATATAGAGTTTCTGACAAAGTTTGGAAGGTAATCATTGACAGTGGTAGCTCAGAGAATATGGCATCTAAGGAAATGGTCACAAAGTTACAGTTGAAAAGGTTGGAACATCCGAAGCCCGATCAAATTTCATGGATCAAAGATGAGCATACACTCTTGGTAAGTGAACAATGTTATGTGAATTTGAAAATTGGAAAGTACTGTGATAAGGTGTTATTTGATATCATGCCTATGGATTGTTATATTTTTTTTGGGTAGACCTTGGCAATATGATAGACATTCTATATATGATGGGAGATTGCATAAGTATACTATTTGGGCTGATGGGAAAAGACAAATCTTGTTACCTTTGATGGAAGAACCTATTAGTAATATTTTCACATCTATAAAAGTTTACTTGATGGAAGGAAGAAAGTTTGTTAAAGATTTAAAGAGAAATGATGTATGTTTTGTTGTGATTCCTAACAAATCGAGTAAGAAAAAAGAGGATAATATCCCCGAGGAGATTGATAAGTTACTCATCGAGTACAAAGATATCATTTTTGATCATGTACCTGATGGTTTTCCACCGAAGAGAAGCATTGATCATTGCATGGATCTTATCCCTAGAGCTAGTTTACCAAATAAGGCACCTCATCGGCTGACACCTATTGAGAATCAGAATTTGAACCGACAGATTTAGGAATTGTTGTAGAAAGGTTTGATTAGAGAAAGTTTGAGTCCTTGTGCAGTACCTATGGTATTGGAACCTAAGAAGAATGGAGAATGGTGAATGTGTACTGATTCCAAAGAAATCAACAAGATAATAGTGAAGTATAGGTGTCCTATACCAAGAATGGATGATATAATGGATAGTTTGACTGGAGAAAAGTATTTTACTAAAATTGATTTCAAAAGTGGGTATCATCATATCAGAATCAAAGAAGGCGATGAATGTAAGACTTCTTTCAAGACAAAAGAAGGTTTGTATGAGTGGTTGGTTATGCCTTTTGGTTTAACTAATGCACCGAGTACTTTTATGAGGTTGGTGAATGAAGTTTTGAAGAAATTCTTGGGTAAGTTTGTGATTGTATATCTTGATAACATTTCGATATTCAATAAGACCAAAGAAGAACATTTGTTGCAAGTTAGACAAGTTTTGTAGAGATTGAAAGAAGAAAAGTTGCTGATAAATCTAAAAAAATGTTCATTCATGAAAGAGGAGATTGTGTATTTGGGATTTGTGATTTTAGTTGATGGAATGAAAATGGATCCTGAAAAGGTTGAACCTATTTTGAATTGGCCTACACCTGTGAATGCTAGTGAGGTAAGATCATTTCATGGTTTGGCAAGTTTTTACCGAAAGTTCATTAGGAATTTTAGTTTGATTTTTAATGCTATGACTGAGACTATGAGAGGAGACAAAAGAGAATTCAAGTGGACACATGGAGCTAAAAAAAGTTTTGAGACTCTGAAGCAGAAGGTTGCTAAATTGCCTGTTTTGGCATTGCCTAATTTCAATAAGGTATTTCAAATGGAATGTGATGCAAGTGGTAGTGTAATTGGAGCTGTGTTGACTCAAGAAGGTAAACCTGTTGCTTTCTTTAGTGAAAAGTTGAATGATGCAAAAAGGAAATATTTTGTGTATGATTAAGAATTCTATGCTATTGTTCAAGCACTGAAGAAATGGAGACATTATTTGATACTGAGTGAATTTGTGTTGTATACTGATCATAAAGCTTTACAGTATTTGGGTAGTCATAGTAAGTTGAATTAGAGACATATGAAATGGGGTGAGTATTTGTGGAGTTATACATTTGTGATAAAGCATAAGAGTGGAGTCACTAACAGAGTTGCTGATGCATTGAGTAGAAGAAGATCTTTGATGACCGAGATGAAAATTAGAATTATAGGTTTTGATGACATGAGAGATTCTTATGAATTTGATCATGATTTTTCTAAGCTGTGGAGAAAGTGTAGAGCACCTATTCAAGATCAATAGAGTACTAAATGGGATGAATATTTTATGCAAGGAGGTATGTTGTTTAAAGGTATTTAGTTGTGCATATCAAGAGGAGCAATGAGAACTAATTTGATAAAAGAGAAACATAGTAGTAGTTTGGCTGGACATTTTGGTGTTGATAAGACATTGAATTTTCTTAAGGAGAAATACTTTTGGCCACAATTGTATAAAGATGTTCAGAAATTTGTGAGAAGTTGTGAAGTTTGTCAAGTTGCAAATGGAGTTAGTCAGAATACTGGATTGTATACACCGATTGCTATACCTGAGAAACCTTGGATTGACATCAGTATGGATTTTGTTTTTGGCTTACCGAAGATAGTAAGAGGTAATGATTCTATATTTGTGGTTGTGGATAGATTTTCTAAAATGGGACATTTCATACCTTGTAGAAAGAAATTAGATACAGTACATGTAGCAGATCTTTTCTTTAAGGAAATTGTCCGATTGCATGGATTACCGAGGAGTATTATCTCTGACCAAGATAGTAAATTTGTTGGATACTTTTGGAAGACTCTTTGGATAAATTTGGGTACTAAGTTAAACTATAGTTCTACATTTCACCCACAAACCGATGGACATACATAACTTGTGAATAGAAGTTTGGGTAATCTTTTTAGATGTTTAGTTGGAGACACACCGAGTAATTGGGATTTTGTGTTGCCACAAGTAGAGTTTGCATACAATAATTCAGTGAATAGGAGTACTGGAAAAACACCTTTTGAGATTGTAAATAGCATACAATCGAGAGGTATATTAGATTTGAGAGACATTGGTGATGAAAGAAAAAGAAGTGTTGAAGGAGTAAAATTTGTTGAGTACATGAAGATGTGAAGCTTAAACTGGAAAAGAGTAATCACAAATACAAAGACAGAGCTGATAGATCAAGGATACATAAGAATTTTGATGTTGGTGATGAAGTGATGGTTCATTTGAAGAAAGGTAGATTTCCTATTGGAACATATCGGAAGCTGAAGATGAAAAAGTTTGGGCCTTGCAAGATTTTGAGAAAATTTAATAGTGGAAATGCATATGAAGTTGAGTTACCCGATGACATGGATATATCACCTATATTCAAAATTGCTAATTTGTATGAGTTTTGTGAACCCGAAGAAGACATGGTAGTACTAATGGATTATCCTAAGAAATAAAATAAAGAGGTTGAGCATATTTTGGAGCAAACAATTGGAAGAAGTACAAGAGGAAAATAGTATATGGAATATCTGGTAAAGTGGAAGAATAGACTAATTGAAGACAGTTCTTGGATTTCACATTCTGAGTTGGATGCAGCTCAAATCATACCTATTTCATGATTCATAGAATCATTTCAAATAACCCCAGGTGTCTGATGCAGGAGCATCTCAAGTCCTTGGCAATACTGTGTCACCAAAAACATATTTGAGTTTGTTTGTGTTGCTTGGTTCCTGCTTTGACCGAGTTGGTTTGGTGTTGCTCGATTTCCTTTGTTCACCAGTGTTGGTTGGTTATCTCTCTAGCACTTAGTGAATTTCCCTAGTGCTCAGTGATGCTTTTCTAGCACTCAGTTTCCTTTCTTACTGAGTTATTTGTTTTGGATTTATTTTGAGGTTGACTTGTGCATTTAATTTGGGTCACAGATTTAATGTTAGTATCCATCATTGGGAAGCATGTGGACCTAGATTTGGTCGTTCCTTCCATTGATTGTGGATCTAAAAGCCAACTTGATTCGCTAGCCTCTTGTATAAATGTAGTTGTTTGGTTAGAGTTTTAGAAGTCAATTTTTGATAGAAGATAGAAGATAGAAGATAGAAGATAGAAGATAGAAGATAGAAGATAGAAGATAGAAGATAGAAAATAGAAGATAGAAGATAGAAGATTAGACATTATCTACATATCCTCGCATGTTTGAGGACTTATGTACTTGATTGTAATATTTGGCCAAAACTAGGAAGGCCTTACATCCTGACATGTATGAATCAGTTTGAAGATAATATATGAAAGTTTTCATTCTCTCTCTCATTTTTGTATGTTGTTGCTTTTGCGTGTTGTTGAGCAAGGTGGATCTGGTTAGGGTGTGCCATTTTTGGCCCCTCCTATCTTCTCTTGCATTAGTATACCAAGTATAATGTTAACCAAGCTATTTATCATTGACGCATTTTGGTATTGACCAAGTGAAAGAAATAAATTGAACTTATGACTGCCGACTAAAGATGATGAGATGGACAATTGTTTATGATTCCAAGGTAAATGATAAAGTCTTTTATGATGATCAAATGGCTCACAAAATTCAAGGATGATTTGATGAAGGAGAATGAAACATGTTATTGACACAACTGTCGAGGAAGGTTAAGGAAGCAAAATATATTGTGAAGATTAAGAGGCAAAATCTATGGATGGAAATAAAAAAGTTTATGATGTCTATATAAAGAGACATGAGATTCATTACTGAGTCTACTTTAGGAGAATTCATGTGAAAAGATTGATTTCATGCAATACTGATCAAACTAGTTGAAGACATAACTGAGTAAATCTGCAGACAACACCGAGTGACAGAGAAATAAATTATAGAGTAGAACAAAGTTGGAGGAAATGAAGATATTGAATTGATTATTGATTAGAGGTATTTTTGAGCTTAGCATAGATCTAAAAATCTACAAATCAAGTTTTATTTGAATTAGATCATTACTATATCAGTTTAACCATTTCTACAGATAAATCTCTTAAACGAGTGGGACTTAATAGTCTTTATATTTCAATATGACATTCAATGAATGTTGATTGTTTTCTTGTTGACCCCATAGTGAATTTTTGGTCAAAAGATAACTGTTAGTGATAAATCCTATAACCAGGTCACACCTCATAGTTTGTTTTATAACCTTTAACAGGGTTGGCTCCTAATCGAGCTCACTTCAGAAGAGTGAATTATTTTGGGTTACCAGTCCCTGGTGGTTTTTCCCCTAACAAGGTTTCCACATTAAAAATCTATATGTTATATGTGTATGAATGTGTTGAATTGTTATTTTACTTTACACATTACTATAACTAGATTGATCAGTAAACACAATATTTAATTTACTGGTAATTGATATATGAAGAGAAAGGCACACTTGATATTTTATCGAGTTGATTAATTTATTTGAAAGTATTGTTATATACATTTGGGAGTATTTGGGACTGTAGGATAACTAGACTTAACTAATTTACCCCCCTCTCAGCTATCTACCAATTGGTATCAAAGCATAGAGTGCTTAAAAGGAAAGTTTGAAGGACTTAAGCTAAAGATCACAGGATGTATAAGAGAGAGGTGTCAAAGATAAAAAAAGACAACTTCTCGACATGGAAAAGAAGAATGAGATTGTACCTATCAGGGATTGGAGATTCTACAATATACTACTTGGATAATGAATTCATCTTATCCATTGGACCTTTTACTATTGATCAAATAAGAGAAAGACATGAACACAATAATACAATGATAGAGCTTTCTTCTTCCTTATTAGATGCTGAATTTGAAGATGTTAAGACATGTACTTTTGCTAAATAGATGTGGGACAAGCTTACACTAGTTCATGGAGGAGATATGAATGTGCTAAGGGCTAAAGTAGAAAGTCTTAGAGTAAATTTTGATGACATGAAAATGAAAGGAGAGAACATATCATGGTACAGAAATCGAGTCAAGGAGATTGTGAATTCTATTCGAGCAGGAAGTATTATTGAAGAAGACGTTGTTGTAAGTAAAATTCTTAGAACCTTGTTACATGTTTATGCTATTAGAGTTTCTGAAATTTATGAGATGAGATCAGCTCCTGGTAATCATATTACACTTGATATTCTAATCGGTATACTGACTGCATTTGAGTTGAATAACTTTGATAATAGTATTGTTCCTACTATTGAATCTACATTTATGTCATATTTGAAAATTGGTAAATCAAGCAACAAACACATGATAAGAAATGAGAGTGATCATGAAAGTTATGAGGATGAACTTGATGAACTTGAAGCATTAATGGATAGAAGATTGTAGAAAGGTAAAGAGAGATATAGAGGAAAACTACCTTTGGTATGATTTAATTGTAAAGAGATTGGCTATATTGTAGCTAGATGTCCTAACATGAAAGAAGATGATAAAAGCAATGAAAGATATAATGCAAGGACATATGATAGAAGAGATAACTGAGAACACAGAGGCAACCAATAGTATGACAAAAGAAGTAACCAAAATTACAAAGACAAAGACAAGAAGGTATGTTCCCTTGTTGAAGATGATGATGAAGACACCGACACTGACACCAACATCGAAACTGACACTGATGAAGACATTGAGGTGGTATTCATAGCTTTGAAAGAAGATTCAGAAGAAAAAGAAAGGTATGTTGAAACAACACTTATTTCTAAAGTTAGAAAGAATGATACTTGGATCATTGATAGTGGTTGTACACATCATATGACTGGTGATAAAGAGAAATTTGAATACCTTGAACATTATAATGGTAGATCTGTTTAGATGGGAAATGATACACCTTGTCTAGTAAAGGGAAAAGGGTCTATATTGTTGAAAAATAAGATCAGGTGTGAGAATTCATATTGGGTGAAGGGACTTAATAATAATCTATTGAGTATAGAACATCTGAATAACACAGGTCACCAAGATGCATTTGAGAATAGAAAGGTGAAAATTTACGATGAGATTGGAAAGTTCATTGGTACTGGTGAACAATATAAAGGTAATATATTTTATCTTGACAATGTTGAAACTTCTTGTCTGCTGGCTAGAACTGAAGACGTGTGGTTATGGCACAAAAGGTTGTCATGTAAATTTTGACAACCTGGTTAAGATTAGTAAGAAAAAGGAGAGTTAGAGGCTTATCGAGCATATCTAAACCTGACCATGTCATGTGCAAACAATGTCAAATGGGAAAAATGTCAAAAACTAGTTTTAAGAGTAAAAAATATTCATCTAATGCTATTTTGGGGTTATTTCATACTGACTTATGTGGTTCTATGAGAACTTAGAGTTATTATGGAGACAAATATTTTATCTTGTTTGTTGATGACTTCTCTAGAATGATGACTGTCATGTTCTTGAAAGAAAAATATGAAGCTTTTAAGACGTTTATATGGTATAAAGCTAAAGTAGAAAAATAAAGTGGTAAATAATTAAAATGCTTGAGATTAGATAGAGGTGGTGAATTTATTTCTGATGAGTTCACTAATTTTTGTAATGAGCATGGAATTAAGAGACAAGTTTCTGCATTGAGGAAAACCAAAAAAAAATAGGATTGCTAAAAGGAGAAATAGATATATTGTGGATTGTGCTAGACCACTAATGATTGAAAAGGATGTTGCACATATATAATGGAGAGGATTTGTTAGTACTACTGTATAAACATTGAGCCAAGTTCAACTAATGAAAGATTCAAACAAGACACCTTATAAATTATGGTATGGTTACACACCTAATTTAAGTTATTTTAGAATATTTGGAAGCAGATGTTACATTCTGAAAGATGGTAGAAATGAGAAATTTGATTCAAAAGGTGATGAAGGAATATTTTTAGGATATTCTACTAAGAGAAAAGCTTACAAATGTTTGAATAAGGCTACTAATGAGATGATTGAAAGTGCAAATGTGAGAGTTGATGAATTTGTTGAGAAGAATGATGAAGAAAGGAAAAAGGAACCAAAAGATTACAGTAGATTTAATGACATTGAGAAACTTGACACTCTACCCAAGAAATAGAATGGCATTACCGAGCATCAGGGCAATGCTACCGAGCATTAGTCTATACAGACTAAGAATCAGAAAACTATTGCTGATGAAGATCATGATCATACACCGAGTGGAGAACACAATGAAGAACAAAGAACTGAACCTATACTTGAAAGATACATAAGGAAATATCATCCATAGAATTAGATTATTGGAGTTAAGAAACTGTGATGATGACACGAAGTAAGTTGAGAAACAAAACATGCTTAGTTTGTGAATTTGAACCTAAAACTGTTAGAGATGCACTTGAAAATGATGAATGGATTAAGGTCATGATTGTAGAAATTGAGAAGATACAGAAAAACAAAACATGGACATTGGTATCGAGACCAAAAGATAAGAATGTAATTGGAACCAAATGGATATTCAGAACAAGTTGAATGAAAATGGAGATGTCACTAGGAATAAGGAAAGACTAGTATGCAAAGGGTATGCACAAGAAGAAGGTATTGACTATGGTGAGACTTTTGCACCCATTTCTAGACTTGAAGGAGTTAGAATATTGCTTTCTTATGCGGCTTACAAAGGATTTAAAGTTTATTAGTGATGCAGGAGCATCCTAGGATTCTTGGCAATCTTGTATCAACCAAAAATATGTTTGTCTTTGAGGGTAGATTGTTAGTTTTGATATTCATTTGATGGAGTTCTTTCTCAGTTTGGGAGACTGGTTGCTCAGTTTATGTGGTTACTAAGGTGCTCAGTCTCTGAAGAATGCTTGATGACTAAAGGAATTGGTTCATAGCCACTCAGCAATAACTACGTTTCTCGGTCATGCCTGGCATGGTTAGTCGACTGGTGCTCGGTTATTTCTTCTTTTGCTCGGTGTTCTTGCTTACTGACTGGATTATTTTGTTTGAATCGGCTTGTCTGACTAGTGCAATTAATTTGGGTCGCGCTCATGTTATGGATTGACCATTGGACATGTGGGGACCTAGAGATATAGCATGTTGCTCTTTCCTATGCGGATCTGATGACCGTTGGGGTCATCTTTGAGAATTTATTTATTCTGTAAGGCTATGTGAGAGTCGACTGATGTTTTAGCATTTAATATTTGTTTGTAAGGATTTATTGTTTCATCAACTGACTTGTGGCTAGGAATCAGTATTTATAGGTTGCTTGCATAGTTGTTTAGGGATCAGATCATTGGGATGAAAGTTAGTAGCCTGCAAGCTTAGGAGCATGAAGATTGCTTGGAAGTTGGAGTAAAAGTTTAGATCTTTCCTAGGTGCCTACTAGTGTACTGCTTGTTGTAGACTTGGACTAGCTAGATGCTGATATTGGGGAAAAGATTCAGATCCTATGAGATCTTGTAGACTGTTACTTGCAATGTAATTGGTTGTAATCGGGAAGGCCTTATAGCCTAGCACATTGCATGTAATTGGTGTTTTCATGAATAAAGACTTATGTTTCATTGCAGATTTGTTCTTTTTATTGTGTATTTCCCCTACATATTGGTTTGGTTACAAGGTCAGTCAGTCCTTACTTGGATCCACCCACCTTGACTACATTAACTGGTATCAAAGCGAAGTTTGTTCCTGTTGGAGCCAAGTGGATCTTGTGTATCTAGCTCTTGATTGGAAGATGCCTCTGAGGAGAAATCATAAGATCTCTGAGGAAGAAGAAGCTATTGGTGAATTATGTCTTGGTGATTTTAGGGCTTTACAAAAACAAGTGCAAGACCTACAAGAGGAATTGAGAAAGAAGAAGCCTACCTTGAAAGAGGATAGTGATGATGAATTTGAGGAAGATCATTTTGAAGAAGCTATAGAAGAAGCTAGAGATTCTGAGGAGAATCAAATTTTGAAAGCTATGTCTAAGATTGGGAAAAGACCTAAGATTGAAGTTTTTGCATTTGTTGGAAGCCTTAGGCCTAAAGAATTTATTGATTGGATCAATGAGATTAATGAATAATTTGAGTATGAAGAAATAGAAGATCCTAATAGGGTTAGATTTGCAAAGACTAAGTTGAAGTGTCATGCAAATATCTGGTAGAGAGAAGTTTAGTTGGAAAGAGGTAGAAGAGGAAAAGAAAAGATCACTAAGTGGAACTGAATGGTTGACAAGTTGAAGAAGCAATTCATTCTGGTGGATTATGAATTGGACATGTTTAAGAAGATGCAAGCTTTGAAGTACACTAAAAAATCAATACAAGAGTATACCCAAGAGTTTTATAGAATCCTGATTAGGACTGGTAATTCTGAAGCTGATAAAGAGAAAGTTGCTAGGTATGTCTATGGTTTGAGACATAGTATTCAGGAAGAGTTACTTACTATGTGGATGACAATAATCGGTGATGCTTATCAGATGGCATTAAAGATTGAGGAGAAGATAAATAGGAAGTATGAAGGAAAATAGAACAATAGGAACCGAGGTGGTAAAACTAGTGAGACAATTGCTGAGAGTAATGTGGCAGAGAATCCTAAGCCTGATGTGGGATCTAGCAGTGGTCAAGTTACTAAGAATGCTGGATAGAGAGGAAGGTGGAAGAATGAGTTCACCAGCACTTGTTATAACTATGGTGAAGCTGATCATAGAAGTTGGCAGTGTCCTAAGAAAAGAGTTGCATTAGCTGCTAAAGAAGACATTGAGAATGTTCCAGAGAAAGGTGAATGCCTTATCACTAGAAGATTAGCTACATGTGTTCCTAAACTGGTGCAAAGAAGGAATTTGTTCAGAACTAGATGTAAGTGCAAAGATAAGGTATGTAATGTTCTAGTTGATGGTGGCAGTTCTGAAAACTTTTTTTTAGATGAAATGGTCAGTAAATTGAATTTGGAAAGGAGGAAGCATCCTGATCCTTATCAGATTAGTTGGATACAAGATGTTTCTAAGGTTAAAGTTGAAGAAAAATGCTTGGTTAAGTTCCAGATTGGATCTTACCATGATGAGATATTGTGTGATATTGCCTATGGATGCTTGTCATCTGTTGCTCGGTAGACCCTGGTAGTTTGACAAAAATGTTTTGTTTGATGGTCGTGCTAATACCTATGTGGTTAGGCATGAAGGAGCTTCACATAAGATGATACCTTTATATGAGGTAGGGGTTAAAGGATGTGGAGTTATCAGGTGTTGTCCTTATGACAAACCGCAAGAGCAGAAGGTTGATGAACCTATTCCTGTTAAATCTAGTTTGAAGGAGAAGGAGAATGATATCTCTAAGGAGTTTGTTGAGATTAAGAAAAAGATAGTTTTGTTGGTAGAGATGGTTCAGTAGATGGTTACATTTGTGACATAGAGAGACATAGATGATACTGAATTGGTTAAGGAGTTAGGAGAGGATGAACCTTACCAAGGCACTGAGGTGATCGGTAGTGGTCAGAGTCGGTTGCTATCAATTGCTGACTGGAGGGGTAAACGAAGTGGAAAGAAGGACTTTCTACATGAGACAATGAATGAAGTGAAGACTACTTGGGATGAAGGACACAAAGAGATATGGGTGAAGAACAAATTTGGCATACTTGTTCTGATTCCCTTGAGGCATTCCTGATTTCCTTATGAGAAAATCTTTCTTACCTGGGGTGTTTGATGCAGGAGCATCCTAGGATTCTTGGAAATCCTGTATCAACCAAACATATGTTTGTCTTTGAGGGTAGATTGTTAGTTTTGATCTTCATTTGATGGAGTTCTTGCTCAGTTTGGGAGACTGGTTTCTTGGTTTATGTGGTTACCAGGGTGCTCAATCTTTGAAGAATGCTCGGTGACTGAAGGCATCGGTTCACTAGTGCTCGGTAATAACTACGTTGCTCGGTCATGCTTGGCATGGTCGGTCGACTGGCGCTTAGTTATTTCTTCTGTTGATCGGTGTTCTTGCTTACTAACTGGATTATTTTGTTTGAATCAGCTTGGCCGACTGGTGAAATTAATTTGGGTCACGCTCCTCATGTTATGGATTGACCGTTGGATGTGTGGGGACCTATATCTAGAATTTTTCTCTTTCCTATGTGGATCTGATGACTGTTGGGGCCATCTTTGAGAATTTATTTATTTTGTAAGGCTATGTGAGAGCCGACTGATGTTTTAGGATTTAATATTTGTTTGTAAGGATTTATTGTTTCATCAGCCAACTTGTGGCTGGGAATTAGTATTTATAGGTTTCTTGGGTAGTTGTTTAGGGATCAAATTGTTGGGAGGAAAGTTAGTAGCCTACGAGCTTAGGAGCAGGAAGATTACTTGGAAGTTGGAGTACAATTTTAGATTTTTCCTGGGTGCCTACTAGTGTACTACTTATTGCAGACCTAGACTAGCTGGATGCTGATGTTGGAGAAAAGATTTAGATCCTATGAGATCTTGGAGACTATTACTTGCATTGTAATTTTTCGTAACTGGGAAAGCCTTACAGCCTGACACATTGCATGTAATCGGTGTTTTCATGAATAAAGACTTCTATTTCATTGTAGATTTGTTATTGTTATTGTGCATTTCCACTGCATATTAGTTTGGCTACAAGGTCGGTCAGTCCTTAATTGGATCCACCCACCTTGACTGCATTAATTAGATGGATGTTAAGTCTACATTTTTTAATGTAATACTTAAAGAAGAGGTATACATTCAACAACCTGAAGGTTTTATTGATCCTAATCAAAAGAATGTGGTATGTAAGTTGCACAAAGCACTATATGGATTAAAACAAGCACCAAGAGCATGGTTTGAAACACTGCATTCCTACCTTATCAATATTGGGTTTGTTAGAGAAAGTGATAACAACAATTTTTATTTGAAAGGTGAAACTGATGATAAGATTCTTATTGCTGAAATTTTTGTTGATGATATCATATTTGGAGGACATGATAATCTATGAAAATCATTTACTGATGAAATAAGAAAAGAATTTCAAATGACAATGTTTGGAGAGATTAATTTTTTCTTGGCTTGCAAATTTTACAACAAAATGAAGGCATATACATTAGTCAATCAAAGTACATAAAAGAAGCATTAAAGAACTTTGGTGTGGGATTTAAAATAAGATGGTACACCTATGGTCACTGGATGTGAATTGACAAAGGATGACTAGTCAACTAAGGTAAATTAGACATTATATAGATCAATGATTGGTAAGTTGATGTATGTTGTGCATAGTAGACTAGATAGAGGTGGATTTTTCCTTGGGAAAAGGTCAGTTTCATGGTTAAGTAAAAAGAAAATGGGGTTGCAAGTAGTGTGGGTTTAACCATGGAGGAAACTCCATAGTTAAGTGTGCCTGAGCTGGAGTAGTACTGGGATGGGTGACCTCTCGGGAAGTCTCGGTGCTTCACCTCTATGAGCATCACCTAGATCCAATGAGTGCTAAGTGTTCCATTCATTCTCATGAGAGATGGGTTCATGTGAACCACTACTCATGAAACATGGGTCAATGAGTTTGACTCAAAAAACTACACAGTTGAATCCTGATAGCAATATAACAGGATTGTATAGCTCAATCTACTGTTGAATTTGAGTATGTTGTTGTTGCTATTAATTGCACTCAGATTGTTTGGATGAAACAAATGCTGAAAGATATTGGAATAAATTTTGTTGAACCTATGGTTATTCATTGTGATAACACCAATATAGTTAATATGTCAAACAATCCTGTGATGCATTCTAAAACTAAGCATAATTCTATTAAGTATCACTTTTTGAGAGACAAGGTAGCGGAGAAAGAAATAAGGTTGGAATACATTAGCACAAAGGAATAGATAGCAAACATCTTTACAAAGTTGTTTCCAAAAGATGTATTTAAGTATATCAGAGGTATGCTTGGAGTGCAAGCCCCTCCTAGTGAGAATTAAATGATGTAGGGATGCATCATTCCAAATGTCTTCAGAGCTCTATCATTTTTTGGACTTGATGTATGGATCTACTCCTTAGGGGGAGTGATTGTTGGAACCTTACAAAATACATTTGGGTGATTTAGCACCTAGTCGATGAAGACTAAACATAGGATAGTTTGATGACTTATGGCACCCTTTTCCATTATTTTCAAAGGGAGAGATATACTATGAGAAAATCCTTACTATATGGAGAAGATTTCACATTTTGGAAAGAGATTATGTTGACAATATTGAGAGAGAATTTTTGGGTTGATGGATTTTCCCATATGTTGCCATCAATGCCAAAGGGGGATATTGTTGGATGTTGTTGATGCATTTAATATGTTTAATAACTACAAAAAATCATTCTCTTGTTAGATGTTCTTGGAATTGGTTAGTAATGTTGTTTTCATTCATGTTTTGTCACTGATGTCAACATATGTTTCTATGAAGAGAACGGACTGTTATTACAATGTATAGATACCGTATGGTTGATTCAGAATGAGCGAACACAGGTTTGTGTATAGGGAAGTGTTGTGATCTTATATCTAAGATTGCATACTGTAATATTTCATATTGGTTGAGTAATAGAAGATTTGGTGAAGACTGGTTTCTGGACTACAATAGTGGAATGTGACATAGTTAGTCTCTATTTTTTGAGTGTATCTTACAAGCAATGTGGATTAAGTATATACGAGCTTAAGGGATGTTAGATAATGTATTGAGGAATTTTCTATGATCTTAGCAAGTCATGGGAAGGATGATGATGTCATCTATGGTGTGTGTTCTGGATGAGACCTATTTAGGGATGACTTCAAAGTTGTAGCATGTATTATGGATAGTGAGCATAGATTATGAATATTGGACCTTAATTTTTGAAGGGTAATTATTGTATGCTTGTTATAGATATCATGTGTATCTTAGCAATGGGTTATGTAATTATTTTTATATTAGGAAAGCCTAATTGGCCAACCTAATCATTTATTGTAATAGGGTATATATGTAAGATATTTTCTTTTGAAAAGATAGGAAGTGTGAGAGAAAAGAAAAAGAGGAGTGTGGAAGTTGGGAGCTTGTATTTTCTGGATGTAAAGAAGAAGATAGTTTATACTTCATTGTAACTAATCAAGGAAAGATAGTTTCTATCAAACAGTTTATAAGGATTGTGTATTTTCTCTATATACACTTGTGTTGTGAACAGTGAGTTCTAGAGGTGGACATAACCTTCTTTGGGAAGTGAGCCTACATTTTCTTTAACTCCTAACAGGGTTTTTCCTTTAATAGGGACTGTGTACTGTAATGTTTTAATATGCCCCTAGTAGGGCTAGATCTTTTAAGAGGGATACTATGCTCTTATTACATCATTTGTGGGTGCTAATTCCTACTAGGGTTTTCCCTTTAACAAGGTTTCCTCGACAACAAAATATTGTGTTAAATTATTTTGGCATTTACTGTGTTATCATTTGATTTGGTGTAGTTTAAAGTTTAATAATATGTCTCACAATTAATTCATGCCCCCCCCCCCTCTCAGTTGTGTTGGTGGACTATTATTCATAACAATTGGATAAGTCACTCATACACAAAAATAATAGGTATGGGAGAGTGTAATACCTCAACACATCTAACAATTAGTTTAGTAGGGATTGATGGTTAAACCCTTCCTTATGAATTAGATGTGGTGATCTTTTGGGAGTAATTTATTTCCAAATAATTTATTGACTAGAGACATGAAAAGGTATGCTAGGAGAAATAGTAGTAGTAAACTATAGACTCTATATCTTAAATTTACCGAAATAGTAGTAGTAAACTATGAAAAAATGACACAGCTATGCCATCTCTATCTAATGGATTTGGATTCATGTTGTTTGGTTGTGACATTTTGGTTTAAATTGATACCCTAATAGGTGGTTTCATTATTATTCCCTATCTTCTAAAGGCAAGGATTAAAGATTTTGATTGTTGCATGTGGTGAATAGAAGACATTTCTAGCCACAGATAAGTGTCTAGGAAATAGATGTGAGGATACAAAGCAGGCCCATCACTCTCTCCCTCTCCACTTTGTTTTCTCTTTCAATTTTCTACTTGGTTTTTATAGCCCACAACTTTTCAAAGTTGAGATTTAATGTTCATGCCTCATGCGTCTATGCAAATGAGTCTATTATCTCATATTTGATGCATATCTCATTTTTTCTTTACATCCCAGCTTCACTGGTTACTGTGAAACTTAGTTAGTGCTACCAATTCCAAGTTTGGGATGTCATTTTGGATGAATAGTATTTTATTTTTGCATTGGACTCCATATACAGGCATGGCCAAATTCTCCATTATGGGGTTTATAGTCTCTTTTCTGCCGCTGATATCTACCCAAGGTTGGCAATTTCTGCCTTTTGATTTGACTATGCTTTGTGCATATTTTGGCCATGTTACAATGGCCTTTTCTATGCTATTTCTTTATTTTAGAGTACTTATCCAATTATTGCATTAATTTTTCTAGAACCTTCCTGTATAAAGGTTTCACTTCAATAATGATTTTTCTGAATTCATATTTCTCTTTTTTCCTTTATTAAATAAAAAACAAAAAATATACATTCTTTTTCTCTATTTCTATTGACTAGCACTCTCTTGCTTACCTCTCGGTTGGGGCTTTAAATATATTCTACAACTCATTATTATTCTCCCATTTATGTATTCAACGATAATGTTTTCTATGCCTATTCTCCATTAAGGTTTTCAAAACAAGAATGTCTAACTTTAGAATTCACTTTTCCAGCCAATACTGACATTTTCTGTTTACTAAGACTAGGAAAACCTTATAACTTGGTTTTTGTCTGAGTTAGACTTATCTTCCAAAACTTTTGACTTTCTTCTTCTTTGGTATTGTGTCTCTCTTCCTCTGGCCCTAACATTCTTACCACAATTTTCATCAGTCTCTTTGCTATTTATAAACCAATCATTTTTCAAATTAAGCTTCCTCACTGGTTTCGCTACAAAGAAATCTCATATCTCCAATCTCTACGCTACCAACATCGGATAATGTTTCATTGATAATAAGAGAATTGAAGCATACTTATAATTAGAATAGTCATAAAGGCATACATTTTCTACTATTATTGCTCTTGAAGATTCAATATAATTTGCAACAGGTAAGTTACATATTCAATTAACCCTTATCCTTGATAGATCCTTAGTTATGACTGAAAGCGAAAAAATAGAGAGGAAAATTTAGAATCTAAATGTAGCTGGTCTCAGTTATAAAATTTCTGATCAATTCAGATTTCATAATATTGCTGATAGTAATGACGCATATACAATCATAAATAAAATAAAAACCCAAAAAAGATGATTAATTATTCATAGATGGATGCATATTGATAGAAGGTTTTTTTATGTCAAAAATAAATTAAAGCAAAGGTCTATGTTTTCCAGTCCAACAAAGATCCCAATAAGGTTATTGAAGCAAACAAATTGAGAGTTCTTTATGTACCTCCACCTCAACTCCCTTCCACTATCCTTGAATCATCAGAAGAGGAACAATCACAAAAGGAAGCTACAAGCTACATTACTTTCGATGTGTCCTCAGTTTGAAAGTTTACTTGGCTTAGTGTTATAACTTTATCTTGAAAGCATAGTAATAATGCACAACAAAAAAACACAAATAACAAAATAAAAGTACACAATATTTTAGACTTTAGTATGTGGACCACTAGTCAGTGCTTCATAAATGTTTTGAGCTACACACACACACAGAGAGAGAGAGAGATATATATGGTAAGAGTATAAAGGTTACTTTATAAATTTATAATTTATGCTCTATCGATGGAGATAGTCCAAAATACTAGATCATATTATTTTTGACATCATATACTATTTGATTCTTTCCTTGTTCTTGTATTCAATATCTTGACTTCATATTTAGTGATCAACATCAATCTTCAAAGTTGTTGGTAATTGTAACTTGTAAGTAACATATACTCCAAGATCAAGAATACCAATTTCTTACCAAGAAACTAAATTTTTAGTAAATATATGTATGCTTATGAGTAGATAGTATGTGTTGAGTAGAGAGTATGTGTTAAGTTGTTAACATGTCTGGAATCTTCTGCTAAATATTATGATGTTTGGAATTGAAGTAGATTATTTGGAAGTGAAGAGATGGGTTTATGTGAATCTCTAGTCATGAAACATGGGTCAATGAGTTTGTCTCAAAAACTATATAGTTGAATATTGATAGCAATATCACAATTTGACTTATTGTGGAAGATATGTCCTACTCATCAATTAAGGAGCTAAAATGGGCTCTTTAACAAATGTTTCATAAGGCACAACAGTTGCTAAAGGTTTTACAAATGGGTTAGAAAGAAAGTGGGCTTAACCTTGGAGGAAGCTCCATGGTTTAGCATGCTTGAGTTGGAGTGGTACTAGGATGGGTGACCTCCCAAGAAGACACAATGTTCTACCTATGAGTATCACCTAGATTGGCCGCTAAGCATTTTATTCATTTTAATGAGAGATGGGTTCTTGTGTTTTACTCTAAGATTTCATGATTGAATCTTGATAGAAATATTACAAATTGACTCACTGTGGAAGATATCTCCTATTTATCAAGTGAAGAGTATGTTCAAAACTAAATTGTTGAATGTGGGGAATGAGTTAGATAGCACAATATGAAAATAAATTTCATGAGAAGTTATTGATGTGAGCTAAGCCTAGGATACTCCAACACATTATGACTATTGCACTTCATCTAGTATACTAAGTTCTTAACAAGAAGCTATATTTTTGGGTTGCAGAATCATAGATGCATGCTTCTAAGGTGTTAATGTCTGATAAACATTGTTGGATTGTACTCCTATAAGTGATTATTGAATACTTTCTAAAACATAGATCTTAATATATTTTTACATTATGTATATTTGAAAACAAAGAATACAACTTAATACTTTGTAGATCAGATCCTCTAAATTGAATCTTTGTTGATATTGAATTAGTTAGATAGTTTATAATGAAAAATAATGTCTAGGGAATATATGGACTTCAACTAAGCCTTGGATGTTGTAATAAATTATGGGCATGTCCCACAAACATGCAAATTAAGATTCATTTTTCTAGTAGGGTGGAAATGCACTTCTATAATATTCTTACCCCTTGGTGTTTTGTATAGAACATATGTTTGGAGCTCCTATTAAGAAGTGAGTTACATGTTTAGAAGATTATGTTTTCTTGTTATCAACCAATGGACTCTTGTAATGATATTTGTAGCTTATGATAGTAGATGGTTGTTTTAAAATCTCTATATATTTTCAATTGGTTATGTTGATGTTGGATATATTCTACCTAGACTGATGTTTTTGACAAGTTGGTCAAAATTCTTCTCAATCGGTAGCTATGTATTTAAACTCTTTGTCAAAATTGTTATTGATTTTGATATAGAATATCATATGATTTTACTGGTGGTGTACTCGACAGTTGGTCAAATTTATTTTTAATTATGGACTTGTATCACTTAAATCTTTTGATAGTTTGACAAAATGCGTCGGAGATATTTCACCGTTTGGACTGCAGTGATAGTCATATAATCACAAAATGGGTTTGCTGAGAAGGCCCTTCAAGATAAAGTAATTAGCAAGTGTAGTTATGAACATTCACTAGAACACAAATAAAATAGGGATTTAACTTAGATGTAGTTGCAACTATCACAATGGACATGTATGCATAGGCAGTGCATGAGAACTATTTTTACACCTGCTCACCAAGTGATGTCGCTTCATGGAATGAATATGCCCTAGAATGCACATATTACATTATCTCAAAATGCTTGATAAAAATCAAAGCATATGAAATCGGCAGGATGATAGTCTATCTCTCATAATATGCAAGGATTGTAGCACATATAAAATGGATTCATTGAGAAGGTTTATATTTCAAGTTGGACTCACCTATAAATTTAGCATTAACAAATCTACTAGGAAGTTTATATTTAAAATTTTGTATGGCATAAATCCTAAAATAATTATGGATTTAATGCATCTTCCTGCAAACCCACAAATCAACAAGGATACTGCAAGTTTAGTAGAAAATATTCATGAGATTCATCAAGAGTTAGACAAAAATTACAAACCATGGATGAACATTGCAACAAGGAAAGAAATGACTCGAAAAAGCACATACTGAACAACAAGAGGGAGCGGATTTCTTTCCTTGCCTAGCTTGACTTCTCCCTCACAATGCAGCCTCCACCTCTTCGTGCACGCAGTTGGGATTTGGGGAAAATTAGAAAGGAGCCATTTTTTTTGTTTATAATCACGCGGGTGTCAAAATAATGATGACACCATTGGTATTATGATGGCATCAAGGGAACTTGGCAAAAAAACACAAAAATCACACACAAATGGTAGTGTCATTGCATATTGGCATCGGAATTCACCCCCAAATGTTGTAGTGTGTGTTAATGAATGTAATGTGTTAATGAATGTTATGTGATAACAGATTAAAGAATTTTATAAGTTAAAAGGGAATTTAGAGTGATATTAGGGGGGGAGGGGCCAGATGAGCTTCCACCTTCATGTGGTTAGCCCTATTAAGTAGAGAATACAGTAGGTCTTCTGATGAGCCTTTGTCAGAAAACCTCCCTGTGTTACGAATATATTTCTGATGTGGTCTTTTTGGAACTCTGATGCATACTCCATCATCAGAAGTTTCAACAAAAAAATTGGGCCGCGAATTATCCTTGATGTTTGTTAGAATTATAACATATTTTTTTGAATTCTGATGAAGATTCATTAAAAATTTGACCCAAATGTACTAGTCATAAAAAATATTTTTTTAAAATAAAACATGTTTAAAGCCAATGAAATTAGCTATTGGGAAAAGTGTCCCAACCTTACATTTACATGGGGTTACTATTTTTAGGAAATTTACATTTTATCATAGGTTTTTCCTATTCCTTGTCACAAGGTTCAAAATGGTTAGATAAGCATACAAATGCATTTTTTTGGCAAGATCATATTCGGTTTAAAAGATATTAAAGTTTCAGTTTTTGGAAATTGCTAGAAAAAAGTTACAAATACTATTACAAAAGCTTTAAAGGATCTAAAATAGGGTCAAACAATGGCCAAATTGTTTAGATTTTGGGATACTATAGAGAACATCACTATATTTCTAATGCTTCAAATATTTTTTGAATCAGATACCCAGTTCAAAATTTATGGCCTCCAAGAGTTCGATCTCACAACATAAGAAATATAAAAATATATTGAACATAAAAAAATGAGTTATAAAAGGGAGTTACACTTGTTGGTGTGTGTATTGACATATCATAGGGTATCTTTGATTGGACATAAGATTGTAATATTATGATTATTTTTATATAAATAAATTTAAATTAAGATTGTAATATTGTGATTATTTTTATATCAATAAATTTAAATTAAGATAGTAATATTGTGATTATTTTTATATAAATAAGTATACATACATTCGAAATTAGTTTTTGTCTACATTCAACAACATGTTATACAACTTCATATGAAAGAAAGACATGAATCCTTCCATAAACCCCACCTTTCCCTAATTTTTAAGGGGAAAATGTTGCAATCAACAAACATAACAACTATTTTAGCAATGGATCCTAATAGCTCCATCACTTTCAATAGTCATTAGTTTACTAATCTTGAAGCAAGGAAGAGTCTTCCAATTTGACATCACACTAGTGACAAATTCCATCACCTAGAATATTTGTTTATAAATAAATAAGCCCATACAATTTGTTTGAAGACCCCAATAATTCCATGCAATGAATGTTCGAGTTCCAAATGCTCAATGGAGTGCACAAAAAAATCAAACATCAATGTGCCTTTTTTAATTAAGATCTTTGAGAATAAATAAAGAAATGAAATTTAGTTTTAAATTTAATGATGATATTGTTGTGCTAGATGTCAAGATTAATCTATCAATTTATGAGACTTTTGTGTGATGTCAAATAAATGCCTATGAGTCAAAAAATATTTTGATCAATATTTTGGGTCATTGTCTTAGTGGTGGAATTGAGCTGCATAATATTGAATCTAAATCATACTCATAGACTATTTTAATTTTACATGTACAAATTATTTCATTATGGTTTCTTGTAAATTGGTGCCAGTCTAATTTCTCATAGAGTTATGTTGTGTAGAGATTATGGTGTTGGAAGAGTATATGGAAAAAATTATAAAAGTGTGTTGGAAGCTTGATGTTTCTAACTCAGTCTAGGACTAATATTGCTTATGCAATATTCTCTTATTCAAGGTATATGACAAAACCTTTTTAGTCACATGTGAAGGTTGTGAAAAGAATTTTGAAGTATATGAAAAGACCTTTGAATCATTCATTAGTATAGTTCTAAAGAATTCAATGTAGTTGGTTTCAATGATTTTGATTGTAAAGGTATTATGGATGATGAATGTTGGAAATATTCAAGACTGGCCAAGTTACTAAGAGGGGAGGGGTGAATCAGTAACTTCAAAACTTTTTACAAATTGTAGATCTTAACAATATTCCAATTAACATTTAGATCAATAAGCTAACTGCATGCATGAGTAACTGAAAGAATAAAACATTCATAACACTTTGAACATAGAGATTTGGTTACCTAGAAACCTTCCAAATAGAAAGTAAAACTAGGGTGGGGATGATACCCACAAAACTTCAATACTGCAGTATAAAGTTGGCTGGTTAAGGCTTACAATGATCACTTCTGATGATCTGCCCTGTTAGGAGCAATTAGGACTGCTAGGTCCACCTTGTTAGAGGATTTACGAACATATAGTGAAGTATGCACTCGGTTAAGAGATTTTACAAAAGACTGTTAAGTCTATCCTGTTAGAGGATTTGATGCTGATTCACCTGTTAGGATAAAATAGTATATCTCTTACTTGCAACTAAATTTTCTGATTGAGATTCCTTGATGTACTGATCACCTTCTATGATAAATATGTCTTTGTTGCTTCTTATACTACTGTAGCCCTTTGTAATTCACCTATCTCTGCCTTTCTTGCATCTTCGCATATGCACATATACTCTTCCATGCACTTCTCTCTTTTTCACACATTATTACACTTTGGATATGATACAAAACATTTCTTATATATCAATCCAAAATAATTACAAAGTTGGCTGCTAAAATATAAGTCAACACAAGTATTACTGAGTCGGCCCTGATGTAGTTACAAAGTTCCTGCAAACTAACTTGGTGACTTTCTGATACTCGGCATCCACTGCAATACTCAGCATCATCATGCTCTCGGTAGGAGTGGAGGCTTGGTCCATACTAACCACTCGCTCATAGTTTCAAACTCGGTATACATCAGAGACTCGGTAGAAACTGAATTCCCTGTTTACTAAGCTGGCACTCGGTAAACACTGCTCATCTCATAATGATAACTCGATAAGCACTACGAAGCTCGGTCTGCTCGATAAGCACTGTTATGCTTGGATTGCTCGGTAAACACTGCAAAGCTTGGTAAGCACACAGAATCTGAATAAGTGTTGTCACTAATGACAAACATACTAAATGCAAACAATCTCCCCCTTTGGCATTAGTGACAAAAACACTTATTGCCCAAAATTTATATACAATCATGCTGATACTGATTTTTGATTTTTCAAAATTTGTCTTTGTCATTCTGCTTTATACACATTTTAGGTCTCCCCCATACAGTATACATATATACAAGTATCTTATATTTCCTATATCTCCTATTCTCATATCTCTTCTCATATCTCCCCCATTCATCACATACTCTCCCCCTTTTTGACAATAATGCCAAAGGTGTATATACAAATATTTTACACGGAGATGCCAAAATGTGAGAGAAAATTAGAATGTACCTTTCCAATCAGTGCCAGAGTTCTATCCCAATTCTCTTGCAGAATCTTGCATGTATGAAGTGCCACTTGGACTTCTGCAGAGAGTTCAATCATGTGATCTGCAATTGAAAACTGATTGTCATGGATCAATGTTTTTGAGTGAGCAATGTGCTTCTGCATTGTATCCATGATAGGAAGGATCATATTCTAAATATCTATTAATGTTGACCTGATCCTTGCATCCTCTTTCAGCAATTCCGATTGCTTACCAGATAGGAATCTGATTTGCATATGATGTGTAGAGCTTGAACTAGGTTCAAGTTGCAGCTTTTGTGCACTGACTTTCAGATCCTCATCAATTTTATTCAATTTGTCCTTAATTTCCTTAGAGAACTTGGCAACATTACATAGCTTGGCAAAAAGTGATGTTACATTGGAGTAGGAGGATTCAATGTTTGACAAAATTGAAGATAACTCGGCTTGATTTATAGCTATTTTCTGAGCAATATGCTCAAGCACTTTATTGTCAAACTTCTTTTCTACTTTCTTATTTAACTTTTCTTGACCAGAAGAGTCCTCATTGAACTTAGTGACTGCCTCTGCCAATTGTAACAAAATGTGTTGAGAGGAATCAACTTCAACACCTATTGCTTCTGTCAAAATATTCTTGGCATCCTCAATGATCTTATATTCCTTATCTCTTTCCTCTTTTAGTTTCTTCTACTTTGCCTTCTTCTAGAGGAGTTCACCAACCAATTGCATTTGATCGGCAGAAAGATTTGCAAAATCTATCTGTGGAATTTCTATCTGCTCATCCAAATCTATATCTTCTTCTATATCTTTACTCTTGCTCAAAAATCTTATACTCAATTGAACCTTAGGTTCAACTGTCATTGTACTTAATGCCTTTGTAGTAGAAATTATTGTAGACACAGTAGGACTTGTAGTGAAAAATGATAAACTTCCAACTGATGGAATGCTAACTGGAATACTTGATAAACCCAACACTGAAGTATTTACAATTGTAGAGTTTGAAGTACTTACTGAGGTATCCAAAACTGAAGTACTTGCTGCTGAAAAACTCAAAACTGAAGAAGGTACTGAAGTTGATGCAGGAGACTACAACTCGGTGGAAGAAGGAGGTTGAAGCTTGGTAGATGAAGTGGTAGCCACTTCTGTCATTGATACATTGAGTTGTGCTAGTGATGATTGGACATTTGATGCATCTGTAGGAGTTGTCACAATCACACTTGAGGCTATCTTTGGGCTAGATGTAGCAAATTTTGTTGGAGAGTGAGGAAGTGAGGCAATTACCTCTGTAGCTATCCAAATAGTATCATCTTCCTCATCATTCTGCTTTCCTTCCTTGGTAGCTTCTTCCTCTGCTTCTTCTACCTCAACATTATCTATTTGAACTGCTTCTTCTTCTTCATCACTATCATCTTCAATATCTTTTATTATCACAATTTCAACACTCGGTTTGTGAAGATGATAGATGTTTTTCCATGTAGTAGTGGCACTCTTCACAACCAATTCTACATTTTTTATCAGAATTAGACAAGTGTTGAATCTGAGTGTCATCTTACTCTCATTTTCTTTCAATGCCTTATTAACTTCAGCATTTTTCAAATTTGGCATTAACCGTCTTAAGGTTTGAGCATATATATCCTTGACAGTTTGCTTTGCATTCTCCCATCTCATCTTGACTTTTTCCAATAGAACATCTAGAATTTTTGAAGCTATATCATCAGGTGAGTACTTCCATTGCCCCATTTTCTCAATAACAGCATCTTCAATCTCCTTCTGCTCTGTTTCTGTTCTAATTTTATATTTGAGAGATCTAAAGTTTTCCATTCCAGATCCTTCTCTCAAACTCTTAATGTCTTCTTCAAATGTGGGAGGAGGCCTTTTAAATACTACATCATCACTATTTTTACCTTCCTTGCCCCTTGTTTTTCTTGTGAAGACTGCAGTAGATTGTTTAGGTGCCTTGGTGATGGTCGCCTTCCCTTTCTTCTTCACAGGTACTTGTTCTTCTTCATTCTCATTCTTTTCTTCTTCTTCTTCAATATCCTCTCCTTTTCCCTTGGTTAACATTAGAGGTGTGCTAGATTGTATCTTGGCCATCCTCTTTCTACCTTTGTTAACCGCCTGTGGGAGCTTTATGCTTAGTTCTATTCTTATCTTGGCTTCATCATATGTTCCAAAGTATGGAGCCTTTGGATCAACAGGTTGATTAATTAGGGCTTCAATTATGTTATTTGTATCATCAATATTTACCTCATAGGGAAGAGGTTTCACCCATACAGTTCTTGGTCTTACTGCCTGAATATATACTCTATCACAATCAACCATAAAACAAATATCATCCTTATAATCTTCCACCAACTTTTGTGGAATCCTAAACCTGTTGTTCATCTTCTCCTTAAAGGATTCAAAATATTTATCCATTATGCTAACAATATTTTCACCCATTTTTGCAATGTACTCATTTATCTGATAAAGAACAGGCACATCCTTTCTCCATACTACCGTGCCTTTAGATGGGAAAAACTTGAGCATAGAAATAAACAAACCAACATCGAGCCAAACTTACATGGATTGTTCTTTGAGGTTTGGATGCTCTCCATATTCTTGTGGAACTACTTCAACAACAAATCTGCTAGGTCAAATGACAAGTTGTTCTTCACAAATTTGTAAGCTAGGTCAACTACTTCACACGGAACACTATTCTGCCGACTAGAACTGTATATCTTGTGAGCTATGACATATGTCCCAAATTTCAATTCTACATCAGTAATGTTGCTTATCCTCATTCCTCTACCATCCCACTCGGCTAGGGTTTTCTTTTCCAGCTCTACCCGACCTAGGGTTTTTGTAGATTTAGCTTTGTCAAGCATAGGAAGACCAGTGATCCAATGAATCATCTTCTTTGTTATTTCCACTAGTTTCTCAAGCCAAATTCGGCCTTCATGCACTCGGCTTAGGATATATCTAATCCATTTTATTTGGAAACTTTGAGGCAAGTGGGTGATATGTGTCAAACCCTTATCTTCCAAATGTTTATACTCAAGTTTGAGAACACCATCAACACACAGTTCATTTCGGGAAACATCTATCTCTAGGGTTCCAAGCTCTTGAATTGTACCTTTAAAATGACTGTGAATGTCATTAACAAGAAGTACCTTGGGAGGGATCTGAGATTAAGCTCCACTTAGGTCTAGGGTTCCTGCAACCGTGAGCACGAGTTTGAAATCTGGTGCTTTCCATTCTCCTTGGACCAACATTTCTAAACCTTTCTTCACTTTGGTGTTGGTTGATGCCATGGTAGCTCGGTAGACAAAGAAAATTCTTCAAAAAACTTTGCTACAAATTTTTCTTCGAATCGCTTGATCGCACTAAGAAATCTCTCTGCTCTCAATATGCTAAAATTCACGGTGAAGAATGAACTCGATTTCATGTTTTTTGTTAAAACTTTGTCATTAATGCTTAGTACAGAAGTAGGTAAGTTTGGCATTGTATAGGACAGGCTGTCATCCACTATTGCATTGATTGCTCGGTGAAGAATCCACAACTCGATGATCATAAGAATTCATACCGCTCTGACCATACTTGGTAACCACATGAAATTTGGTTACTCCTAATATTGCTTGATGATAACTGATACTGACCTTCTTAGTGATCCTTCTGTATCTTGCATACTGATTGGATCTTTCTTCCTTTCAATTCTGGAACTGTGTGGAATTTGTCTATGAAGATACAGTTCCAGTGCTTTCTTGGGGACTTAGTTGGAATTGATAGAGCCACCCTCTTCATGAGTGACTTCATTACTTGGACTGGTTTGCTCATTAGGTTTAGGAATCCACTGTTGTCTCATCTACTTCCTGATGCTATCTGCTTTTGCTTTCTTTTCATCTGCAACTCTACCTGTATTCATGCAATTTTTAGCTATATGACCAAGTTCAGTGCATGTATAACATCTTATGGTAGTATCCCTTTTTCTCAAGTGATGCCTTACACAATTTATGCCAATGTGTCCATATTCTCCATAGTAATGACACCTACACCAAGTGTTGTAATCCCAACCAAATATTGCTTTCACAATTTGTTCTACAGGATTGGATGTTTTAGATCTGCATTCAGATGCTTTGTGACCTTGTTTGTTACATTTGTGACATTTTCCTTCAAATCTTGGTTTCTCCTTGCATTCATTTTCTTTATGACCATGTTGATTGCAATTGTAGCATTTTAAATTGAATTTTGCTTTTCCATTGCTCCAACATTTGTTTGAAGTATGACCTAATTTTCCATAGTGATTACAAGTAGGTTTCTGATTCTTTTGAGTACCTTGATTGGAGGATTCACCTTCCTCTTTATATCCAAGTCCTGCTTTTCCTTTTTGCTTATGTAGCTGATTCATATCTTCTTGAGATTTCATCATTCTCTCATTGATTTTCCTTTTAGTGTTTAGGTCATTCACCAATCTTAAACTGATTTGCTTTTCAGATCTCAGCTCCTCTGTTATCCTTTCATTTTCTGATCTCAGAGTCAAAATTTCTTCATTTGCATTGGAGACTTGATCAATAAGGTTTTCTAACTGGAGAGTTTGATTCTGGATTTCATTGTTCTTTCCATCTATTTCATCTTTCATCTTGTTTCTTTGTTCCAAGATTTCACAGAATCTTGTTGACTAAATTTCCTGTTCTCTTTTCAATTTTCTTACTTCTTCTTACAGAGATCCATTCTTTTCTAGGAGTTCTTTGATTGCATTGTTTGCTTCATCTGAGCTACTTGAAGGGAAAAAATCTTCAATCTTTTCTTCAACATACTGGTGGTCATTCATCTGATTTGCAAGTTCCTTCCTTCTTTTTAGGGATTGGAAAAGATGCTCTTTTGCTTCCTTGAGTTGAGCTATGGCCATTTCTAGATCTAGCTTTTCATTTTCAATTACTTTGTTAAGTCTGGATATCTCCATTATCCTAGATCTTTACTCAAGTTGTCAAACTTTATCCTGAGAACCACAAAGCTCCGATACCAATTGTTGGAAATATTCAAGACTAGCCAAGTTACTAAGAGGGGAGGGGTGAATTAGTAACTTCAAAACTTTTTACAAATTGTAGATCTTAACAATATTCCAATTAACATTTAGATCAATAAGCTAATTGCATGCATGAGTAACTGAAAGAATAAAACATTCATAACACTTTGAACACAGAGATTTGGTTACCCAGAAACCTTCCAAATAGAAAGTAAAACTGGGGTGGGGATGATACCCACAAAACTTCAATACTGCAGTATAAAGTTGGCCGGTTAAGGCTTACAATGATCACTTTTGATGATCTGCCCTGTTAGGAGCAATTAGGACTGCTAGGTCCACCTTGTTAGAGGATTTACAAACATATAGTTTAGTATGCACTCGGTTAAGAGATTTTACAAAAGACTGTTAAGTCTACCGTGTTAGAGGATTTGATGCTGATTCACCTATTAGGATAAAATAGTATATCTCTTACTTGCAACTCAATTTTCTGATTGAGATTCCTTGATGTACTGATCACCTTCTATGATAAATATGTCTCTGATGCTTCTTATACTGTTGTAGCCCTTTGTAATTCGCCTATCTCTACCTTTCTTGCATCTTCACATATGCACATATACTCTTCCACACACTTCTCTCTTTTTCACACATTCTTACACTTTGGATATGATACAAAACATTGCTTATATATCAATCCAAAATAATTACAAATTTGGCTACTAAAATACAAGTCAACACAAGTATTACTGAGTCAGCCCTGATGTAGTTACAAAGTTCCTACAAACTAACTCGGTGACTTTCTGATACTCGGCATCCACTACAATACTCAACATCATCATGCTCTCGGTAGGAGTGGAGGCTCGGTCCATACTAACTACTCAGTCATAGTTTCGAACTTAGTATACACTGGAGACTCGGTAGATATAGTGTCACTCGGTAGAAACTAAATTCCCTGTTTACTAAGTTGGCACTCAGTAAACACTGCTCATCTCATCACTTGGTAATGATAACTTGGTAAGCACTGCGAAGCTTGGTCTTCTCGGTAAGCACTATTCTGCTCGGATTGCTTGGTAAACACTGCAAAGCTCGGTAAGCACATAGAATCTGAATAAGTGTTGTCACTAATGACAAACATACTAAATGCCAATAGATGAAAACTCTACCTCTGGTAATTTTTTTACTACTGTGTTGGGTTTGATTTATTGGACTTCAAAGAATTAAAACATAATTTGTATTTCTTACACAATCGAAGAATATGTTGCAATCACCTCTATAGATAATCAAGCGTTGTGGCTAAATTATGTACTTTAAAAAATAGGTAGAAGACAAATTTAGCGTACAATGATATTTTGCAATAATATGAACATAATATAATTGACCAAAAAACCATGCATCTGGGTACTAAACATTTTTCTTTGAAATATCATTTTATCAATGATTTGGTGCAAAATAAGTGATGCAAAGTCAAGTACTTTGGAACACCACTAGAGGAATAATCAACTCTAGGGGCTCAACAAAGGACTCTAACAGCATGTAGGTCCATTTCAATCCACTGACCCATTCTTTCATTCTTTGGATGCTCCAACACATGGAAGTGACCCCTAGGGAGTTAATTAACCAAGATGCTCATATCCTCTTAAGGGTGAGTCAAGCTTCAAAGGATCTTACTTAACATTGTATTTTGGTCAAAGAGACATTGTCCAACCATTGGTTCAATCCCCAAAGTGCAAAGATATAGACTTGCTTCATAGGCCTTATAAACTTCTTATAGCCCTCCCAACTTGGTTTTATTTGGCTAGCTCAACATATATCCAAAAAAATTGGTATATAAATTATATATTTGAGTACCATTTTTAGAGTACTAACACATCCCAAGGTTTCACATTCTCACTCCAAGGACTCGTATGACTATTCACACTATGGCATGGTAACAAATAAGCCTAATTTGGTGGTGTAAAGAGGGAGATACCATATGGAGGTTATATATCTGGCCCTAATCACTTCAGACACTTTCCAAACCATTAAATACTATATAATACCCAATCTTATGTTAGGAATGAATGCTGAATATATCCTATGGGGGAGTAGTCATAGCCATTTTGTAGCAGTTGTATGTTGCATTCATGATTGTGATTATCATTGATGTCAATACACTGATGTACTAGAGATAAGAAGAGAAGCAGACAATGTTTGAATTGACGCACATGGAGTATTGCAGATCAAGCTATGTGGAGTTGAGGAATTACTCTATATTATGTCCTTAGATCATGGTCAAGAGTGCGTATGAAAATTCAACTATTCATGATAGTTATGTGTAATTTAGTGGAAGTAGTATTCAGATAGTATTCCTGAGAAGTGGCTTGTGGAAATTGGATGATATCTCCTAATCGGGAAAGAATCTGGGCTTGCAGAGTTATATAGTTGACAAAGACATTATGATAGTGATGTGCACATGACAGCAAGGTCAAAGGTCACATGAGTGAAGAATTATTTTGTTTGGAAGCTGATAGTTTTTATGTAATTGTGAAATATTGTGTAACGTGTGGAAGTTTATATTTTATAATTGGTTAAGCCTTGTTGGCTGACTCATTTGAAATTATTTGAGTGTGGTATAAAGGAAGGATTGTTTTCCTTAATTGTAATATGATATGAGAGATAGTATGGAAGCAAATCACATAATTGAGCAATATATATTGTTGTAAGAGGATATGTGAAGAACAGAGATCTAGTATTGAGATTTGATCAAGTAGTTGGTGTGGTTTAGCACAAATAGAGGAGCAAAGATAAGTTGTTGAGATTAGTATGTTGGAGATTTTCCAACAAGCCAGTGTTGACTATATGTTTTTCATTGATGACAAGATATGGTAAGAAACATGCGTTGAAGACTTATGCAGTGAGACTTGAGTATATGTTTCCTAGATATGTTATCAACATGATATCATAGACGTAGAGGTTGATTCTAAGTGCAGACGGTTATGCAATTGCTTATATCAGTAGTGTTCCTGATAGGTCTGAAGAAGAGTTTTGTATGTGATTTTCAGTATGGTTATGATGGAGCCTTGCATGTTTATATTTGTGTAGAAGACATGTTTATGATTCTATGTTCATGGACATAGAGTTAGTTGTGTAGTACAAGTGGAGTTATGATGTTTCTAGATGCCAGTTATAGTTTCTTGAGTTTATCTGATGAAGCCGACATTGTTTATATTGTTTTAGTAGTTACGCTTATCATTTTGATATGTATCTTTGGTTTCATGTTTAAAGAAGAGTTAATAATGTTTGGTTAAGAGCGCATAATGTATTTCAGCATGAGAAGAAAGTTTTAGTTAATTTGGTGAAGCTGACAATGTGAAGCGATGCGTCTACTCATATTGAGTTTTGCGGTCCTAATTTGTGTTGTTTTCTTAGTATATCCATTGGAGATGTTGTTGGAGAGTTATATTATTTCTCTAATATTCTTTCAAGGAAGTTATAACAGGCCAACTTGATTATATCATTTGGAGAAAGATACTTATAGCCGGTTAGTTGTGATCGCTAAGTATGGCAGATAGTTTAAAGAGAAGAGCAGAGAAGAAGGTGTGAAGTATTCAGCCATCAATAGAAGGTCTATGTGACAAAGAAGAGAGTGTATTCTATTAATTGAAACTAATCAAGACAATAGGTCTAACTCACAGTTCACCAAGATCCAGATATAGTGTATATCTATTAAGCAGAAGGTTGCATCCTTCACCCTTTGAGCAGGGTGCTCTTGGACAGTGTGTCCTCACCGCTAATAGGGTTAATTGTAAAAGACTCCTAATAGGGTTTGACCTTTGACCAAGTCACTATACTTAATGTATTTTAAAGATCAACTCCTAACGGGGTTGTAAGATCTTCTAACAGGGATCATTATACTCTAGTGCAGTTCATAGTGGGTGTTAATTCCAACCAGTGTTTTTACCTATTTGGATTTCCCCATAACCAAAATTGCGGTGTTGTGTTAAGTTTTATTTCATTATTTATATGCTTAATTTTCTTCTATACTTAATTGGATAAAGAATTGAATCTTGTAGATAACTGATTCCGCTCCCCTCTCAGTTATCTCTTGGGACTATTCCTAATAATTGGTATTAGAGCCAAGTGGCTAAGAGAGAAAGTTTAATAGATTGAAGTTGATCAGATGGCATTCATTGGAAAAAAAAAGTCCTATGTTTTATGGAGAGAGTTATCTAGACTGGAAGAAAAAAATGATGACACATTTGTAGTGCATTGCTTTTGAGATTTTTGAAGTAGCCACTAAAGAAGTTTAGATTCCTTCTTTATCAGATCTTGCAAAAGAAGATGCAACTCTTAAGAAAAAGGAGATATTCACCCAAAATTCTATTGCCAAAGAATCCCTTATTAACACCTTGTTTGACAGTGAGTTTTCAGAGATCAAGAAAGTAGATAAAGCCTACAAGATATGGAAGTACCTAGAAGACATGTTTGAAGGAGACATCCAAGCCAAGAGTGCACACAGAAAGACATGGAAGAAAAAGTACAATACATTGGATATGCTACCTAAAGAGAACATCAGAGCCTACAATCAAATAATTAATGAAGCAGTTGCAGGAATTGGGAACAATGGTGGAGAAAGTTTTGAAGAAGACATAATGGATAAGTTGATGACTACTCTAACAACAGAATATGAGAAAAAGATAAACATCCTAAATGAGACTATGTAGTTTTCAAAAGACTTCAAAAGAGAGACCTTAATAAGAAAGATTTCAGTATTCGAGATAACAAGTTTGAAGACTGAGCCTAAAAGTGAAACAACCTTCAAAGCTTTAGTCCATGGTAAGAAATACTTGAACACTTTTGGTAATTTTGATGATGATGATGAAGATGAAGAGCTAGATGATTTCATTTCTATGATTGCTAAGAAAGAAAGAAAAGGAAAAGGAAAATATGAAGGTTAGTTACCATTCAAATGATTTTCATGTAACAAGATTGGTCACTTTGCATGTAAGTGTCCTACAAGAGCCAATAAGTTCAAAACTAATTACAAGCCTAAGTATACAAAAGAATGTTACTATGTTGAAGATGGAGTATCAGATGAAGATTCAGTGGAAGATAAAATTGGATTCATTTCTATTGAAGATATGGATAAGATGTTTGATGAAATGGATATTGAAGATGAAACGAAAGCACAAGAGTTAGAATTAATTTCACAAGCTGACATCAGGACTGACTGGATCATTGATAGCGGTTGTTCACATCACATGACATGAGACAAAGATAGATTTGTACATATAGATAAGTACAAAGGTGGAATGGTTATATTTGGAGACAACACTCCTAAACCTATCAGAGGTAGAGGAGCGATCACCTTGGATGAAAAGAATAATACTAATAATGTTCTATATGTTGATGGTTTGCAACATAACCTACTAAGTGTTGGAAAGTTTCTTGACAAGAATATTAGTTGGAATTGAAAGACAATAAGTGCATCATTAATAATAAAGGAGTAATGATTGCATCAAGTTCAAAGACAAAAGGTATTATTTTTCATCTTAATTCTGAAGAAAGTTTTTTTGTTGCTAAAGTAGATGATATTTGGTTATGGCATAAAAGATTGTCACATCAATTTTGACAACATAGTAAAGATAAGAAATGTAAAGGTAGTAAGAGACCTCCCTAGTATTTCAAAACTAGTTGATACACTATGCAAGGAATGTGTGATGGGAAAACATGTGAGGAATTCATTTAGAAGCAAGCATGATTTGACAGAGAACAAATCAGATCTAGTGCATATAGACTTACGTGGACCAACTCAAACTAGATCATACTATGGTGAAAGGTACTTAATTTTTTTTGTTGATGATTATTCTAGAATGATGTGGGTTGCATTCTTGAAAGATAAATCTAAAGCATTTGAGAAGTTCAAAATATTCAAAGCTAAAGTTGAAAATGAGTCTAGATTAAAGATAAAATGTATGAGATTAGATAGAGGAGGAGAATTCAGCTCTGACAGATTTTATGAGTATTGCAAAGAATGTGGGATAAAGAGACATCTAAGTGCACCTAGAACCCCTCTACAGAATGGAATTGTAGGAAAGAAGAAATAGGATCACACTTGACACAATGTGTACTATCATGATTAAAGTAAAGGTCTCACACACCTATTAGAGAGATGTGATCAATACTGCAGTCTATACTATCAATAGAATTCAATTAAGGCTAGGTGTAGACAAGACACCTTATGAGCTATGGTTTGGGAATGTACCTATAGTAAAATACTTCAGAATCTTTGGAAGAAAGTGCTATATCAAGAGAGATGAATCTATAGGCAAGTTTGATACAAGAAGTGATGAAGGTATTTTTCATGGTTACTCTACTAAAAAAAAAGCTTATAGATTTTTTAACTTAAGATTTAAGAAGATCATTGAAAGTTCTCATGTTAAGATTGATGAGAAGTTTATGATTCAAGAAAGATATCATGATTATGGACCTATTATTGAAGAAGAACCTAGACCTACCAATAGAGAAATAATTGTTGAACAAATGATTGACAACATTGATGTATTATTCAATGACCCTAAAACAAGTGAAGAAGAATCATAGAAATCAGATGAGAGAGTCACACCTAATGTTCCAAAATTCATGTCTAGGTACCATTCAAAGGAAGACATCATTGGAGATCAGAAAAAAAATGTCATGACAAGATCAAAGACAAAAAGTTTAACAACTGATGAAGCGGTATGTTTACTTTCACAAAAAGAACCTTTGAGTGTTGAAGAGGCATGTAATGATTCAGATTAGCATGAAGTAATGAATGAAGAACTAGATTAGATAATTAATAATGACACATGGGAACAAGTCCCAAAACCTAGTGACAAGAATGTGATTGGAACAAAGTGGATATTCAAAAACAAGATGAATGAAGATGGAACAGTAGTAAGGAACAAAAAAAGACTAGTATGTAAAGGATATGCGCAAAGAGAAGGAATTGATTATTCTGATACATTTTACCCTATAAGAAGATTGGAATCCATAAATTTATTTCTAGCCTATGCTACATTCAAGAACTTTAAAGTATATCAGATGGATGTCAAGTCAAAATTCTTGAATGGAGAGTTGAAAGAAGAAGTCTACATAGAGTAGCCCGAATGATTTACTTTATTAGACAGACCTGATATGGTATGTAGATTGAAGAAAGCCCTCTATGGAGTTAAGCAAGCCCTTAGAGCATGGTATGAAAGACTAGATGGTTACTTGACAAAGATTGGATTCAAGAAAGGAGCAGCAAATTGTAACTTATTCATAAGAGAGACACTTGATGGATTATTACTAGTTAGTATTTTTGTTGATGACATTATTTTTGGTGGTAATGACAAGCTTAGTACAGAATTTGCTAAAGAAATGCAGAGAGAATTTGAAATGAGCATGATTGGACCTATCAAGTACTTCTTGGGATTGAATGTGCAGCAGACAGACAAAGGTACATTCATTAATCAGTCTAAGTATGTGAAAGAGATGTTGAAGAAATTCAATATGGATGATTGAAAGCCAGTAAGTACCCCTATGATAACCAGATGTGATCTTTCAAAAGAAGATGATTCAACAGTAGTAGACATGACCTTATATAAGTCTATCTTTGGTAAACTCATCTATCTTACTCAATCTAGACCAGATATTTATAATGTTGTTGGTATTGTTGGAAGATTTGTAGTAGAACCTAAACAAAGTCATCATATGGAAGTAAAGAGGATATTTAGATATTTTAAAGGAACTATAGACTATGGTTTATGGTATCCTAATTTGGAAAATGTAGAACTTCATGTGTATATAGATATAGATTGGGCAGGTTGCATTGATAATAGAAAGAGCACCTCAGGAGGAGCAATATTTCTTAGAGATAGACTTGTTACTTGGACAAGAAAGAAGAAGAATTATATTTATCAGTCCACAGGAGAAGAAGAGCATGCATCAATAGTATTAAATTGTTCTACAATTGTGTGGATCAAGAAAATAATAAAATATTTTGGAATTTAGATTGATTACCCTATTGTTGTTAATTGTGACAACACTAGCACTATCAATATGTCAAAGAACCCTGTGATGCATGCAAATACAAAACACATTGAGATAAAATATCACTTCCTAAGAGAGAAATTTGTAGAAAAAGAAGTAAATTTGGATTATGTGAGTACAAAAGAACAACTAGCAAACATTTTCACAAAGCCTTTACCGAAGGATACATTTGAGTATCTTAGGGAGAAGCTGGGAGTAATTCCCTTTCTTGAATCTGATTAGAGTTTGCAGTAGTGCATCAATCCTCAGTGACTAATGAATGGTTGACTACTCTACTTCAAGAGTAGTATCTGTGCTTATTTGTTTTGGTGACCTTTTCCATTAATGTCAAAGGGGGAGTTTATATAGTCATGAAAAACAATACAAAAAGAGGGAGTATATACAGTTGAGGAGTATGAAGTAAGGGGGAGTATACATTAAGAAGATATAGTAGTTGATATTTAGAGGATTTAGTAGTAGATGGAGGATTCATCCTTGGGAGAGTTTTTTTGAGGAAATGGAGAATGTTATAAAATAATTATACATTTGGATTGGTGGTGTTTTTCGTTCCATATGTTGCCATCAATGCCAAAGGGGGACATTGTTGGAGATTTGCCAACAAGCCAATGTTGACTGTATGTTTGTCATTGATGAAAATATATGGTAAGAAACATGTGTTGATGACTTATGTAGTGAGCCTTGAGTATATGTTTCCTAGATATGTTATCAACATGATATCATAGACACAGAGGTTGATTCTGAGTGCAGATAGTTGTGTAGTTGCTTATATCAGTAGTGTTTCTGATAGGTCCTAGGAAGAGTTCTATATGTGATTTTTAGTATGGTTATGATGGAGCCTTGTGCATTTATATTTTTGTATAAGACATGTTTATGATGCTATGTTCATGGACATAAATTTAGTTATACAGTACAAGTGGAGTTATGATGTTTCTAGTTGCCAGTTACAGTTTCCTAAGTTTATCTGATGAAGCCGACATTGTTTATATTATTTTAGTAGTTGCACCAATCATTTTGATATGCATGTTTGGTTTCATGTTTAGATAAGAGTTAAGAATGTTTGGTTAAGAGTGCATAACATATTTCAACATGAGAAGAAAGTTTTAGTTTATTTGGTGAAGCCAATAGTGTGAAGTGACGCATCTACTCATATTGATTTGCACGGTCCTAATTTTTGTTATGTGCTTAGTATAGCCATTGGAAATGTTTTCAAAGAAATATATTGTTTCTCTAATATGTTTTGAGGTAGTTCTAATAGGCCGACTTGATTATATCATTTGGAGAAAGATACTTATAGCTGGTGAGTTGTGATCGCTAAGTATGGTAGATAGTTGAAAGATAAGACTAGAGAAGAAGGTGTGAAGTAATGAGCCATTAGTAGAAGGTCTATGTGACAAAGAAGAGAGTATATTCTATTAATTGGTACTGATCAAGACAACAGGTCTAACTCACAGTTCACCAAGATCCAGATAGAGTGTATATCTATTAAGTAGAAGGTTGCAGCCTTCACTCTTTGAGTAGTGTGCTCTCATACAGTGTGTCCTGACCCCTAACATGGTTAATTGGAAAAGACTCTTAACAAGGTTTGACCTTTGACCAGGTCACTGTACATAATGCATTGTAAAGATCAACTACAAAAAGGGTTGTAAGATCTTCTAACATGGATCATTATACACTAGTGTTGATCATAGTGGGTGTGAATTCATACCGGGGGTTTTACCTATTTGGGTTTCCTCGTAACTAAAATTGTGGTGTTGTGTTAACTATTATTTAATTGTGTATATACTTAATTTTCTTCTCTACTTAATTGGATAAAGAATTGAATCTTTTAGATAACTAATTCACCCCCACTCTCAATTATCTCTTGGGACTAATCGTAACATAGTAATTATTTGGTATTATTCTATTGAGTAATACAAAGATCAGTTGGATAGTGTGTTTAGGGATCTTTCCCTTGAAGCTGTTTGGATAGTGGGTCCTTCTATCTTCCATAACTCCTAACAGAGTTAGAATCTTTTAACATGGATTCAAAGTCTCCTAATAGGGACTCATATGTACTAAATGCATTTCATAAGGCTCTTAACAGATTCAATCATTTGACAAGGAATTTACATATTTTGTGGGCATCATTTGCACCAGGGTTTACTCTCTAATCAAGAGGTTTCCTAGTTAACATATCTTGTGTTATTATGTCATTGTGTATGTTCATATTTATATGGTTGTTGTTTACATTGATTACATGGTTGAAATTTGTTAATGAAGAAAATAATTGTATTTATTTGATAACTGATTCACCCCCCCCCCCCCCCTCCGCTCTCAGTTATCTTGGTGGACTTTACTTTCTAACAATTGGTATTAGAGAAGCAAGTCCTTGAAGAAAAAGTTTAACAATTTAAGGAGATCCATGGTGAACCATTTAAGGAAAGAAAGCCCTAAGTTTGATGGAGTGAACTATGACAGCTGGAAAGAAAAGATGAAAACACATTTTCTATGTCTAGGACCAGGATACTGGTTAATCACAAAGAATGAGAACACTATCATTAAAGAAGACAAAATTGAAGAATGTACTAATGAGGAAAGAGATATGTTCATGTGTAACATACTTTCCAGAGAAGCACTCTTGTCAGCCCTTCTGTAGAATGAGTATAGTTAGGTAAAATATATAAGAACATCTCATGAAATTTAGTTAGCTTTACAATCTACATTGGAAGGTGATGTACATGCAAAGAGAGCTAGATTACATAATTGGATATGTGCATTTGAAGATATAAGAATGATGGAATATGAAAGAAGTTATATTGGTACAATGTCAGAGATTGTTACAGGTATCAAATCTTGTGAAGGAAACAAGATAGAGAATGAAGTGATATGGAAAATTATAAAGACATTAACTTCTATATTTAAGCACACAGCGTAGATGATTGAGCAAGTTATACCTTGTACTAAGAATTTCACTAGAGAAACCCTTCTTGGAAGACTAGAAGCAGTAGAGATAAACTTGAGATAGTCAGGAGATCTACCTAGAATTGAGACAACATTCAACACACTTAGTATTCACCCTACCTTTTCAAAAAGCATTAGTGTGAGCAGAGACTATGCTAGTGGCAACAAATATAAGAATGAAGAAGATAGGAAGATTGAGGAAGGAATTACCTTACTTGTGAAAAGAGAACCAGAAGGTAAGACAATCTTTAAATGTTGGACTTGTCAAGAATATGGTCATTTTTCATCTAAATGTCCTAAGAGAGTAAAGAAGTATAAGAAGAAATTTAAACCTAGAAGATCTAAAGAATGTTACTATGCTAATGATGAACAATTTGAGGCTAGTATGGAGGAATCCCTAAGTGAAAGTGAGAATGAGAATGATGATATAATATTTGTAGAAATAAAAGAAGAAAACTCTGAAACTGAAGTTAGATAAGAGAAAGCTTTAGTTTCTCAAGTAGAAAAGAGATCTGATTGGATTATAGATAGTGGATGTTCACATCATATGACTAGAGATATGAATAAATTTATAAAGTTTAACAATTATGATGGATGAATTGTTAGAGTTGGAAATAATGCACCTTGTTTGATAAAAGGAATAGGATCTATTTCCCTTGATGGAAAGACTAACACTGATGATGTTTATTTTGTGGATGGATTGAAACATAATCTTTTGAGTGTTGGACAGTTAGTTGATAAGGGATATCAAGTTTGGTTTACTAAGAAAACTTGTGTTCAATAAAGGATAGGGATGGTAATTTGATTGGAACTAGATCAAGAACTAGAGGTAATGTATTTCAGTTGAATGTTGTAGAGATGACATGCTTAATTAATAAGATTGATGATAGTTGGTTATGGCACCAAAGATTTGGTCATATAAAATTGTATCATCTTAAAATGGAAGCACTTCCATGATAAGAGCATTTATCCCTCTGAGTAAGTGGTTTGGGGTCATGTTAAGCACCTTGATCAGGTCTTTGCATGTATTTGGCTTTTCTCCCCATTTTCTACTTCTTCCCCGCACTTGATTTCTTCATTCTATGTGAAATTAGGGTTAGGATCTTAAGGATTCTCCTAAATTTCTCTCTTCCATGGCTCTATTTTTTAGTTAGGATTTAGAAATGGATCCTTCTGTCCTTCATTTCAGTAATCATAGGATTTTATGTCTATTCCTGACATTATGTCCTATTTTGGCATCATTTCTAGGTTTCTGGGCATCCCTGGGACCTCCTAATTTAGTTTTGAGTCAACCTAAGAAAAAGGTCAATGTCTTAGGTCAACCCTGACTAGGTCAGGGTCAATGTTGACTTTGACCCCTTTCTCCAAAATTTCAAAATCTTTAATTTTCGGGCTTTGGGCTTTCAGGAAATTTATTTTCCCACCTTCGGGTCAGCCATTTTGGGTTTTGGGATGGTAAATACTTTAATTGCATTTAATCTAGGTATATTTTCTAAAGGTGAGGACCTAATTGGGATTTAATTCTCCAAGGTGGCCCATCTAGAGGAGTGTGCCCTAGATCACTATAAAAGGAGGCCTTCCTCTCTCATTTTCACATCACACCTCAAGCAATTTCATGAGCAAGCTCTCAAGTGCAAGAAAGTGAATTCAAGTATTCAAGAAAGTCTTCAAGCATTCAAGTGTTCAAGCATCCATTCATCAAGGAGATCCATTGTTAACTATTGAAAGATTCAATCTCTTTGGAGCCCCATTTGATGATCCATCCTTCTTCATTCATTCAAGCCTTCTCATATGCAAAGATCAATTCAAGATTGGTGTTGAAGATCAAATACCATTGATTGGAGACAACCTATATTCATTGAAGCATTCCTACTTGTGGATTTGAGGATTCAAATCCTCTACAAGGACTTCAACATAAGCGAGGTGATTTGTTTGAATTACTTTGTTTATGCACAATATATTTCAGTTCAATTTCAAGGTTAATTCCTAAATTGGGGTTTGACCAAGGCAAACCCCCCATACAAAAAAAACCCCCATTTTCTTATAGGTACAGGTGCAGAGTTTCAAATCTGAGAGCAAATTTGGATACCCTTTTCTACCAACTTTCAGGATTTGCGAACAGAATTCGAATCGGACTTCAAATAAAGAATGTGATATTTGACCTTTTATAAGGGTCAAACTTGAGCTAAGCCATCTTGAGGAAAGATTTCTAGGTTTTCTCTGTCTCGGCATTTCCAGTCTAGGACAAGTTTTAGATTTTCCTAAAAGTGCACACAGACATCAAAATTTGACATTTTCCAGATCTGCCCTAATTTGAGGTTAGTACTTGTATTTCAATTATTCTATATTCTAAACATAATTCTCCACATTTAGGGAAATATTAGATTTACTCTCTCTTCCTACTCTCTTTTCCATAAAATTGATTCGATTGTGCATTAACCTTTTGGTTGATCAAGTCGGATCTCTTCTTTGGGGAGTTTGGGTTTTTGAGAATAGATCTCATATTTCCCCCTTTACATTTGAATAGAGGTGAATCCATTTTACATCTATTCAAAAATTTGATAACATTGTAAAAATAAGTACTACACTTGCAGTAAGAGATTTGCCTAAAATTATGAAACCTACTAACATGATTTGCAAGGAATGTGTTATGGCTAAACAAAAGAGAAGCTCATTTCCTAGTAAGAAGTTCACATCAGAAGAGAAGTTGGAAATTGTTCATACAGATTTGAGTGGTCCCACAAGGACTAGAGGATTCTATGGTGAAATGTATTTTATGATTCTTGTTGATGATCTTACAAGAATGATGTGGATTGCATTTCTTCAAGAAAAATTTGAGGTATTTGACAAGTTTAAAGTAATTAAGAGAAAAGTTTAGAATGAAGATTAAATGTTTAAGATTAGATAAAGGTGGAGAATTTACTTCAAAAGAATTTAACACTTTTTGTGAAGTGAATGGCATTAAGAGACGGTTTTCAGCCCCTAGAACACCTGAAAAAAATGGTATTGCAAAAAGAAGAAGCATGCCAATAACTGAAGCAACAAGAGCTATGTTATATGAAAATGATTTGGTGAAGACATTTTGGAGAGAAGCAATGAATACAACAATATATACAATGAATAGAGTACAAATCAAAGCAGACATAGACAAGATACCTTATGAATTATGGTTTGGACATGTGTCCTTAGTTAAGCATTTCAAAAAATTTGGAAGTAAATGTTATATTAAGAGAGATGATGACATTGGAAATTTTGACCCTAGAAGTGATGAAGGTATATTTCTTGGTTATTCATTGAAAAGAAAAGCCTATAGATGTCCCAATAAAAGAACTAAAACTATTGTTGATAGCGCAAATGTTAAAGTTAATGAAAAGTTCAAAATTTAGGAAATAATGTTTGATTATGAATCAGATGAAGGAGACATGGTATGTAAACTAAACAAAGCTTTATATGGAATTAAACAAGCACCTCGAACTTGGTATGCAAAACTAGATAAGTATTTGATAAAATTAGGATTTACTAAAGGCACATCATATAGTAACTTGTATATGAAAGAAATTGAAAATGGTTTGTTGGTTGTGGTTATTTTTGTTGATGATATTATCTTTAGAGGAGAAGATGAAGCCAGTGATAAATTTGCAAATGAAATGAAGACTGAATTTGAAATGAGTATGACTGGTGAGATGGAATATTTTTTAGGAATACAAATAACATAGAACATTGATGGTATTTTCTTATGTCAAACAAAGTATTTGAATGACTTATTGAAGATATTTGGAATGGAGAATTGTAAGCCAGTTAGCACACCTATGGTAACTGGACACAAGTTATCTAGCATAGATGAAACTCCTGTAGTTGAACAAAAAAGGTACAGATCTATGATTGGAGGATTGTATTATTTAATGCATACAAGACCAGACATATCACATACAGTTGGAATCATTGCAAGATTTCAAGATGATCCTAAGGATTCACATTATGCAATAGTATAAAGAATACTAAGGTACTTGAAAGGCACAATTGAATATGGATTGTGGTATGAAAAATCTAATGATTTTACCCTATGTGCATATACAGATGTAGATTGGGGAGGCAGTGTTGATGAAAAAAAGAGTACAAGTGGTGGAGCATTTTTCCTTGGAGGACGATTGGTTTCTTGGCTAAGAAAGAAACAAAATTGTATTTCACAGAGCACAACAGAATCATAATATATAGTAGCAGCAAACAATTGTAACCAGATAATATGGATGAAACAAATGTTGAAGGATATTGGAATAAAATTTGATGATCCTGTTGTTATACACTGTGATAACACCAGCATAGTAAGTATGTCTAAGAATCATGTACTTCATTCTAAGACAAAGCATATAGAAATAAAGTATCATGTAGTGAGAGAGAAAGTTGCAGAGAAAGAAGTCAGAATTGAGTATATAAGTACAAAAGAGAAGATTGCAGATATATTTACAAAGCCCTTACCTAAAGATACATTTGAGTATTTGAGAGGTATGCTTGGGGTTATGCCCTAGCCTACTTTTGAGAAGTGATGTAGATTGTTGCATCACTCCAATGGTATATGAGATATATCTTTTTTTATGGATTGGATGTTGGTACTTCCTCTATGGGGGAGTATGTGTGTTTTTTACCTGAGTCATGAAGGAGTCTAGTGAATGTATTTTCTAAATAGTGTCTTTTGACATTGAATTTTTAGATTGACATATTAATGCTTACTATTGTCATTGATGCCAATGGGGAAGAAGATTACATGAAAAATATCCATTGATTGGGATGAGAAGAATTTAATAGGAAAACGAAGCACGATTTGATTGATGAAGAAGACTTGAAAACATTTCAGAGCAGTAGTATTGCAAGTTGGTATTTATGGAACTTGGATGCTTTTTTCATCTATGTTGCCATTAATTCCTGATGAAGGATGCTCCCCTTAATACCAAAAACACATTACAGAAATAGAGAAATAACAACTATATGCAAGAACAACAATGGGCTTCTTATTATCTCCACAAATGTGGAATTACAAACTTTCAAAATTACAATATGCAAAGCCACATGGGAATTCCCCTTACAATATTCTGTAGGACAAAGCCTCAAATTATTACCCAGATCTACTATCCAAAACTACCCCGAACTGCCTAAGACAACACTACAACCTTCCTTATATAGGCAATTTTCCATCACCTGGGAAGGTTCCAGAATTTTAGCCAACAAGGCCGACCAAACTTAGAATTATTTTATTTTACAATTTATTACATCAAAGTCAGCTCAAAATAAATTTTGAAACCCAAAGAAAATTTTTGAAGGAAAATCATTTTCCACCATTTCAAGTGACCCAACTTCCGAAGACCATAAGTCATCGCCAGTTGACCTGATTGACTATTATAACCCCATTTCGAAAAGGCCACGAAGCGCTCTACAGGCTTGACTCATGCAAGCGCTTATCACCCAATTTTTTTTACCTCATCTAGGGCCTCTAAAGCCTTCAAAATTGAGTTCAAAGTTTCTATACCCTAATGCCAATACTAAAAATCTTCAATATCTACAAAGCTAGACTTGATCTGTCAATGAAACTTTACTGGCAGGCTGATATGACCAAAATGAACCTCCAGGGAAGAAATCGGAACACTCTGAGATCAGATGACCAACTTACTAAAAATAGAAAGTTTCCATAAATAGCAGCTCTACACAAGATAACCCTTATTGAATACAAAAACATAAATATTTTTGGGTGATGCAAGATTGCTCTTACACCCAAGATTCTCCTGCATCAGACACCCAGGGTAATTTGAGAAGTGACCCTGTCATGACTCAGGTGTACAGAGGAAAACCAAGATGGTTAACCTCCTCCTTCATTAGCCATGATGAATCTTCAATAGGTCATTCTTTCCATTTGACCAAATATTCTTCATATGTCATGTTCCTTGTGCTTCTACCAACATGATTGTCCAGTATGTCTTCAATCTCCTTGATATCTGAATTGGTTGCTGGAATACTCCACTGTGCTACTGTAACCTCATCTACAACACCTCCTTCATGATACTCTGTCATATCTGAAATATTAAATACTGGTGAAATATTCAACTCACTAGGCAACTCGACCTCATATGCATTTCTTGAATCATGCTTCTTTAGTATCTTACATGGCCCAAACTTCTTCATTTTTAGCTTGTTCTATGTACCAACTAGAAATCACTCCTTCTGCAAATGAACCATGACTTCATCTCCAACCTAAAATTCCTTATACCTCCTTTTCTCATCTGCCTTAGCCTTATACTGTGCATTTATCTTGGTAATATGCTTCCTCACCTCCTCATGGATGTTCTTCAAATGTTCTACAAAATCCTCAGCTTCAACACTACTTATTTCTCCTTTATCTATCTTTCTCAACTCAGATGCATTTCTAGGACTACTTCCATATACAATCTATGGATGATGTGATGAACTAAACTTCAAACTTGTCTTCAACTCTTCACTTTCTACTGGTGTCATTTTGTGTGCTGCCTTATTTGGCAAACTGGTTCCTAGAATCAAATCCATCTGATGACTGTTATTTCTTATTGGTGGTAGTCCATCAGGCACATTATCAGATATAATATCCTGAAACTCATTCAATAATTTTGCAACTTCTACAGGAACATCTTTTACTTCCTCTTTCCCAGCCTTTGGAATGAAGGTAAAACACATATGCTCATGCCGCATACCATCTAAGAAATTTCCTCTATCAATAAAATTTATTCTTGCATTACCACATACCTTTTCTTCTATTTCCTTCAATGGTTTTAGCTTATGTCGCACTCCATCCCTTGTTAAGGAATACGTATTCGCATGACCATCATGTACATCACATCTGTCAAACTACCATGGCCTACCCAACAACATGTGACATGCATCCATAGATATGATATCACATAGTACCTCATCTTGGTACCCATCGATCTTGAACTTTACTAGGCACTGTTCACTGACCATGACCTTGTGGTCATCCTACACCTAGGCAACCCAATATGGATGTGGATGTTTTTTCCTTTTGAGCTTCAAATTTGTCACCATCTCTTCTGAAACCAAATTATCAGTACTGCCACTATCAATAATCACATCACAACACTTACCCTCACACTTGCACATGGTATGAAATAGACTCCTCCTTTGCTCAGGTTCATTCTCACCACTCACCAAGGCTCTTCTATTGATCAACGTTTCTCCTCCTTCAGCCTCTTCAAAATTTGATGATCTGGCATCCTCATCTACATATGCAACTTTGGCCTAGCCTTCATTCCTCCTATCCATCCTTCCTTGGTTTTGAGGACATTCAAATTCCCTATGACCTTCTTCTCCATAGTGAAAACATGTTCCACAGAAGCCTCCTCTTCCTGAACCTTGTCCTCTTCCTCTTCCTCTTCCTCTCTGATCTCTACTATTCTGATCTTGGAAATGATTGAAATTATCTCCTCTCTGATTCTGACTATTACTAGCCTCATCCTTCTTTTTTGGATCTTCATTTCAATCTTCATATGACCATCCACCAGATCTTCCATCATGACCTCTTCCACTTTGTTTGCTCTCAAACTTCTTGTTTATATTTTCCTCTACTTTTAGGGAAAACTGATATGTCTCTTCAATACTATTCATTCAAACCAAATTCAACTCCTCTTGAATGCTTGGCCTCAACCCATTAAGGTAATAGATAACTTTCTCCTTATCAGCTTCTGCATGTCCTGTTCTGATGAGGATTCGATAGAACTCCTCTGTATACTCCTGAATAGATCTTCTTGCTTGCTTCAAACTTTACATTTTCCTTAGTAGGTCAAGCTCATAATCAACAGGGATGAACTATCACTTTAATTTATCCACCATCTGATCCCATCTTGTGATTTTATCCTTTCCTCTTCAATTTCACTCCAATTGAATCTCTTGCCACTAGATCTTCACATGACCCTTCAGTCTGGCCTTCGTAAACTTGACCCGATCAGGATCCTTGATATCTTCATACTCAAAATATTCTTCACATTGATTGATCCAGTCGATCAATTCCTCTGGGTTAAGATTTCTATAAAATGTCAGAACCTCAATCTTAGGTCTTTTCTCGATCTTTGAGATGGCTTGGAAATGTCTTTCTTCCTCCTGGTTCACAACTTCAACTTCTCCTTCTTGATCTTCTTCTTCGGCTTCATCCTTGCTTTCATCTCTGACATTAAGATTCATTCATCTGCAAATCTCCTCTTGCAATTCTCACACTTATGTCTATAGTTCCCTAACCTCAAGTGTTACAACACCAGCTCTTCCACCATGTTCCCTTTGAAGAGGCATTTTTGTGCTTCTCATTGAAACCCTAACCATGGTCTTGGTGCAAACTGCCTCACAATCCGTGATCTATTTACACAGAAACCCTAACCCACAGTCCTGTGCAAACTGCCTCACAATTAGTGATCTATTTACACACTCAGGAACTCTCACTCTAATACCACTTGATGAAGGATGCTCCCCTTAATACCATAAACACATTACATAAATGGAGAAACAACAACTATATGTAAGAACAACAATGGACTTCTTATTATCTCCACAAATGTGGAATTACAAACTTTTAGAATTACAATATGCAAAGCCACATGGGCATTCCCCTTACAATATTCTATAGGACAAAGCCTTGAATTATTACCTAGATCTACTACCCAAAACTGCCTTGAACTGCCTGAGACAATGCTATAGCCTTCCTTATATAGGCAATTTTCCACCGCCTGGGAAGGTTCCAGAATTTTAGCCAACAAGACCGACCAAACTTAGAATTATTTTATTTTACAATTTATTACATCAAAGTTGGCTCAAAATAACTTTTGAAACCCAAATAGAAATTTTGAAGGAAAATCATTTTCCACCATTTCAGGTGACCCAACTTCCGAAGACTGTAAGTCACCACCAGTTGACCTGATTGACTATTATAACCCCATTCCAGAAAAGCCACAAAGCACTCTATAGGCTTGACTCACGCAAGCATCTGTCACCCAAATTTTTGACCTCATCTAGGGCTTCTAAAGCCTTCAAAACTAAGTTCAAAATTTTTGTACCCTGTTGCCAATACCGAAAATCTTCAATATGTACAAAGCTAGACTTGATCTGTCAATGAAACTTTACTGGTAGATTGATATGACCAAAATGAACCTCCAGGGAAGAAATCAGAACATTCCAAGATCGGCTGACCAACTTACTAAAAATAGCAAGTTTCCATAAATAGCAGCTCTGCACAAGATAGCCCTTATTGAATACAAAAATAGAAATATTTTTGGGTGATGCAAGATTTCTCTTACACCCAGGATGCTCCTGCATCAATGCCAATGGGGGAGATTGTTAGGAATGAATTCTAAATATATCCTATGGGGGACTATTTGCAGCCATTCTATAGCAGTTGTATGTTACATTCATGATCATGATTGTCATTGATGTCAACATAGTGATCTACTGGAGATTAGCAGAGAAGCAAATAGTGTTTGAATTAGCGCACATGGATTATTGTAGCCAAAGCTATGTGGAGTTGAGGACTTACTCTATATTATGTCATGAGATCATGGTAAAGATTGCATATGAAAATTTAACTATTCATGATAGTTATGTGTAATTCAGTGGAAGCAGTATTTAGGTAGTATTCCTAAGAAGTGACTTGTGGAAACTAGATGATATCTCGTAATCAGGATAGAATCTGGGCATGCAAAGTTATATAGTTTATAAAGACATTATGATAGTGACGTGGATGTGATAGCAAGGTCAGAGGTCACATGAGTCAAGAATTATTTTGTTTGGAAGCTGACTATTTTTATTTAATTGTGAAATATTGTTTAACATGTGGAAGTTTATATTTTATAATTGGTTAAGCCTTGTTGGGTGACTCTTTTGTAATTATTTGAGTGTGGTATAAAGGAAGGATTGTTTTCCTTAATTTTAATATGATATGAGAGATAGTATGAAAGTGAATTGCAGAATTGAGCAATAGATGTTGTAAGAGGATATGCAAAGTACAAAGATCTGGTATTGAGATCTGATGAAGTAGTTGGTGTGGTTTGGCACAAACAAAGGAGAAAAGATAAGTTGCTGAGATCAGTAATTATTTGGTATTATTCTATTGAGTAATACAAAGATTAGTTGGACAGTGTGTTCAATGATCTTTCCCTTGAAGTTGTTTGGATAGTGGGTCCTTCTATCTTCCATAACTCCTAATAGAGTTAGAATATTTTCACAGGGATTCAAAGTCTCCTAATAGGGACTCATATGTACTTAATGTATTTCATAAGGCTCTTAACAGAGTCCATCCTCTCACAAGGAATTTTCATATTGGTACATCTTTTGTGGGCATCATTCCCACCAGGGTTTACTCTCTGATCAAGAGGTTCCCTAGTTAACATATCTTATGTTATTGTGTCATTGTGTATGTTCATCTTTATATGGTTATCGTTTACATTGATTACATTATTGAAATCTTTTAATGAAGAAAAGAATTGTATTTATCTAATAATTGATTCACCCCCCCTCTCAATTATCTTGGTGGACTTCACTTTCTAACATCTTAGCCCTTGGGGAGGTCATTTGTGGAAATGAGTTTGATGATTGCATGAAATTGAGGGTTATTTAGGCTAGTTTAAAGAAGGAGCCACTCCAAAAACATGTCAAAAAGGACTCTATCCATTGGGATCCTCTAAGGATTCATAAAACAATTCCAAATATCATTTTTTAGTTTCCCATTCACTCTACAATAGAAGATAAATTATTGTCTCCATTTGGCTCTAGGTGACTGCTTGGTGTTGCTCACCTACGACCATTGTCCTCCATACCACCAAGAACACAATCAAGATTTGATTAATATAAAATTACACTAAAGTTACAAGATATCCCTCATATGCCATAGAAGACCATTGGGGGATCTTTAAGGAGAATGACCATTTGAAGCCAAAGTCTCAAAATAAGGAGGGTTTTAAAGCACCAGTCACTAAAATAGTGATAAATTTCTTCCTAGGAGGTTTCAAGACCTCAACTAAAAACAAAATACAAACTAAGATGTTCCACTATGACATAAAATCCTTGGATGGTATGCGTGAATCTTTACAGTTTCGTACAATAGCAAAATCTAGAGAAAATAAGTGTAAAAATACCAAAGCTTGACTCTATTCCTTCTCAAATCTATCTTCCACATCTTGGAATTCATTTTTTTGAAGGTTTGGGGCTTATAACTCCCAAGAAAACTTCTTTGATTAGTTATAGTTCTAAAATATAGACATTTGGATCCATTTACAAGAAACTTGCAAAGTTGTATAAAGAAATAATGCAAAGTGGAAACTTTGAGAAAGTTGTTGTCATGTGGAGACAAAAAAAGAAGCCTTAAAAGGATTTTTACCATCTAGGCTACACATACACTCCCAAGAATAATCTATATTATTAAGTAAATATTTAATCAAGCCAAAAATTAAAAGCATATCCTAAGTGGCTAAAGGCAGGGTGAGTTTATAAGGTTTCCACCTTGTCTTTACCACCACACATAGGATTATTAGACAAACCAACACACCCTAGGACTAAAAAAATCAAACATTATAATAAAATTTAAATCCAACATAATGCCTTAAATGTTCTAATTTGGATTTTCATCCAAGGCTTGACCTTGGTTCACAACTTGAGCCCTTGTACCATACTCCCCTGATGAAAAGATCTCAAGTGATACTCCTAAGAGTTATTTTGTTGTCATTATTTATGAGGAATTCATAATGATTTTCAAGGTCATTCGATAAAGAAGGTAAAGATAACGAGGAAAAGGAAATAAGAGAACATGTAATTTCAGTAAAGGAAAACAAATTTTATTCACTGAGAAAGGAAAAACTGATCACTGAGTTGTATCGAGCTAAAACATCAACCGAACTGAGAAGATGAGATAGTTCCTAAGATAGAGGAAAATATGTTACCAAGCATAGATAGCTGACACAAGGAGAATATTTAATTACATTGAATCTAGAGACTGAATATAAAATGGTTTACAAATCTTGAGGAGATTGTATGTCAGAGAATTGGAGTTGTAAACATAATGATTACACATGATTAAAAGATGAGATCTACCAATGATAATAAAGTATGATAGATGCATTGGAGGAGTAACCAATGCTAGCACCACTTGTAAGGATGATTCTATAACATCTAGAACCACTTATAGAACTATATATAAATGGATCGGAGTGTGAAGATAACTATGCATGTGCAAAGGGAGATTGCATGTGTGAAGAAGAGATTGTAGAGAAGGTGATGAATAGAGAAGACACCAAGTACAAAGAAGTAAAGAGTATAAAGTGACTATGATTCAAAATTGAATCTACTGAGAAGTTAATTGATATGGTGAGTAGTACATAGTATGAGGTAATTATTTATTTACCATAAATAATCTAATGTGCATATGATTGATGCAAGTTTAACAAACAAGTTTGTGTTATTGATTAAAGAGTAGTCATAATTATAAAGTCTCTTATCTGAGAAGATCCTAACAAATCTTATAGTGTAAATCCTTGAGCCATGTAAAGTTCTTAGATTAGAATTGTAAAATCCTCTTACAAGGTAGACTTAATAGGTCTTAAGAATCTTAACTAGGTTAATACTCTTAACAGGGTAATCTATCAGAAATAGCTAATAGTGTAGCTCTAGCTGAGCAAATTTTTTACTGCAGTAGTGAAGTTTTGTAGGTGTCATCTCCACCAAAATTTTTATTCTCTAACAAGGATTTTTGTGATACCAAAATGAACTTGTTATGAGCTATAAGTTATATTTTATATGTTTTATGCGATGCATGCAAAACTTATCAATTCAATACTTGTTTAAGGAAGAAAGTTCAATTAAGTTTAAAAGTGTTTTACAATACCGATTCACCCCTCCCCTCTCAGTATGTACCTTTCCATACCTAATCCAACAATTGGTATCAGATATCTATCTCTTATTAAGAATTTTAATCAGTTGAGAGGAAAGATCTGGAGGAATGAAAATATATAGGTATGAAAGGGTGGTTGATAATATGAAAATTGAACTAAGAATGGCCAATGAGAAAATTGATGAATTAAGGAGAAAATTGATGCATTCAATCAACAAGAGGAAGGAGTTAGCACATCAACTAAAAGACACTCAAGATAAGGTTGAAGAAATTGAACAAAAATTAGAGGGAATCATGTCTGATGAATCTGATGCTATAATATTAGAACTATCTGAAAATAATAAAAACATAGTTGATCAGTTGAAAGCACTAAAAAGAGAACAATAAGCCCAACCAATAAGGATGTGTGAAATCCTAAAACAAAAAGGAAAATATGAAGATGAAAAAATAATGGTGGAATATGAAACAAGATAAATGAATACAAGACTAGATGAGAAAGATAGGGAAATATTGAGGTTGACACAAATCCACTACAACTTGATAGACCAACTAGTTAGTGCAAATCAAGATGTTGGAAGGAAAGTTTCAGAGATTGCTGAACTGAGATTTGAGAATGAATACCTAAAGAATGATTTGAAATATGAGAAAGATGCTAATGAAGTCTTGAAAAGTAATTAAGAAGAACTAAAGTTATTGGATGAACAACTAAGAGGTCAGAGACAATCGAGAGATACTACTGGACTTGGATAGAATGCAAACAACACTACTCAGAAGGGTGAGTCCTCCAATCAAGTAGCCAACCAAGATAATTTTGCTACCCCACTAAAGGAAAAGAAGCCTACATGATATCATTATGGGAGACCAAGACACATAGAAAATATTTGGAGGAGAAAAAGAGGTAATCCATCTAGTACTCCTAAGATTAATGGTCACTGTTACAATTGCAATAAGTTTGGTCATAAGGCATTTGAATGTAGAAAAATAATTTCTAACAATTGAAGGAAGCCAAGATAAAATGACTACTATAATCATTTCAATAGATATGGTCACAAATTTGAAGAATGCATGTTATAAAGAAGGAATGAGAAATGGGTCCCCAACTGAGGAAATGCTACAAAAAATTGACAAGGACCAACTATACCATGGGACTATAATACAAGGATAACTTGTATTGCATGTGGAAGATTTGGTCATATTTTTGCAAACTAATTTCGGTTGCAAAATATGAACAATAGACGATCGTAGAGAAACTTTAGAATGGATTGTTTCCACTGTTATAAGGTCGGTCACCTAGCCAAACACTATAGGCACTGAGGTAAGGCCCCAACTTAGGAATAACTAAGTGAAAAGACTCAAGTTAATATTGAAAAAAAAAGAGATTAGATTAATATGAATTGAAGAAGGAAGTCTCAAGATGATGGAATAGAACTTGGAGCAACTAATGGCACCACATCCACTAGATCAGGTGCACCTATATTCACTTAATTGGTGAAAGGTATGTGTAGGAGGTTATAACCTAAATTTGATCTTAAATCAGTTCCTAGAATTAGTGCAAAGATCCATATTAGCATACTAAGATGAATTTGGATATAAGATGTCAAGTTAACATTTCATATGTTCAGTGATAAAGTGTATAAGTTATTTTGTTCCATTCGGTGAAGGAAAGTGTATTTCAGTTATTGGTGAAATGAAGTAGGTAAGAAAAATTTAATGTAAAATTTTATAGCCGTTGGAAGACCTAACTGAGGGAAAACTATAAATAGAGGTTGTGCTATTTAATTTCTACCTTACATTTTTGTGAGCATGTGAAGCATTTGACAAAGAAGAGATCACTGAGTGATTTAAAGAGATCATTCGAGCATTTCAAACAACATTAAGATAATTTTAGGTATTTCTATTGTTTAGTGAGTTGTGTTCACAACTTCAAAGTTACTTTTTAAGTGAAACCCTAGTGTTTAAATATTGTTTCTGAGATTGATATGGCACGAAAAGTTCAAATACAGTCATTGTTGAAAAGATTGACCCTGTCAATCCTAAGTACAAGCTGCCTTCCACTGGTTTTTCCAAAGTGGATAGGTTTGGAGCCCTGTCATCGATCCCACCAAGGGTTATACTGATTGAACATGTTTATGCCTTCATTCATTGTAAAATTGAAGATATATGCCAAGCATAAATTGACACATCATATAGGAATCTGTGTGTGTATAAAAAATTGAAAGATGACCACACACATTTGGAAACCAAGGGTTTGGTCCATGCTATGCATGCACCAATAATATTTAAGCATGAATGGGTGATGATTGTTCTAAGTTGATTACATGATCAACTCATGTTTCTCAATGGACCAGTAAAGATTACCAAGGATGTTTTGCACATAGTCACAAGATTTATGGTTAGTTTTAGACTAAGGGCATACAAGAAAAATGATAAGAAAAATCTATGTGAGATTACACAAGTGAAATAGGATAGAAGAGGATTGAAGTTATCTACTATTGACAAGCCTGAGTTGATATTTTCAAGTAATATCATATCATATAGAATCTTTCAGTCATCTCAAGTAGATAGTGTACCCTATGGAGAAGTTGACATAGCATACAAAATTATTAAGAAAGATATGAAAATAGAACTTTGTGAGATATTGTTGAAGCATTTGGATGATAATATGAATACCATCAAGAAAGAAAAATCAAATACATTGAAGTTTGGACCACTACTGGTATGTATTTTCTTCTATTATAGAACTTCTTTCCTACAGTCGGTGAAGTAGTCTAAAAAGTAGACAAACTAATTGTTTATCAGATAAATGATTATATTCAAAGAATAGGAGATAATTTTGACATAGTCATGAATAACTATTTTAGTAAATTTAAAAGTAAAATTCATTAGATTCGAGATTCCACCTCAGTTTGTGGAAAATTATAAGGATGAGTTGGGTTTTGAAGTTTACACAAACATGTGTATCATAAGAGTTGTGGATCCAAGAACTGTGTGGTTTCCACCCATAGGATATGAACTAGATATTGATGCTTCATGTATTGTTAAATTAAAGGACTGTTAAAGAAACTAGTTGACAAAAGTGAAACTCGCTATGGTAAATTTGAATAAGTAAAAGAGAAAATAAGGATAGGTATCTTTGTTGGAAATTTGGCTAATGTGGATGCATAGATGTTGTCATTATGGCAACATATGATCTCTATTGAGAGCACAGAATCTGGAATGCAAGTATGGCAAGTTGAAGGAAGAAATTGTCTAAGTATGGATACAGTGATACTGACAAAGCACCTGATGAAGATTTAGTTGGCGACGTCCACTGGAGCAATATTTTTGTTTGCGCAGTTAACTAAAGCTTCTACAGAGTATGAGGATACCCCATCTTAGTGTGCATAAAGTTTGGAGCAGTACAGATGAAGTTATTCGAAGTTTACCGAAGATAGTTTTTGCAGACAAAATAGTTTTGGAGACAGTATTAGCGAAAGAGTTAAGGGATTATTTTTGCTTGTCAAAATAATCACTTAACATTATGAAGGGATGACATCCTAGATGTTTACTCTTGGATAAAGATTTTGGAAGCTGACCATATAAAGTTATTAGCTCTAATAACTCATATATTAGGTATACTTGAAATGTAATGAAAAAAATGTATGAACAGTGTGATATGTAAAAAGAAAGAAAAGGATAACTTGTGATAGTTATATATTGTAATAGCAGAAAAGGCTATTGATGCGAAGTTGTAAGCAGTACCATACTATAGTCAGAAACATTTTGTATTACCTATTTGGGCAGTGAGCTCAGCTGGTGATCAAGTTTTGTGATCTAATTCCTAACAGGGTTAAGGCTTCTAACAAGGCCTAAAGTCCTTTAACTAGGATAGATCTACTATATATTGTAAATTGACTCTTAACAGGGTCCAATATCCCTAACAGGATACTTTTGATTAGTGATCTTTGTGGGTACCATCCCCATCGGGGTTTTCCCTCGGCCAGGGTTTCCTCGAGAACATATCATGTGTTATGAGTTCTTTCTATTTACTACTATGTTTGTTAATCAGCTTGATAATCTTTGTATGCACTAAAGTAATCTGTTATATCCATAAGTGGGCAAAAGAAAAAGTTTGTGAAATACTGATTCACCCCCCCTCTCAGTATTTCCTATTTCTAACAATTGGTATCAGAGCACAGTTACTCGGAGAAGGAACATTCAAGGAAAGCTTAGCAGCTTGAGTAAGATCTCTATGGATATGGATCAACTTCAGAAGAATCTTGAAGAAGCTCTTGAACAGATTGATATGCTTACTGATGAAAGAAACTCCTTAAGAAGAAAATATGAAGATGCAAAGAATGCTATTGACAAATTAAAAGGTAAGATTGAAGATCTAAAATCTAAAAAGAAATCTGATATGCTTGTTGAAGATTGTGATGAATTAGAAAAAGAAAATGAGATCCTTAAGCATGAGCTAAAGATAGTAAATCTGAAGCTTAGTATGAAAGATGGAAATCTGAGATCTGATAATGAAAAATTGAAAATTGAGAATGAAGATCTGAGATCAAGACTTGAAAAGGAAACATCCGAATCTGAAAAAGTAAAAGTGCAGTATGTGGAACTTGAGAAGTATAATAAAATTGTGAAAGGTGAATTAACTCAATCTAAACAACAACTTGAAAGGCTATATTCAAATAGTGATAAGACTAAAAAACAAATTTCTTTTGAAGAACCATTCTTTGATAGGACTGGATTTGGATTTAGTATGTTTAGAACAATCCATGAAAGTAAGAAGCCAGATCTGAAGACATCTGAAAGTGTGGAGGAAATGAAGCTAGATGAGAACACATTGGAAGATCCACCTAAAGAAGAACCACCTAGAGAGAAAGAAGAATCAAAGCAAGAAGAATCAAAACAAGAAGAATCATCTAAAGGTATGCAAAGAGAATTCAAAGGTAGATGTTTTGCTTGTAATACTATTGGGCACATGAAGAGAGATTGCACAGGTAAGTAATTTAAACCTCTTAATGGACATTGTTATAATTGTCATAGTTTTGGACACAGAGCTAATGAATGTAGAAGACCTAAAGTAATTTTGAATAATTATGATAGAATGATTGGGAATACTAACAATGCAGATAAGAAATCTATTGAAGAAATGAATCAAAGAAAAGTGGTAGTATGTTTTAGATGCAACAAAGTAGGACATATTGCTAGAAATTGCAGGTCACAGATTAACCAGCAAGGATAGAGATTTGGAAATAATGGAATCATTTGTCAGATATGCAACAAGTTTGGACACTTAGCAAGAGTTTTCAGAATGAACAATGGAGGTTATCATCATAACCCTAACCCTAGGAACAATGCAAGAAGGAATGAAAATGCAGGAAACAAAGAGAAAGGTTGCTTTAGCAATAAAGATGAAGTAAAATTTGATAAAGGCACAGATCAAGGAGGTATATTTAGCACTGAAAGTAGTTAGGAAGGTAATGTAACTAATGGTAAGGATGAATCTTTACCTGACCCTTCTTTAAGTACTTAAATTATGTAACTTTCTGTAGTTTAGGACTTAGGATTAGTGTAGATTAGGAATTTTAATGAGTTAAGTTTTTTGCAGTTAGATATAGGTTTTTTATGTTGTACTAATGCTATGGTTAAGTGCACAAAATAAAATATCATGTTTTGCAAGGTCGCAAAAAGTTTTATGGTTGCAGGTTTGCAGAATCAGCTTTTTGAGGTTTTAGCAGCAAAATGAATGAATGCGATGTCAAATCGAGTTAATGTGAAGTGTTATAAGGTTGAAATCAAAGTTATCATGATTACAAAGTGATTGAAAAGAGATTTGAAAGAAGAAAAAGTGAGTTAAGGATGATTTGAAGAAGTTTGGAAGTAGTTTGGAGCGACGATCATACCGAAACCCTAGATTTGCAAAGTTGAGGTATTTTTTGATCTTTAATTAGTTGATAAGATGGATATTTCTATGGTTCATAATGTTAAGGATAAGAATAGACCTAAGATTAAGAAAGAACTAGTAGAACTAGCTGAAATTGATAACAGACTAGCACTATCATCTGTACCAGACGGAGTATTGCACATTGAGAATGTTAAAGGATATTTAGGTTGCAAGTTTGAAACTTTGGGAGATGCAAATTTTAGTGATGATTATAGGAAATTGTATAATCAAGACATGTTAGTTAAACCAGCTTATGGGCACCTAGAGAACAATGAAATTATCAAATATTCCATGAAGTATGAATTTAATGGTAGAGGAATTGCGATAAGTAAGATTAAGCAAGATGATGTTAGGTACCTTTGCAAGATCCTAACAACTAAATTTTGTGGTAGTTCAAGGGAAGATGACATGGCTACAGGAATGGTTCATGTAGCTTATCTTATGTGTATTGAGAAGAAACAAGTAGACCTATGTGAAATTTTGAAAATTTAGTTATTTGAGAACTTAGAAAAGATTAAGAAGGCTAAGTACACACAGTTTAGGTTTTCATCTCTGATAACCTATATGTTTTTCCATATTTTGAGAAGATTTCCTTACACAGTTGATTGGAGTGACAATGTGAACACAATGGAAAGAATAAACTCAGTCTACATGAAGCACCTTTTTGATAAAGTCAATGACAGTGTGAAGCTTGTATTGAAGACTTTTCAGAATATTGTTAAGAACAAATCAAGGATTCCTCAATCCTTAGCTGAAAAGCATAAAGATGACATTTGTTTTATGGTAGACACTGATTTCACCTACATTGAAGCAGTTGAGCCTAGAATGGAATTCATAGACCATCTTGGCTATGAAGTATCTGAAGCAGAAATAGTAGGATATGTGAATAGACTGTTAAAGTGTGAGTTGGATGGTCATGCAAATAGGTTTGGAACCTATGAAGAGAATTTCAACTCTGCAATAAGTTTGAGAGAAAAGAAGCAATCTAGTAGGAGAGTTGAATCTACTATGAAGAAAATACTGAAAGAATCAGGTATGTCAAGTCATGAGTTTGGCATAGCTAAGAAGACTGCAGAAGCCTTGAAGCAAAGTGAAAATCTTGTAATTCCACATGAGGCATCTAGTGCAGACCTTGTTGATCCTATTGCAGTAAAGGTAAAAGTTGAAGTACCTAAAAAAGATGAAGGAGATAAATATTTTTCTCCTATTCCTAGCAAAAGAGTAAAAATGAGTGCAACAGGACCCGACAAGAGACAGAAAGTGATTGTACCACCTGTACCTAGAAATGTAGTAGAAATTAAAGATGATGATGAAGTTTCAATCAAGAAGAAAACTTGGAAACCAATAATTGAAAGAGTTAATGAAGATATATTGAAGCATGGAGACTTCACTAAGTTGAATAAATTCTATGATCTATATGGATCATTTGACAGATTGAATTTTGAAAATGCAATGATTACACATATGATTATGATAGATAAGAAACTTAGCACTATTCATGGTAAGATCCTAGAAGATTTGTATAACAGACTTGTGAATAGAAAATAGAGAGCACAAGAAGAGGATATAAAGATGAGAGAACATGTAATTAGACAGTTCTGTGAAGTTGAGGATGAAGATCATTTGAAGAGATTCTTGAAGTCTCCTGGAACTTTATTGAGAACTAAGAGAAGAACAATCCTTATAATGGGAGGCAAAAAGGAGGAAGTATAGAAAGAGACAGAGCAAGCAGTAATGCAAGTTCTTGTAGATGTAGTTGCAGGAAAGCATGTTGAATCAGACCCTCAGCAGAAGCAATCAGAGGAACCGCATGCAGAGGAAGTTGGTATTGAAGAAGTTCCATCTTCTTCACATATCAATATTGGCAAAGAATCAATGGACATTGAAGGAACCAAAGTGACACTAGAGTCAGATGATGCAGTATTTCATGATCTAGGAAACATTGTTGACAATTTGGCTTTAGAAGAGCAAGAGAAGATTATAGAATCAGAAAAGGATACAGAGGCAGTGGAAGCACCAGTAGTATCAGAATCAGTTCCAGTAGAGTAGACAGTTAAAGGCAAACAAATTTTGATAGAGGTCACTACCCCTAGTGCACCTAACAGTAAGAAGAGACAAATTGGTTCAATTTTTGAAGACCTTGGAAAAGAGGTTGAAGATGATGATCAGCTTGAGTTCATCACATCTCTTAATAAAATTATTGGAAAGAATAAGAAGGTGAAGGACCTTGAAGGAAAAGTTAGAGTTTTTGACAGAGAAACTTGAGAGTGTGATCAACACTAAGGTATTTGAATCGGATCCACTTGAGAAAGCTAAAATAGTAATAAACTCTTTTGACTCTAAATTTTCTAACTTAAAGGATATTGCTAGAATAAAAGTTTAGGAATACTTTGAAGCAGAAATGCAACAAAATTTAAGTGTAAATATTCAAAATGATATTGGTAATTTGGATGTATGCATAAAGAATTGGAGGAAACATTTTGAGACTGGAAAGAGTTTGTATATACAATGCACAAAATCAGAAATCCTAACAGCTGAAGAAGATAAGAAGATCAGAGAGAAGATAGATGCAATTACAACTGAAACAAACACGTTGTCAAGCCCAAATGTAAAGATAAGTTTTGTAGAGAAGAACATAAAGAGGTTAAATGATGAAATCAGAATGTTAGCAGAGGAGAAGAATAGAAAGATGCTCAGGATTAACATCTTGAGAGAGCATATCTCAATCAAGACCTCAATTGTTGAAGACCAAATTGAGCAGTGTCTTTCAGCAAAGACATCTTTTCAGAAGTTTAGCTTTAATTCCCTACAAGCTTGTTAGACAGCAGCATACGGATTGAGTACTCTACTCAATGTTGTTGAATCCATTAGGAAGATATGGGAGAAAGATTTGAATCATGGAAGTCAAAGTTTGGTGACTGTGTTGCAAGTCTACTGGCTTTGCAATAGCTGATAACAAGGTATCAAGTTTTTGTTTTTTTTTTGAAATTTTTGTACACCCTATCTTTGTCATTGTTGTCAAAGGGGGAGAGATAGAAAAAAATTGAATATATGTTGAGGAATGATACTCATAGGGGGAGCTATTCTATGGAGTACAATATTGTATATGTGTTGTATAGCATTTGGCCACAATTTTGTGTAAATACTTTGAAGTTTTGTTTGCACACTTAGCCAATTTTCCCATATGTTGCCACCAATGACAAAGGGGGAGATTGTTGGCAATTTGGCTAATGTGGATGCATAGATTTTGTCATTATGGCAACATATGATCTCTATTGAGAGCACAGAATCTGGAATGTAAGTATGGCAAGTTGAAGGAAGAAATTGTCTAAGTATGGATATAGTGATCCTAACAGAGCACCCGATGAAGATTTAGTTGGCGACATCCACTGGAGAAACATTTTTGTTTACGCAGTTAACTAAAGCTTCTATAGAGTATGAGGATACCCCATCTTAGTGCACATAAAGTTTGGAGTAGTACGGACAAAGTTATTCAAAGTTTACCGAAGATAGTTTTTGCAGACAGAACAGTTTTGGAGACAGTATTAGCGAAAGAGTTAAGGGATTATTTTTGCTTGTCAAAACAATGACTTAACATTATGAAGGGATGACATCCTAGATGTTTACTCTTGGATAAAGATTTTGGAAGCTGACCATATAAAGTTATTAGCTCTAATAACTCATATATTAGGCATACTTGAAATGTAATGAAAAAAATGTATGAACAGTGTGATATGTAAAAAGAAAGAAAAGGATAACTTGTGATAGTTATATATTGTAATAGTAGAAAAGGATATTGATGCAAAGTTGTAAGCAGTACCATACTACAGTCAGAAACATTTTGTATTACCTGTTTGGGCAGTGAGCTCAGCTAGTGATCAGGTTTTGTGATCTAACTCCTAACAGGGTTAAGGCTTCTAACAAGGTCTAAAGTCCTTTAACCAGGACAAATCTACTATATATTGTAAATTGACTCTTAACAGGGTCCAATATCCCTAACAAGATACTTTTGATTAGTGATCTTTGTGGGTACCATCCCCATCAGGGTTTTCCCTTGGCCAGGGTTTCCTCGAGAACATATCATGTGTTATGAGTTCTTTCTATTTACTTCTATGTTTGTTAATCAGCTTGATAATCTTTGTATTCACTAAAGTAATATGTTATATCCATAAGTGGGCAAAAGAAAAATTTTGTGAAATATTGATTCACCCCCCCTCTCAGTATTTCCTATTTCTAACAATCTTGATACCTAAGGAAATCAGAAAGAGAAGAAGAATGATAAACACCTTGTTAGAGAATATAGGTATAGCTCCTAAAGGTGAAGAGGTTGATCAACCATCAGAGGTTAAGGGGAAGAAGACAAGAGTAAAGAAAGAGATCCCTAGTCCAATTGGTGTTAGACCATGTACAAGGTCTTCTTCTACACCAAGAGAAAAAATTAAAGTATAAGTAGAACTAGTAAAGACAAAAACTTACATTAGAGAGAATAAGGCTATTGGAAGGCCTAGAAGAAAATAAAAGTTGCAACAAGAAAGTGACACTGAGTTTGAAGACTTATCACAATTTAAGGTTGTAAAAAGAAAAGTACCTAAAGTGAAAACTCTTGGTGAATTACTCAAGACACTTGAAAAATATGGAGGTTATTTGGTATTGAAGAAATTAAAGTATGAAAAGATAAATGATGAAGAGAAAAATAAAATTAAATAGGCTATCATATCTACTTTTCACAAGTTCACAACAACACCTGTTGAGGGGGTACCAAATATTGAAGATAAACTTTATTAGAAAATTGATTCTAGATAGAAGTATGCTCTAGTAGCCAAGAAGGAAATGAGAGAGAGGTCCCTAGCTATTAATATCCTAGACCTAACATAGAAAGGAATAATAGACACACTAGTAGAATATTAAAAAATATTCTAAGTAAAAAGAAGAGCACTAAGCAGCATGGTCAGTAAGATAGAAGAAGTGAATAATAACTTTGATGATCTTTGGAGAAAGATCTTCTCTATTGATCAATTGACTATTGAAGAAGTCAAAGATCAAGCTGGCAAGTTAGATACAATTGACTTGAAAACAAATAAATAAGAAGTTATAATCGAGGATATAAATGATCAGGACCTTGATGAAACAATAAAAGCTGATGAAGACATCATGGCAACTGAGGCCATAGAAACTAAGGTAATGAACATTGATGATTCTGCTAAGGAAAGGCTAATGGAAGAAGATCCTATTATTGAGAAGGTATTAAGTTTTCCTAAGATTGAAGAAGTAATCTCAGAGGTGACAAGATATGTACCCATCAAAGGTGATGCACCCACTGATCCAACACATGAGACTAAAGAAGAGGAGACTAAAGAAACCAAAGAGACCGAGTTTGCACAAGGTCAGAATCAAGAGTCAATAACTCCTACCAAAACTACAGAACAACAGAAGGAACCTGAAAAAGAACAAGTAAAGGAAACATATGAAGAAAACAAAGAACACAAACAAGAAAAGGAAGAGAAGAAACAAGAAGAGAAAAAGAAAGAAAAAGAAGAGAAAACTGAGGACACAACAGGTGCAGAATATGATGTAAAGAAGGAATATTTAGTGAAGGGAAAAACTAAAAAGATAAAGCATGAAAAGGACGTTGATGTCAGCCAACCTATTGTTATTCCAAAGGTTGATATCTCAACCATGAGTCCAAAGGAACTCTTAGAGTTCAGAGATCTACTGAAGAGGAGAGCTGCATAAGACAAGTTGATAGCAAAGAAGCTGAAAATAGATATATTGGGCCAAGTTAAAGATATGTTGAGTAAGATTATACCAGAGGAAAATATAAATGCAAAGGGAGATATTTATAGCCAGTTAAGAGAACTGGTGAATCAAATAAACTAGCCTGGTACTGATACTACCAAGTACACGATGAAAATACACAAGAAGAAAATGGAAACTAATTTGATTGAATAACTCCTTCTATCAGTTGCATTAGATAAGGTAACTATTTTTGAGTTAATTAATGAATTGGAAAATGAGATGCAAAAAATTATTTTCGTATTTCAACAATTTTTTTTAATTTCCAATTGTTAGAAATAGGGAATACTAAGAGGGGGGGGATGAATCAGTATTCTACAAACTTTATCTTTTGCCTGATTATGGATATAACAGATTATCTTTATACATGCATAACATAAGAAGCTAAACAACATGCATAACAATAAAGAACTCAGCACATTATTTGTTCTCAAGGAAACCCTGGCCAAGGGAAAACCCCGGTGGGGATGGTACCCAAAAAGATCCACTAATCAAAAGTATCTTGTTAAGGATGTTGACCCTATTAGGAGTCTATTACAAGCATATAGTGTATTAGTCCTGATTAAGGGACTATAGGCCTTGTTAGAAGCCTCAACCCTGTTAGGATTTGTAGTACAAAATGTGATTACTAGATGAGCCCACTGCCCAAACAAGTAATGTACAATATACACTGATTATAAAAAAAGGTTAAGGTACATAACCTTATACTTCTTGCATCAATATCTCTTCACTGCTCTTTTACTATCACTATTACATATGCTTCATATACTTCGCATCATATCACTACTTCATTACATTTCATTACTACTACTTGATCCTTCATCTAACTTTACAATTACAATTACATTTATACCAATAGTTTTATCCAAGAGTTAAAATCTAGGATGTCATCCCTTTATATTGTTAAGTCATTATTTTGATAAAAAAAATAATCCCTTAACTCTTTACTAGTTATGTCTTCATATTATGTCCTGTCAGCTTCACACTGTCTTCGGTAAAACTATCATAACTTCTTTTGTACATGTCATACTAACTTGCACTCTAAGATGGGTGATCAATAGACATCATAGAGTCTATGTTCAAGTGCACAAGAAATGAACATACTCCAGTCAACATCGCAAATAAAAACTATGTCCAGGTTCACTGGAAAAAACATTGTCTCACACTTAGACAAATTTGCAATGCGCTCTGTCATACTTGCTCTCTGACCTGTGTGATCTTCATGTGGATCATATGGTACCATAATTATAACATCTATGTAATCAACTTAGCCAAATTTCCAACAATCTCCCCCTTTGTCATTGGTGGCAACATATGAGAAAATTGGCTAAGTGTACAACTCAAAATCTCAAAATTGTTGAAAATTGTGGCCATAGTATAAAATATATACTATCCTTATAACTCCTCAAAAAATTATTGTCTCTAATATAGTACTCCCCCTAAGAGTAACAATCCTTATCATATACTATCAATTTTCTTCTATATATCTCTCCCCCTTTGACAACAATGACAAAATAACGTAGGGAGGGTTACAAAATTGTATCACAAAAAGTTATACCTTAATTCATTTATTGCAAAGCCAGTAGGCTTGCAACACAATCTGCAAAATCCATCTTCATGGCTTCTATCTCCTTCTCCCATGATTTATTAATGGAATATGCCACATTAAGTAGTGCACTCAGTCCATAAGAAGCTATTTCACATGCTTCGAGGTTTTCAAAGTTAAATTTTTGAAAAGATGTCTTAGCTGAAAGACATTCTTCCAACTACTCTTCAATAATGCTTAACTTCATAGAAGCATGCTCTCTCAAAAGAGTGTATCTTCTCAATTTCCTATCTCTCTCATCTTGCACAACTCTGATTTCATCATAAAGTTTCTGAACTTTCTTCTCAACATCACATACCTTCACATTGGGGCTAGACAGAAGGTTTGTTTCATTTAGAATTTCTGCTTCCTTCAACTTTATCTTCTGATCTTCTTCTGCTATCAAGGTCTCTGATTTTGTACACTGTATGTACAAAGATTTTCTTGTTTCCAAATTCTTCCTCAAATCCTTGATACAAATATCAAGAGTGTTGATATCATTTCTGATGTTCTGATTGATGTTCAAAAGCATTCTAGCCTCATAGGCTTCTTGTGCTTTCACTTTTGCAATATCATCTAGGTTTGTGAATTCATTATCAAAGGTGCTCATTACCTTCTTTGCTTTCTCCATAGGGTCTGCTTCTAAAATTTGTGTAGTTATAGTACTTTGTAACTTCTCAGTTAGTTCCTTTAGACACCCTTCAAGACTCTTCACTTTCTTATTCTTACCAATGATTTTATTCAAGGATGTGATCAATTCTAGTTGATCATCATCATCATCTACTTCTTTTCCCAAATGCTCAATCATAGATCCAATTTGAGTCTTCTTTCCAGTCTCAGGAGTAAGACTGATATCTTCTTTGGTGTGAATGGGAATTTGTTCCTCTGTTACTGGTGGTTCCACAAATGTGGTCTCTGTCATCTCTTCTTCTTTTGTAGCTTCCTGTTCTTCAAAGGCCGAATTGTCAACAATGTTCTCCAAATTCTTGAATACATTTTCATCAGTATCCAAGGTGATTTTTGTACCTTCTACATTCATTGTTTCATCTTCAATATTAATAGCTAGAGAAGAGGGAATGTATTCTTTTACTTTCTCACCTGCTTGCTCTGCTGCAACTGATGATTCTCCAACATATTTTCCCATAACCTTGATAATAGCCTGTTCTGTCTCAGAATTGATTTCTTCATACCTACCTCCCATAATCTGAATAGTTCTCCTTTTAGTTCTCAGATGGGTGCTTAAGGGTTTCATGATCTTTTTGAAATGATTTTCATCTCTTATTTCACAAAGCTTCCTCACAAGATTTTCTCTGATAGTTGTGTCCTCCTTTGATGCTCTCTTCTTCCTATTTACAAGTTTGTTATATAGATCATCGGGTATCTGTCCCTGAATAGTATCAAACTTCTTATCAATCAAAATCATATGCTTCAGAACTACATTCTCTAGATTAAGTCTGTCAGTATAATCATAAAGATCATAATATTTGTTCATTCTTGCAAAGTCACCATTCTCAATGATCTGCTCATTAAGCTTTTCAACTTTTGGTTTCCAAGCTTTCTTCTTAGTAGTGACATCATCTTTTACTTCTGCAATCTTTCTTGGAACTGGTTGCACTAGAGTTTTATGTCTCTTTCCTAGTCCAGTAGCACTTTACTTTACTCTTTTTCTAGGAGTGGAGGAAGTGGATCTAGTAGACATCTTTGCTTCTATGTCCTTCTTAGTTACTTCCACTTTCACCTTTACTTGTGGTTCTTCCTATTGCACTGCAATTGATGATAAAGGAGGGATAGAAAAAACTTCTTTTTGTCCACTCTCTCTGATTGTTGTTGTTGTCTTCTTTGCTACCAAAAAATCTCGCTCTGTCATTCCTGTATCTTTTAGGATTTTCTTAATAGTGCTCTCAACTCTCTTCTTAGACTACTTCTCTTTAATTAGAATCTTTGCGGACTTGAAGTTCTCCTCGAAGGTTCCAAATCTATTACACTGAGTGTCCAACTTACACTTAAGTAATTTTCTAACATACTCTTTAGTCTCTACCTCAGATATCTCATAGCCAAGAGGGTCTATGAACTCTATTCTAGGCTCTACTACTTCAATATAGGTAAATTTAGTATCCACCATAAAACATATATCATCTTTATATTTTTCAACAAGAGACGTAGGGATCCTTGATCTACTAGACATAATATTCTGAAATGTCTTAATAACAAGTATTGCACTCTCATTTACACTGTCAATAACATGTCTTCTGTATACTAGGTTAATCCTTTCCATTGTATTTTGTCCATCATTCCAGTCATTTCCTATGGTGTACGGAAATCTCCTCAAAATATGAAAGAACATATATGTGATTAGGGATGAGAACCTAAACTATGTATACTTAGTTTTCTTGATCTTCTCCAAGTTCTCAAACAATTGAATTCTTAGAATTTCACACATATCAACTTGTGCCCTATCAACACACATAAGATAGGCTGCATGTATCATTCTAGCTGCCATGTCATCCTCTCTTGAATTTGCACAAAACTTAGTAGTTAGGATCTTGCATAAGTATCTCACATCATCTTGTTTAATCTTACTAATCACAATTCCTCTACCATTATAGGATGAGTTTGTGTTGTCAATGACTGTTTTCCTCATGTTTTTCTCATTTAAAGGAATAGCTCTAGTTTTAGATAATCTAGTGAATTCATGAATCAAATTTGCTGTAATATCTATCTCTCTATCTTCTAGCCAAAACTTTCCATTATGAATTCTGTTCAAGATAATCTTAGTGCATTCTTCATTATCAAATTCATACTATAATCCATATTTAACAATTTCATTATGTTCCAAATATTCAAAACCTTGTTTCAGTGTCATATCCTAATTGTAAATCATCTGATATTCATCTATGAAATCACTATCACTCACTATCTCTAGTTTGCATCCAAGATAACTTCTGACATTTTCTAAATGTAAAACTCCATCTGGTACAGATGATAATGCAAACCTAGGGTCTTCTTCCAAGGGTTCTACTAGTTCCCTTTTCAATTTAGGTCTATTCTTATCTCTGACATTGTGTATTAAGGAAACATCCATGATTTCCTCAAATTCCTTTACTGATTCAAAGATTTTTCAAGTAAAATACCTTAATTTCATGATTTTAGGGCTTGCGTAGATTCGACACAAAAACTTTCTCCAAATCCTTGCAAAATGCTTTCAATCACTGCTCTTTGATCTCCTTGACACTTGAATTCACTTTTATGATTAAATAATATTGATCATAACCTTTTATTAATTCAATCTCACTTAGATCTAACATTGCATTCAATTCTTTTGTCGTTTCTTTCCAAAAAGTTGTCTTTGCTAACCTGCAAAACTTAAAACTTCTTGCGATCTTGCAAAACATAATATTTTTCTTTGCGCTCTTAACCATAGCATTAGAACATCATAAAATACCTTGCATTAACTACACAAGACTCAATTAATCATATATCTACTTTTTCACTAAATCTAAGTTCCTATTCTACTGCAATTTACATAAATTAAGTACTTTGAGATAGGTCAGGTAAAGATTAATTCTTACCTTTCAATACTTCACCTTCCTGATTACCTTCAATTTTGAATATGTCTCCTTGATTTGTGATTTTGATAAAGTTCACTTCATCTGAATTACTACAACATCCTTTTTGACTATTGCTTTCATCTTCATTTCTTCTTGCATGATTTCTGGGATTAGGATTAGGATGAAAAAATCTATTGTTCATTCTACAAAACTTTGTTGTATGTCCAATCTTGTTGCATATCTAACAAAAAATTCCATTGTTTCCATATCTTGGTCCAGGTTGATTGATTTGTGATCTACAGTTTCTAGCAATGTGTCCAACCTTGTTGCATCTATAACATACTACTCTATTTCTTCTGTTCATATCTTCAGTAGGTTTCTTATCTACATTGTTAGTATTCCTAAACATTCTACTGCCATCATTATTCTCAATAAATTTAGGTTTCCTACATTCAATAGCTCTATGTCCAAAAGCATGACAATTGTAACAATAACCATTAAGAGGTTTAAATTGTTTACTTGTGCAATCTCTCTTCATATGACCAATAGTATTACAAGCAAAACATCTACCTTTGAATTCTCTTTGCATACATTTGGGTGATTCTTCTTGCTTCGGTGATTCTTCTTCTTTAGGTGTATCTTCATATTTGTTGAACTCATCAAGCTTCTTCTCATCTATGCTTTTAGATATTTTTAGATTTGGTTCCTTGCCTTCATCATTTTCTTTAAAAGTGTTAAATCCAAGACTAGTCTTATCATAGAATGGTTTTTGATAAGATATTTGTTCATCAATCTTCTCACTAGTTGAATATAGCCTTTCAAGTTGTTGTTTGGATTGAGTCAGTTCACCTTTCACAATCTTATTATATTTCTCAAGTTCATCATACTGCAAATTGACTTTTTCAAGTTCAGATGTTACTTTAGAAAGTTTAGATTTTAGTCCTTCATTTTCAGTCTTTAGACTTTCATTCTTAGATTTCAAATTTGCTTCATTCTTGCCATTTCCATCTTTCAAACTAAGCTGCAAATTTTCTATCTTCAGTTCATGCTTGAGGATCTCATTTTCTTTTTCTAAATTGTCATCACAATCTTCAATAAAAACTTCAGATTCCTTTTCAGATCTCAGATCTTCCAATTTGTTTTTCAGTTTCTCAATGAAGTTCTTTGAACCATCATACTTTCTTTTCAAAGTATCTTTTTCAATAGTAAGCAAGTCAATCTATTCAAGAGCTTCTTCAAGATTCTTCTATAGTTGATCCATATCCATAGAGATCTTACTCAAGCTGCTAAGCTTTCCTTGAATGATTCTTTTCCGAGTAACCTGGCTCTGATACCAATTGTTAGAAATAGGGAATACTAAGAGGGGGGAGTGAATCATATTTTACAAAATTTATCTTTTGCCCGATTATGGATATAATAGATTATTTTTATACATGCATAACATAAGAAGCTAAACAACATGCATAACAATAAAGAACTCATAACACATTATTTGTTCTCAAGGAAACCCTGGCCAAGGGAAAACCCCAGTGGGGATGGTACCCAAAAAGATCCACTAATCAAAAGTATCCTGTTAAGGATGTTGACCCTATTAGGAATCTATTACAAGAATATAGTGTATCAGTCCTGATTAAGGGACTATAGGCCTTGTTAGAAGCCTCAACCTTGTTAGGAGTTGTAGTACAAAATGTGATTACCAGATGAGCCCACTGCCCAAACAAGTAATGTACAATATACACTGATTAAAAAAATAGGTTAAGGTACATAACCTTATACTACTTGCATCAATATCTCTTCGCTGCTCTTTTACTATTGCTATTACATATGCTTCATCTACTTCGCATCATATCACTACTTCATTACATTTCATTACTACTACTTGATCCTTCATCTAACTTTACAATTACAATTACATTTATACCAATAGCTTTATCCAAGAGTTAACATCTAGGATGTCATCCCTTTATATTGTTAATTCATTATTTTGATAAACAAAATAATCCCTTAACTCTTTACTAGTTCTGTCTTCATATTTTGTCCTGTCGGCTTCACACTGTCTTTGGTAAAACTATCATAACTTCTTCCGTACATGACGTAATGACTTGCACTCTAAGATGGGTGATCAATAGACATAATAGAGTCTATTTTCAAGTGCAAAAGCACTGAAATTACTCTAGTCAACATCGTAAATAAAAATTGTGTCCAGGTTCACTGGAAAAAACACTGTCTCACACTTAGACAAATTTGCAATGTGCTCTGTCATACTTGCTCTCTGACCTATGCAATCTTCATGTGGATCATATGTTTCCATAATGAAAATATCTATGTAATCAACTGAGCCAAATTTCCAACACCAATTTCACTAAGGATATCAAAGAGAAGGATGATAATATAGAAAAAGAGCTCACCGAGTAGTTATCAAAAATTTCCACTGAGCCTAATTCTATAAAGGAATATTATGAAAATCTAAATAACTTAATGGGAGTGCAATATGAGCTAAGATAAGAGGAGAATCAGATCAAGATGGATCTACTAGAACTCCAAAAAATTTTGATTCCACATATTGAATCATTTTAGAAATAGGTACACAAGGCCAAAGATCTAGTCAGCACACCAAATGATAGTGCTATGGACAACATGGTAACTTTGACTGTTGATTTAAGTGAGTGAATCATAGTGTTGTAGACACTCAAGGATACATGGAAGGAATCACTAAGGATTCTCATGACAAGTAAAAATATAATTTTGACAAGATCCCTCCATCAGATAAAGAGTAAGTTATTATTTTGGCATTTTTATTAAAAATGGAGGAAAATATGTAAACATGGAAATATGTATAAATATAGTATATGTATATAGAAGAAGGATGAATATAAAGGTATGGATAGATATGATTTAATAAGTAATACTTCAGGGGGAGTTATGAGTAATAAGTTTACTGAGGAATGGATATATGGATAACAACATAATTTTGAATTTTTTTGATGACTTTGAAGTTTTTAACAAAGATACCAAACTAATACCAAAGGGGAGATTGATAATCTGAAGACTTATTTTACTGTCATTAGTTATGAGGAAGTCATAATGATTTTCAAAGTCATTCGATAAATAAGGAAAGACAAGTTGGTAAAGAAGGTAAAGATAATCGATAAAATGAAATAAGGGAACAAGTAATTTTGTTAAAGGCAAAGAAAGTTTAGTCATTGAGAAAGGGAGAACCAAGCACTGAGCAATGAGTTGTACAAAGCTAAAAAATCAACCAAAATGAGAAGATGAGATAATTAACGAGATAGAGAAAAATGTGTTATCGAGCATAGAAGGATGACACAAGGAGAATCTTTAAGTATATTGAATATAGATACTGAACATAAAAAGGTTTAAAAATCTCGAGGAGATTGTATGTCAGAGCATTAGTGATATAAAAATAATGATTAAACATGATTACAAGTTGAGATATACCAATTAGAATAAAGTATGATATATACATTAGAGGAGTAACCAATTCTAGCACCGCTTGTAAAGATGATTCTAGAGCATCTAGCACTACTTCTAGAATTTTATATAAATGGATCAGAGTGTGAAAATAACTATGCACGCGTGAAGGGGTATTTCATCTATGAAGAAAAGATTACAAAGAAGGTGATGAATAGAGAATACATCGAGTACAGAGCAGTAAAGAGAAGAAAGTGATTGTGATTCATAATTGAATCTATTGAGCGCTGAATTGATATTGTGAGAAATACGTAGTATGAGGTAATGAGTTACTGAGCATAAAGAGTCTGATATGCAAATGATTGATGGAAGTTTAACATAAAATTTTGTGTTACTGATTAAAGACTAATCATAATTCTAAAGTATCTTAACAGAGAAGATCCTAATAGATCGTATAGTGTAAATCCTTTAACCACGTACAGTTCTTAGATTAGAATTGTAAAATCCTCTTACAAGGTACACTTAACAGGTCTTAAGACTCTTAATGGGGTTAATACTCTTAATAGGGTAAGATATAAGAAATAGGTAATAGTATAGCTCTAACCAAGAAAACTTTTTACAGTAGTAGTGAAGTTTTTGTGGGTGTCATCCCCACTACAATTTTTATGCTCTAACAAGAATTTATGTGATACCATAATGAATGTTTTATGAGTTATATGTTATCTTTTATTTGTTTTATGTGATGCATAAAAAATCTATGGATTCATTAAATGTTTAAGGAAGAAAGTTCAATTAAGTTTAAAAGCGTTTTGGGTATGTGCAGGATCATGGTATGCCAAACTAGGCCCTTAAGTGGCAATGAAAATTCAGAAAATCAGGTTTAGGCAAGTTGACATAAAAATTTGAACAAGTTATAAATATTGTATCAAAAATATGTAAGAAGAGAATCTGTACAAAATTGAATTTAGTTTCTAAGATACTAGGCCTTTTTTGAAAAATAATTATTCTATTTGTTGAAAATTTCAAATTTCAATGTAGTAGTATGAAAATTTCACGAAACAATAAGAAGTAGGTGTATGTCTGACCACCTTAAACACAATCAAATGATAAATTTTTTTTACAAGATTCTAGATATAAGTAGTAGACTCATGTCCGAATGTGACATTTTTTTATAATTTTTTACCAATTAAATAATTAATTATTATTTTTCTTCTACAACTTTTCCAGAATACAAAAAATCTCGTGTCTAACCACGTTAACTTAGTCCAAACTTTATCAAATTGAATTTTTGTTTTTATTTTTCTTGTAGTAGGAAAAGCATAGAATGCGACACATATTTTGTATTTGAAAAATGTTATACAGTTTGAAAGTTATAGCTATTTTCCAATAAGTCTATCAATCAGGACTAGAAAGATAACAAGTCGGTGTATGTCTAACCACATTAAACAAAATCAAATGATAATATTTTTTTATAAGATTCTAGATAGAAGTAGTAGAATCATGTCTGAATGTGATCTATATTTTTTTGAGTTTTTTTTCCAAGTAAATAATTAATTTTGATTTTTCTTCTACAAATTTTCCTGAATATAGAAACTCTCGTGTCTAACCACCTTGACTTAGTCTAAACTTCGTCAAATTGAAATAATTGTTTATTATTATTGTATTAGGCTAATCATAGAATTGATGTATATTTCAGATTTAAAAAATGTTATATAGTTTGAAAGTTATAGTTATTTTTCAAAGAGTCTATCAATCAGGACTTCTTTTTCACATCGCCACTTTTTGGCATACCATGATCCTGCACATATCCTTTTATAGTATTGATTCACTCCACCCATCTTAGTACTTACCTTTCCATACCTAATCCATCACTCAAGTCCACTTTAGATGAGTTTTTGGAGTGAAGAGACCTACTTGGAAATATGATGTTCATCTAGCCATATTTCCTTTGATTTAGGTTGTCCTCTATATTTGATTAAGTATTCCTTGTACTTTCTCCTCCTAGTCTTCTTTGTTCTTGTATATAGGACCTCATCAAGTTGTGGTGGTACTGATATGGGGAATAGTTATATATCTTATGCCACTTGTTCTTGTTTGACATCAGCTTCAATGGTCTCTCCTGTATATGGTGTCGAATCACATACATTGAAGATGGATGAGATACCAAGGTCTGGTGTTAACTTAAGTTTGTTTTCATTCTACCCATATTTTTCTATAATTTGACATGGTCCAACTTTCTTAGGTAAGAGAATAGTTTTCTTGACTTTTGGTAGCCTCTCCTTGAGGAATGCCCATTGGTGCAAGGCACCCTAGGCACCATCTTAGATGTTCCTTATGCTTTTAAGTTTTATGTGTTTTGTAATAATGGATAGATCTTTGAAGATCATCCTCTATTGTTTTGGGTTCATTTGTGTGGTCAAGGATCCCTAAGGAACACTTATAAGCCTTGGGATCCCTTAGTCCACTTGGATCATATGGTTTTGAGCAATAGATGAATTAGATGTTTTTGATGTTTAATGAATTTTAAACATGATTACATTAAATTTGGATAATTTTTTGCATGTTTGAATTGGTTTAAAGGTTAGAGTCCTAACCTAAGGTCTTTGGTCACCAAAAATGCAAAAATTGCAAAAAAGGATGTAAAAGTTGCTCGGCCAACTTTTCAAAAGTTGCTCGAGAGGTTCAAATTGGAAGGCCAATGGTCATAACTGCATATGAACCAGTTTGCCTTTGTCTATGAACCCATTTTAACTTTTTTTTACCTCTACAAGAGGTAAGAAGATTGTAATTTGATTTTTGATGCAATTTGAATGAAGAACCAAGAGTTTCCTGTGAGACCTACTAGACAGTCATACTATTACGATTATGTTTTCCATGCTTTCAGTACTTTTTTCATAAACATACTAGACTACATGGACACCTATGTATTTGAGAATCTGTTGAATCCTATTTTATATATTTGGTACCTAATTATGTAATCAGGGTACACTCGAGATACTACATGTTATGTTTTAGTTTCAGTTATGATTATGTTGCATGTGATGTTATATGATGTTTTAAAACTATTGCAATGAAAAGTCGGTTTAGGAACCTGAAGTTATGCTTAGTTGATTGATTTACATATGTAGTTTTAAACCATGCAGTATTGATGTATTATGTTTATATCATGTTTATTGGACCTACTGATGTATGCAATGAGTGTGTAGGATAAGTTGACCATGGATCTAAATGTGGGGATCCAGTATTGGAACTTATGTTTTATACCGTGCAATTCCAAGGTCCTCTTTGTAAAAGGAACATGGACCTCGTTGTATAGTCTTTTATTCGTATATGTGGTTTGCATGAGTGTATCTAATTTAGCAAATGTCTATGTGCATTAGCCATGTCTTTTGTTTTATTAAATGTGCCAAATTTGGCAAATTGTGGCTTAAGTGTTGGCATGGTTAAGTATTTTATTATTGTGTGGATCAAGGGCTTGACTAGGGTGTAACCTTAGGGTTTGATCAACTAACCTTGGGTTGGAAAGTTTCTAGAAGTCAACCAAGGCCAGAAATCCGTGCATAGACTTTGAGTGGAATTTAGGAGGGTCATTTGAGCTCCCATAGGCTAACTGGGGTCATTTTTAGCTACTCAGGTTGATACCTTAGGGGTTAGGGGTCAATTTCAACCCATTAAGAGCCTTAAAACTCATTTATGACCCCTCTAAAGTCAAGGTTTTCACTTTGGTCGAAATTGAAGAGTTGTGAGGTTTTGGTTAACCTCTCTCTTCTTCCCAAACTTGCATTCAACTCCATTTATGGTGAAGGAAGGCAAGTGGGAAGAAGGGAATGGAAGTTTCTTCCCCTCTTCTGATTGGCTACTAGATTTTAGGAGGTTTGCTTATTTAGGAGAGACTTGGAGTAAGGTTTTAATTGATCACCCACTCTCTAGATTTGGAGACCACTTATTTTGGAAAAGCTTAGGAAAGAGGCAAGTTGGAAGGAGATTCAAGTTTTCAGGATTTTCATCATTTGCTTGGATCAAGGTAGGCCTTGTGCTATTTTTGTTATTCTTCCATATGTTTGAGCTTGGAACTCCATTAATGGAGTCCATGTCTTTCTATAGTTCATGTTGTAAAATTTATGTTTTGTAAAAATGTTGCTTTTACTTTGTGATTTCATTTTGGGATGGGTTTCTTCAAGATTTACTCACCTTAGAGAAGGTGGAGTAACCTTGAAGGGGGTAATAGGATGTAGATCCAGGATGTACAGAGTCTCCCTTGTGTGGAGGGATAAAACATGGGGTTCCATGATACCCATGATGCCAAATAGGGCCTACGGGCACTTGGGGGGCATAAGGAGAGTTAGACCGTATCTCTTGGAGATGGTCTTCCCAAGTCCATGTCTGGCTTGGGATATTTGTATCTTGTTCTGGCTTCTCCACCTATTAGTCCACCTCTACCCCATTTTAGGGAAGGTCTCTTGGAGGCCTTCCCCTTGTAAAACCCAGTTGGGAATATCATATGATTGTCTTTGTGTCTTGCTTATTTCCTTCTTGCTATGGTTGTCTGTTTGTACCTCGTTTCATATTGGATCCCCTAGCTCGGGGGTGGCCTTGAAAGGCCTAGGTTGGGAGGTGAGCCTCTGTGGTCAACCTTATTCTATCAGATATTTAGCTGGAATCTTGGAGCTGTCAGTTTTGAAAGTTAAAAATTAGTACTTAAGTACCTCGTGGTTAAAATTGTTATTCTATACATTTTCATTGTAAGGTTGAAATCACGTTTATTGTAAACACTCCTTCAAATGTAAATCCTATTTTGAAATTATTGTAATAAGGAATTTATGGAAATGAAGGATATCGATTTCAACTAAGTTATGGAAATAGAGAATCATTCAAACATTTTAAAATCTTTTGTTTTCACCTTGTTGAACATTGATATTATTACGGAAGAAATAATTAGTTTTGTTGGAAATTAATATATATTGGAATCAATTATTTATCTTGATAATTGATTGGGTTAAAATGGTAATTATGGAAATGCTTAAGCTAAACTTGAGATCCTTATTGTGTAATTTGTTAAATTATTATGCTTAGATTAAGTGTGAGGTTTTATTTCAAAAGAAAAAAAAGATTAAGTAAATAATAATAGATTTGACACTTAGGATAATTTTGAAAATTTTCAAAATGAATAAAATGATCAGAATTAATATTTTTTTTGCTCATAATGTTTGGATCGAATTATATATTATAATTGTGTTTTTAAAATAAAAAAATATTTGGGCTGTATGCCCGCTGTTTTAGTATTTAGGAAAATTTATACTTCACCAGCCAATTGATAAATCATATTTTTATTATTATTATAAATGTTAAGTAAATACTTATTGCTTAAAGTAAATATTTATGCTTAGTCAAATAGCGTTGGGCGCTTAGGAGATAATTCTCATTAATTTAAAAAAAAAGTGTAAGTTAAGTAAGTTTTTTTTTAAAACCCCAAATTGGGATTGTGCGCAGAGCGCACACGGCTCTTATCACGCCATGGGGGCGGGTCCAAAACCCCTCTCCTCCCCGCTCCACATCCCCTCTCCTCCTCCCAGTGGCCACGGTTGTTGTGGTGCTGTTTGGGCGGCGCCGACACCACCCCACCACTGTTGGAGCAGTGGCGGGCAAAGCGGCGCTCGCGCTAGGTAGCCACTCCTCCCTTCCCCCGCTTCGCCGCCGCGGACGCCTCCCGACTCTGCCGCGATGCAAAACCTCCGCCCCTGCGTGTGAAACCCTCCTCTCCGCCATCCAACCACACGCCATTAGCAGTGCTTGCCCGGAGCGCCACCGCCACCTTCTCCGCTCCGCCTACTCTCTGCACGCGCACAGGAAAATGGGCAGTCGGCTCTGCCGAGAACATTGTAGCGGCAGGGTTTCCTTAAAGTTAAATTTTTACTTGTTCTTTCGGTTGCATTGTAACTTCTTAGATTATTATTTGCATTTATAGGTAGTTTGTTTAAAAAGTTTTAGTAATTAATTGTTTTAAAATTACTTAGTTTAGTATAAATGTTCGTAGATTATTCAATTAGAGTTAATCTTTAATTTAAGATGTTGGATGTATTAGTAATTAGCATAATTACTTTATGATTCAATTGTTGCTATAGCTTAGCTTAGTAAGGTTGTTGTAATTGTTTTAATTATTTAGATTCAATTTTAGATTAAATTTTATTTAATAACTTAGTTAGTTTAGTTTTATAAATACATTTCTTTTAAATAAAAGAACGTTAGATTTTAATGCATGTTTTTTCTTATTAAGTTATTTATTAAATTAATGTGATTTTAAAATTAGTTCTAATATAGAATTCGTATCAATTTAAAAATAAGTTTGGAATATCCAGTAAAAAAATAATTCTTTTTTTTTATATAAATTAGATAACATTTTATTTGATTAGAGGGTCATAACAACTCCTTATCTTCGCCATAAATATCTATGAGGGTATTATCACTACTTTTGACCAGGGTCGGGCACAGTTGACTTTTGGTCAACGATGGTCAAACTATCTTCGTTCGTCTTGATTTTCAAAACTAGGAGTTTCCTTCACCCTCTGGAACTTAGGTTTTCAATTTCGCACCATTTGGTGATGGTTGACTTTTTGGTCAACCCTAGTTGACTTTTTGGTTAACTATCTCGATTTGTGTGCATAAGCCTTCCTTAGGGCTTAGCAAGCCCTAAAGACTCCCTTTCACGTAATTTAGAGTATGGTTGACTTTTGGTCAACCCTAGTTGACCTTTTAGTCAACTATCTTGATTTGCGTGTTGGCCTAAGCTAGTAGCGTAAGGGCAACCTTATAGCTTATTTTAGTGTTGTTTGATGAAGTTTGAGTTTTGGTCAAATTTGGTCAACCCTTTTGTTTGACCTTTGAACTTTAGTGAGAATCTCCTTTAACACCAATTGTCTATTTTATCTTGCACCGTTTTGCATGCACATAGGGTCTTGTTCTAGAGAGTGCTTCACTTCCTAGTAGCGTAAGTGTGTTTAGTTTAGATGGCTAGTAGTTTTTTAGAAAAAAAATTTCGTAGTTGTGTTTTGCTCAACTTTTGGGCATGACATTTCCCTAAGTTAATTCTGACTGGTACAACCATGTACGATGGATTAAGAGAAAGTTATTTACATGTGTTCAATATTTGGAGTTTCTACTTTACCAAACAATTGAATTTGATTTGATAAGTTCAGTATAACTAAGGTTTTGATTCATTTCCTAAACCAGTCTATGAAAGAGCCTTAAACAAGCCTGCCATACAAAAGGAACCCTAACTTGCATTTGAACTAGTGGAATTTATCACTCATTTGGAAAATTCAAGTTATGGGTGTATTAGTATTGATTCCAAAGGCTTAGGGTGTGGCTCGAAGGATTGAAGGTGTTTGCATTAGGCCCTAGGCTAAATATCTCAATGTATTCAACTTGGTTGATGTGTGTTGGAGTGTGCAGTTTGAATAATTAATCGGTAGGACCAAAATGAAGGTGGATTTGTGTTAGTTTTATTATGGAGAAGGTGTTAAAAGTATCCCATGAACCTATCCCTAACCACTTGCTTTGGAATCCAAGCCTAATTTGGCTAATTAGGTTTGAGAACTCAGTAACGGTTAGGTGTTGCAGATGTGGATTTAGGTCTTAGAACTTTGGGGATCTCTGTAACTTCTAAAAGGGTATCTTAATCTTCCCTTACTTTTCCTAGTCTCATCCCAGAAAGATAAATTTCATACCCAAAACCAGTTGTGGAGACCTAGTAGGATTCCTAAGTCAATTAGTGTTTGACATATTGTGGAAGCTAAAGGATCAACTTGAGGGTTGTTTCCCCATCCTTACATCATAAGTAAGGTTTTCCAACATTTTATTGGGTTTTGTAGAGCCACTTGTGAAGATTGCCCATGTTGGTCTAGAATAGGGCTAGTGTCCCTAAGTCATAAATTTGGAAGAAATTGTGTGAAGTCTTTAGGCACTGAGAAGGAGTACGATATGTGTCTAACCACCACCACTTGGTTAAAATACCTTGTGTTTCAAGTTTATAAAGGTTGGATTGCATCAAATCTAATCTTGGAGAGTTCAATAGATGATAGAATATTTCCAAGGCTTCTTACTAACCACTTTGCATTAGGTGGTATCAGAGCATGCAAAAGATCTTGGGAAAAATCACGACATAACAAAATGACACTCATGAAGAGGAGATACCTATAAGCATCACAAATTTAGATTTAGCCAAAATAGTGAGGGAACAAGTTGTCACGAATAAGAAGATGGAGGAAGAAATAGAAAGGTTGAAGAACTTGCACCTTAGTGGATCTGGTGGTGGAGAATCAGATTCAGTAGAAGAAGAAGAAGAGAATTCAAACCCTACAAGATGGGGAATTCCATATGATCAAATATCAATGATAGAAGCCTTAGAGATGGTTGGTAGAAGAGATAAAAAATGAGACATACCTATGTTTTTTGGAAGGATGGATCCAGAGGAATGTATGGATAGGGTAGAAGCACTAGAAAATCACTTTGAATGTGATGACATTCCTCCACACCAGAAAATCAAGATTGCAAAATCAAATATGAAAGGTCCCACATATAGTTGGTGGAATTTCCTATAGAATGAGAGATTTGGAAAGGAGAAGGAACTAATATAATCTTTGAAGAAAATGATCAGAGAGATCAAGAAATAATTTTTCCCTGAAGACTATGAGGTAACCTTACATAAGAAGTTACAAAATTTTAGGTAAAGAGATCTTGATGTAGGCTGCTACACTGATGAGCTCCCCAAGATCACCATGAAGGATAAGGTCCCTAAAAATGAGAAGCATAAACTTTCCCGGTATTTGAATAGACTTAAGTTTAGTATTCAAGATGATCTATTTAATCATCAATTTGTACACCAATGTTATCAAATAATAATGAAGATTGAAGAGAAGCAAAATAGGAAAGGGGAATAGAATAATAGAGGAAGAGGAAACAATTTCAGAGTAAGAGGAAGGTTCCAAGGAAGGGGATCATCATCATCAAGGCCACAAGGAGAATCAAGTCACCAAGAACCGAACAAAGACCAAAATCAAAGGAATAACTTCAAAGGAGGTAGAGGAAGCAATAGAGGAAGACCTGGAGGCAGAAACACTCATGTGTTTATTGGGATAGGTTTCTCCTACAACCAAGTGGGTCACCAGTCATTTAGGTGTCCAAGAAAATCCAACACAAGTTCCAATACATTAGGAGGAGATATGATGATAAAAATCACTCAAGATGAGAATTGTCAAAGCATGACTTCATACCATACAACCACCTCTAGGCCTATAGATCTCGAGAAAGGAGAATATATAATGTTCAATAGAACACTCTTGATGGTGCCAACTCCCAAGGAGCCCCCATAAAGGAACATCTTATTCATAACCCGTTGCAAGGTAAATGGTGGAGTTTATAAGGTTACTATTGATTCTTGTTCCACATAAAATTTAGCTTCTAGTGAAATGATAAGAAAACTTGGTCTAAAGAAAATACCTCACCCAAATCCCAATAAGGTGTCTTGGATTAATAAGGATAAAAAAACATTGGTAGATGAACAATGTTGGATAGAATTTCAAGTAGGAGAATACAAAGATAAAGTCTTGTGTGAATTTACGAATATGGTTGCATTCCATCTACTCTTAGGTAGACCCTACAAATATGATGTTGATGCTCAACATGAGGGGAAGAAGAATGTCTAAATCCTAACCAATAATGGGATAAGTTACACAATGAACCCTCTCCCAAAGTTTAATAAGGATAGAGTCTTGCCAAATAGTGTGATATTAGGAGGAGAAAATAAATTTTTGCAAGTCCTCAATGAGAAGGATACACCTTATTTTTCCATCATAGTCAATCCAAAAAAAAGACTAGAGAGATTCCAATAGGTCAAGAACCTCAAATAAGTGTTGTTCCAAAGGAGGTACAAAATTTGTTGAATAAGTATGAAGGGATACTTGTTGATAAAAACACAAATACCTTTCCACCAAAAAGAGACATCAGTGTTGGAAATTTGGCTAAAGTGAGTACATAGATGTTGTCATTATGGAAACATATGATCCACATGAAGATCGCACAGGTCAGAGAGCAAGTATAGCAGAGCGCATTGGAAATTTGTCTAAGTGTAAGACAATGTTTTCACCAGTGCACCAGGATACAATTTTTGTTTGCGACGTTGACTGGAGTAAGTTCAGTGCTTGTGCACTTGAACATAGACTCTATGATGACTAATGATGACCCATCTTAGAGTGCAAGTCAATACGACATGTATGGAATTAGTTATGATAGTTTTACCGAAGACAATGTTAAGCCGACATGACAAAATATGAAGGCAGAATTGGTAAAGAGTTAACGGATTATTTTGTTTGTCAAAATAATGACTTAACAATATAAAGGGATGACATCCTAGATGTTAAATCTTGGATAAAGCTATATGGAAGCTGACCATGTAAAGTTATTAACCTTAATAACTTGTATATATGTAATATGTAATTGTAAGAAGAAGAAGGAGAGACATGTGGTAATATTGTAATGATATGATGCGAATGTAAGAACAGTGAAAAGATATTGATGCAAGTAGCATAAGGTTATATACCTTAATCTATTTTGTAATCAGTATACATTGTACATTACTTGTTTGGGCAATGGGCTCATCTGGTAATCAGATTTTGTATTGACAACTCCTAATAGGGTTGAGGCTTCTAACAAGGCCTATAGTCCCTTAATCAGGACTCATACACTATATGCTTGTAATAGACTCCTAATAGGGTCAACATCCTTAACAAGATAATTTTGATTAGTGGATCTTTGTGGGTACCATCCCCACTGGGGTTTTCCCTTGGCTAGGGTTTCCTCGAGAACATATCATGTGTTATGAGTTCTTTATTTCTATTGCTATGCATATTGTTTAGCTTCTTATGTTATGCATGTATAAAGACAATCTGTTATTTCCATAATTGGGCAAAATATAAAGTTTTTAGAATACTGATTCACCCTGCCCTCTCAGTATTCCCTATTTCTAACAATTGGTATCAGAACTTAGTTACTCAGAGAAGAATCATTCAAGGAAAGCCTAGCATCTTGAGTAAGATCTCTATGGATATGGATCAACTACAGAAGAATCTTGAAGAAGCTCTTGAATAGATTGATATGCTTACTGATGAAAGAAACACTCTGAAAAGGAAATATGATGATGCAAAGAACCTTATCGAGAAACTGAAAAACAAGGTAGAAGATCTGAAATCTGAAAAGGAATCCAAAATTCTTATTGAAGATTGTGATGACAATTTAGAAAAGGAAAATGTGATCCTTAAGCATGAACTGAAGATAGCAAATCTGAAGCTTGGTTTGAAAGATGGAAATGACAAAAATGAAGCAAATCTGAGATCTAAGAATGAAAGGTTGAAGATTGAGAATGAAGAATTAAAATCCAAACTTGCCAAAGTAACATCTAGATTTGAGAAAGTAAATTTGTAGCATGCAGAACTTGAGAAATACAATAAGATTGTGAAAGGTGAATTGACTCAATCCAAACAACAACTTGAAAGGCTATATTCAAATAGTGAGAAGATTGATGAACAAGTATCTTATGGAAAACCATCCTATGATAAGACTGGACTTGGATTTAATATATTCAGAACAAATGATGAAAGCAAGGAACCAGCTCTGAAAGAATCTGAAAGCATAGATGAGAAAAAGTCAGATGAGATCAACAAATCTGAAGACACACCTAAAGAAGAAGAACCACCAAACCAAGAAGAATCACCCAAAGGTATGCAAAGAGAATTCAAAGGTAGATGTTTTGGTTGAAATACTATTGGTCACATGAAGAGAGATTGCACAGGTAAACAATTTAAACCTCTTAATGGTTATTGTTATAATTGTGATGGTTTTAGACAGAGCTATTGAATGTAGAAGACCTAAAGTTATTGAGAATAATTATGGTAGTAGAATGTTTAGGAATACTAACAATGCAGATAAGAGACCTACTGAAGATGTGAACAGAAGAAATGAAGTAGTATGTTATAGATGCAACAAGATTGGACACATTGCTAGAAACTGCAGATCACAAATCAATCAGCAAGGACCAAGATATGGGAACAATGGAATTGTTTGTCAGATATGTAACAAGATTGGACATACAACAAGGTTTTGTAGAATGAACAATGGAGTTTTTCATCCTAATCCTAACCCTAGAAATCATGAAAGAAGAAATGAAGATGCAGGTAAGAGATAAAAAGGTTGTTGTAGTAATGTAGATGAAGTGAAGTTTGTTAAAGGCACAGATCAAGGGGATATATTCAACATTGAAGGTAATTAGAAAGGTGAAGTATCAAGTGGTAAAAATGAATCCTTACCTGACCTAACTCAAAGCACTTAATTTATGAAAATTGCAATAGATTAGGAACTTAGAATTAGTGTAGAAGTAGATTTTAGATGAATTAAGTCTTGCGTAGTTAATGTAAGGTAGTTTATGATGTACTAATGCTATGGTTAAGAGCGCAAAATAAAATATTATGTTTTGCGAGATCGCAAGAAGTTTTAAGTTTTGCAGGATAGCAGAAATAACTTTTTGGAAAGAAGCGGCAAAGGAATTGAATGCGATGTTAGATCTAAGTGAGATTGAAGTAATAAAAGGTTATGATCGATGTTATTTGATTATCAAAGCGAATTGAAGTGTTTAGGAGAGAAAAGAATAGAGATTGGAAGCATTTTGCAATGATTTGGTGAAAGATTTGAGCGCCGAATCTACGAAAGCCCTAAAATCATGAATTTGAGGTATTTATCTTGGCAAATCTTTGAATCGGTATAAGAAATTTAAAGTAGTCATGGATGTATCCTTAATTCACAATGTTAGAGATAAGAATAGACCTAGAATGAAGAGGGAACTAGTAGAACCCTTGGAAGAAGATGATCCTAGGTTAGCATTATCATCCGTACTAGATGGAGTTTTGCATTTAGAAAATGTGAGGAGCTATCTTGGATGCAAGTTAGAAATTGTCAATGATAGTGATTTTACCAATGAATATCAGAAGATTTACAACCATGATATGTCATTGAAACAAGGATATGAAAATTTGAAAGATAATGAGATTGTTCAATATTCTTTGAAGTATGAGTTTGACAATGAACAATGCACTAAGATTATTTTGAGCAGAATTCATAATGGGAAGTTTTGGCTAGAGGATAGAGTGATAGACATTACAGCTGACTTGATTCATGAAGTCACAGGTTTATCTAAAGTTGGTGCTATTCCTTTAAATAAGAAAAATATGAGAAAAATAGTCATAGACAACATAGGTTCAACCTACAATGGCAGAGGAATTGTGATTAGCAAAATCAAACAAGATGATGTGAGATACCTATGCAAGATCCTAACCACTAAGTTTTGTGCAAATTCTATAGAAGATGATATGGTAGCTGGAATGGTACATATTGCCTATTTAATTTGTGTTGACAAAGTACCAATTGATATGTGTGAAATTCTGAGAATTCAATTGTTTGAAAACTTGGAGAAGATTAAGAAATCTAAGTATGCACAATTTAGATTTTCATCCTTAATCACATACATGTTTTTGAACTCATTGAGAAGATTTCCATACACCATTGCAAATAATTGGAATGATGGACAAACTACTATGGAAAGGATAAATAAAGTATATTTGAGACATGTTATTGACAAAGTAAATGAGAGTGCTATGTTAGTAATGAAGACATTTCAGAACATGGTGACTAGTAGATCAAGAATTCCATAGTCACTTGTGAAGAAGTATAAAAATGATATATGTTTCATGGTTGACACTGACTTTACCTATATTGAAGTTGTGGAACCTAGAATTAAGTTCATACACCCTCTTGGCTATGAGATATCTGAGGTTGAAACAGAAGAATATGTTGGCAAATTACTTAAATGTAAATTGGACACTCAGTGCATCAGATTTGGAACTTTTGAAGAGAACTTCAACTCGGAAAAAGCTATAACTGAAGAGAAGCAATCTAAGAAGAGAGTTGACAGCACTATCAAGAGAATACTAAAAGATTCAGGAATGTCAAAACAAGAATTCTTAATAGAAAAATAGACAGTAGTAGCAATCAAGGATATTAGATAGAAAGAAGTCTTGATTGTACCACCCTTGTCATCCAGTGCAGTACAACAAGAACCTACACAAGTCAAGGTGTAAGTAGAGGAACCAGAAAAGGAACAAGTAACAACTAGATCCACTTCCTCCATAGCTAGCAAGAGAATGAAAGAAATTACTACTGGACCAGGAAAGAGACAAAAGACTTTAGTTAAACCAGTACCAAGAGAAATTGTAGAAATAAAGGATGATGACACTATAGTTAAGAATAAGACATGGAAACCGAGAGTTGAGAGAGTGAATGAAGAAATCATACAAGATGGAAATTTCACTAAAATGAAAAAGTACTATAAAATTTATGATTATTTAGAAAGACTAAATTTGGAGAATGCTATTGTGAAGCATATGATTTTGGCAAACAAGAAATTTGATTCTATTCAAGGTCAAATACCTGATGAGTTGTATACCAAATTTGTAAATAGAAAGTAGAGAGTAATTAAAGAAGACACTAATATCAGAAAGAATCTTGTGAAGAAGCTTTGTGATGTCAGAGATGATGAACACTTGAAGCAGATATTGAAGGCCTTAAGCACCCATTTGAGAACCAAAAGGAGAACCATTTTGATTATGGGAGGCAGATATGAAGAAGTTAATTCAGATATAGAGCAGGCAATAATCAAGGTCATGGCAGAAAATGTTGGAGAGCCATCAGTTGCAGCAGAGCAAGTAGTTGAAGCTGAATAAGAGGATATTCCCTCTCCTTTAGCTATTAACATTGAAGATGAAACTATGAACATAGAAGGTACTAAGGTCACCTTGGATACTGATGACAATGTATTCAAGAACTTAGCAAACATTGTTGACAATTCGAATCTTGATGAACCAGATAGAACTAAAGAAGCAGAGTAGACTCAATCTATCAGTGAAGAACCTAAGGAGACTGAGATTCAAGCACCCATCCCTACCACAGAAGACATCAGTCTTACTCCTGAGACTAGAAAGAAGAAAGAAATTGGATCTTTGTTTGAAGATTTAGGAAAGGAAGTTGATGATGATGATCAGTTGGAACTGATCACTTCTTTGAATAAAATCATTGGCAAGAACAAGAAAGTGAAGAATCTTGAAGGGAGTCTGAAGGACCTTACTGAGAAGTTAGAAAGCATTGTAACTACACAAATCACAGAGGCAGACCCTTTGGAGAAAGCTAAGAAGGTAATGAGCACTTTTGACAATGAGTTCACTAACCTATCTGATATTGCAAAAGTGAGAGCTCAAGCAGCTTATGAAGCTGAAATACTTTTGAATGTCAGTCAGAATATCAAGAATGATATTAGCAGTCTTGATATTTGTATCAAGAACTTGAGGAAACATTTGGAGACAAGAAAATCATTGTGCATACAGTGTACAAAACTAAAGATTTTGACAACAGAAGAGGAACATAAGATAAAGTTGAAGGAAGCTGAGATTCAGAATGAATGTAACCTTATTTCTAGACCTAATATGAAGGTATGTGATGCTGAAAAGAAAGATTAGAAGCTTTATGATGAAATAAGAATATTGCAAGATGAGAGGAACAAAAAAATGAGGAGACTCACTCTTTTGAGAGAACACATCTCTATGAAGTTGAGCATCATTGAAGAGTGGTTAGAAGAATGTCTTATAGCTAAGACATCCTTTCAGAAATTCAAATTTGACAACCTCCAAGCTTGTCAAATAGCAGCTTATGGATTGAGCACATTACTCAATGTGGTAGATTCCATCAAGAATTCATGGGAAAAGGAGATAGAAGCTATGAAAGCTGATTTTGCAGATTGTGTTGCAAGCCTACCAGCTTGGCAATAAGAAAATGAAGGTATAATATTTTTGGGATACAATTTTTGTAATCCTCCCTACCTTATTTTGTCATTGTTGTCAAAGGGAGAGAGATATTAGAGCATAAAATTGATATATTTGATAAGGATTGATACTTTTAGGGGGAGCATTGTATTAGAGATTATATTTTGAGGAGTTATAAGGATAGTATACATATTCTATACTATGGCCACACTTTTGATACAATTTTGAGATTTTGACTTTTACACTTAGCCAATTTTCTCATATGTTGCCACCAATGACAAAGGGGGAGATTGTTGGAAATTTGGCTGAAGTGAGTACATAGATGTTGTCATTATAGAAACATATGATCCAAATGAAGATCGCACAGGTCAGAGAGAAAGTATAGCAAAGCGCATTGCAAATTTGTCTAAGTGTAAGACAGTGTTTTCACTAGTGCACTAGGATACAGTTTTTGTTTGCGACATTGACTAGAGTAAGTTCATTGCTTGCACACTTGAAAATAGACTCTATGATGACTAATGATGACCCATCTCAGAGTGCAAGTTAGTGTGGCATGTATGGAATTAGTTATGATAGTTTTACCGAAGATAGTGTTAAGCCAACAGGACAAAATATGAAGGTAGAATTGGTAAAGAGTTAAGGGATTATTTTGTTTATCAAAATAATGACTTAACAATATAAAGGGATGACATCCTAGATGTTAACTCTTGGATAAAGATATATGGAAGCCGACCATGTAAAGTTATTAACCTTAATAACTTGTATATATGTAATATGTAATTGTAAGAAGAAGAAGGAGAGACATCTGGTAATATTGTAATGGTATGATGTGAATGTAAGAGCAGTGAAAAGATATTGATGCAAGCAGCATAAGGTTATATATCTTAATCCATTTTGTAATCAGTATACATTGTACATTACTTGTTTGGGTAGTGGGCTCATCTGGTAATCAAATTTTGTATTGACAACTCCTAACAAGGTTGAGGCTTCTAACAAGGCCTATAGTCCCTTAATCAGGATTGATACACTATATACTTGTAATAGACTCCTAAAAGGGTCAACATCCTTAACATGATACTTTTTATTAGTGTATCTTTTTGGGTACCATCCCCACCGGGGTTTTCCCTTGGCTAGGGTTTCCTCGAGAACATATCATGTGTTATGAGTTCTTTATTTATATTACTATGCATATTGTTTAGCTTCTTATGTTATGCATGTATAAAGACAATCTGTTATATCCATAATTGGGAAAAAGATAAAGTTTGTAGAATACTGATTCACCCCCCCTCTCAGTATTCCCTATTTCTAACAATCAGTCACTACAAAGACCTCATCCCTAGTTCTACATTTCTCATTAAGGCTACCTATTAATAGACTCCTGAATAGAATGCAGTGGTTGCAAGACAGATTGAAAGTTTATTGGAGAAAGAATTCATTAGGAAGAGCATAATGATTATGTTGTGCCTATATTCCTAGCCCCTAAAAAGGATAGTACATGGAGGTTATCTACTGACTATAGATCCATCAATAGGATAACCATCAGATATATGTTTCCTATGCCAAGGATAGAAGATCTCATGGATTGTCTAGGAGGGGCAAGATACAATTCCAAAATTTACTTAAAGAGCAGATACCACTAGATTAGGATCTGAGAAGGGGATGAGTGGAAGACAACCTTCAAAACCGATGAAGGATTGTTTGAATGGATTGTGATGCCTTTTGGCCTTTCAAATGCTCATAGTACCTTTATGAGGTTAATGAATGAGATCCTTATGTATTTAATCAATCATTTTGTTGTTGTTTATTTAGATTGCATTTTAATCTTTAGAAAGGATAAGGATGATCATTTGATGCATCTTGACATGGTGTTCAAGAGGTTACATGAGGAGAAGTTAAGGATCAATTTGGACAAGTGTGTGTTTTTGCAAGAAGAGTGTGTATTCCTTGGCTTTGTAATCTCCAAGGGAAACTTGAAAATGGACCCCTCAAAGGTGAAAGCCATACTGAATTGGCCCACTCCTAAATCTACTAGTGAGGTAAAAAAATTTCATGGCCTTGCTAGTTTTTATAGAAAGTTTGTGAAGAATTTTAGTGGGGTAAGTGCACCAATGATAGATACTATCAAAGGGGGAAGGAAATGTTAGTTTTTTTGGACTGATGCTGCAAGTAAGTCATTTGAATATTTGAAAACAAGGGGTTCTCAAAAACCTATCCTAGTGCTTCCTAATTTTCATGAAGTGTTCACCATCAAATGTGATCCTAGTAAGAGGGCCATTGGGGGTGTTCTCAGTCAAAAAGGGAGGCCTGTGGCATTTTTCAGTGAAAAAATTAATGAGGCAAAGAAGAAGTACTCTACCTATGACTTAGAGATGTATGCCATGGTTCAATCCCTTATGAAGTGGAGGCATTACTTGTTTCCAAAAGAATTTATTGTTTTTACTGACAATCGTGCTTTGAGTTTTCTAAATAGACATGAGAAGTTGAACCACAGGCACCTCAAGTCGATGGAGTACTTGAAAGAATTCACCTTCACCATAAATCATAAGAATGGTGTGGCTAACAAGGTAGTTGATTCCTTGAGTAGGAGGAACCTAGCCATACAGGAAATCCAATTGGAAAGTGTATGCATCTCTTCCTTGAAAGACATGTATGCTAATGATGGAGACTTCAAAGAGGCTTATAAGTTTTTCTTAGAACTAGGAGATAAGTATCACACTGACTTTGAAAAATATATCATTCAGGAGGGTCTATTTTTTAAGGGTAGTCATCTTTGTATCCCTGATTACTCTATGAGAGAGAGCATTATGAGGGAGAAGCATTGCGGATGTTTATCAGGCCACTTTGGTCTTGACAAGACACTAAAATCTATCAGGAGGTTCTATTTCTAGCCTAAGATGCAATCTGACATTAGGATATTTGTGGAGTTTTGTTTAATTTGTGAGAAAGAAAAAGGAACAAGTTCCAATGTAGGCTTGTATACACCATTGCCAATCCCTACTAAACCTTGGGACTCAGCCAACATGGACTTTTTTTTGGGTCTTCCAAGGACCAAATTAGGTTATGATAGTATTTATGTGGTTGTGGAAATGTTCTCTAAGATGAAACATTTTTTACCTTGTACTAACTACACATGATGCTTCAATGAATGCAAGGTGTTTCTTCAAAGAGATTGTGATACTCCATGGTTTTCCTATCACCATATTTTCAGACAGAGATCCAAAGTTTTTGGGCCATTTCTGGCGCACCTTATGGAAGAGAATTGGCACAAATTTGGGTATGTCATCTTCTCATCATCCTCAATCGGATGGGAAGATGAAATTCATCAATAGATCCATGGGTAATCTACTGAGATGACCAACTAAGGAGTATGGAGGAGCATGGGATTCTATTCTACCTCAGGCAAAATTCTCCTATAATGATTCTATCAATAGGAGTTTAGGACTTAGTCCTTTCTAGATTGTGTACGGATCACATCCTAGGGGTATGTTTGAGTTGAGGGATGTTCAAAACATTGGTCAGAGGAGTTCTCAAGTTGATGCATTTGCAGAAGTCATGAGGGATATCCATCTGCAAGTTAGGGAAAAACATCAACATACCTTAGACAAGTATAAACAAGCATCAGATGTCAAGATGAGGGATGTTAAATTCAAGGTGGGAGACATGGTTATGGTTCACCTCAAGAAGGAAAGACTACCTAAGGAGAAGTATACCAAGCTCGTGATGAAGAAGATTGGTCCCTTCAAAATGTTGAGGAAATGTGGCAACAATGCATTCCAGATTGAACTACCTTCTACTATTGGCTTATCACCTATTTTTAATGTGGCTAACCTATATACATATAAAGGTCCTATTTATGATGTTTGTGTTGCAGGTGATGAAGGTTATCAATAGGGAAAGGAGATAAAAGACTTACCAAAGCCACCTTTTCAATAAGTTGAATGCATCCTAGATAAGAGAATAGGAAAATAAACTAGGAGATCCACATTTTATGAGTACTTAGTCAAATGAAGACACCAATCCTTGGAGGATTGTAACACCCTCTCTGATGATTATACTTGGACTATTTGATTTGGACATTTTACATTATGATGATTAGATCTATGAATTCACATTTATGTTATGATGATATGCTTATCAGATATTTAGATATACTCAACTATGATTATTGTTTATTAAATTGGAAATCATTCATCTTGTACATACTTATGAAGCTTTAAAGAGCTAACCCAAGGATTTGGAAGCTAACCATTATATATATGTGATGCCTCATGCTTAATGTATATGTGATTGATGTGTTTTCATGACTCGGGACGAAGTCGTAGTTACCCACTTAGTTGAGGTCCACACGATGTCTTGATCCTGGTCATCTGTTTACAAATGTCTTATTGTATGTATGTGTGTGTGTGTGTGTGTGTGTGTGTGTATATATATATATATATATATATATATATATATATATATATATATATATATATATATATATATATATATATATATATATATATATATATATATATATATATATATATATATATATATATATATATATATATATATATATATATATGCATGCACACGTATCTCTTTTCGGTGATGCAGGCTTGCAGGTACCGGGCATCGTCTCCACCTGGTCCCATAGGTCTGACCGAACCCTCAAAATCCTCGATCGTTGTTGTTGTTATGGAGATATCACCAAGGTTTCGCAAGAGGGAAATCCTACCTCTGATCCTTTTATGTCCCTTAGGTGGGGAGTTTATGAGTTAGTCCTTGTGCTGATAGTGAATTATCATGTTATCTTAGTCTGTTAGATTATGTGGAGTGTGTTGATTGCTTCTTTCATTTATGGAGTTTGAGGTTTTGAGTATGGTAGCTCTAATGGTCTTCATGGTATGTTCAATTTTTATTAGTAGATTATTGATGTGAATTATTGTTCATTTGAGGGTATGATTTAGTAATTTATCTTTATTAGTAGTTACTTATTTGTACAAGTGTATCTTGTTAGGAATAAGTTAGTGTGTGATTTAATCATGTGATTTTAATATCAATAATAATAAAAAATTTATAGTATTAATAATGTTTTAATAATAGTGGTAAATTCCAACTTATGTTAGTAGTTACCTAATATATATCACTATTATATTTTGTGAAGAATATGAATTAGTAAGTGGGTTCAAATTATAATGTATTTGATTTAAATAATAATATTTCTAATATGTAAATATTTTTAATATTAATAATAATGTCTTACTATGGCATATGTACACATAGGCATATGGGTGCACACATATGCCTATGATTACATATATATTTATATAATTATATGTGTGAAGAAAATTATTATAAGATAATAATGAAACAATGTTATTTTCATGGATCGTAAATATGGTTGGTAAATTCTATTACCTTAGTTAAGTAACTTAGTAAATTTATTCTTAAAATTAAACTATATATTGTCTTCCTTGAATTAAGGGGACATAAATCTAAAAATATTATTAATACTATTTATCCCTTCACGAGAATAGATCTTCTAATTATATTTATCCTAAACTATTAACTAATAGATAGTTGGGATAGTTGCATTGGTTGATTTTTCTCCCTCCAATCTATTTACAAGAGAGATTCATGTGTGAGAGAGGAGTTGAGATAGGAAATTGGATTTGAGGAGAGGCCATATTTTTTGGATAGAATAAGAAAGCTATAGTTTTGAGAAGAGAGAATTTATTATTCTCTGAGAGGATCATGAATTAGATTGCTTCTTGAAGAGGCTGGAGTTTGTTTGTAGAAGGAGTCTGAAGAAGTGATTGAATTGGGCTGAGACCGCTTGGATCTTCCTCTCCCCAACAATTTTTGCTCACAGGACTCCAGGTAGGATCTATCACGGAGATGATCCTTCTATTTGTTTACTTGTTTGCATTGCTATTGGTGTCTTATTGTTAATTTGTGTAATTTAATAATTTAATTTTATTGAGCACTATTTCTTTATGTTTTAGATATTGCAATGAATTGTCTTTCAGATTAAATAATTGAGTTTTGTTGCAGAGAAATCTGCTCACACTTGGGTATGATATTCTAAAAATTAATTCGAGATTTATCTTCTTCACATTCTCCCCTTTCCGAAACATATTTAAGTTTTTAATTTGGTTAATGTATGTGAAAGTTATAGTTATTTTAAGTCAGTGTTATTTTATTGAAATTTATAAGCAACTAGATATTTATCTAGTATAGTTGCAAATGTAGTTGTCCATAAAAGAAATTTCTAAATTTAACAATTACCACAAATTTTAACAGAGTATGAATATTTATAAACATGGTTATTTTGTTTAATATAAATTAACACTAGATAAAAAGAAATATGATCTTTTGGATAATATTATGGCTATAAGTTTTCTGTGTGATTAGTGTATATGCTTCTTGATTTAAGCATTGTGTTTTTATTTTATTTTATTTATAAATGTTGTTGGTTGCACTATAACTATGGTTTGTTTTCTTATTTTTATTTTATTTTTTTGGTAATCATGTTTTAATATAAGTTTTCTCTAGGAAAAAAAGAAAAAGGATTATAAAGAAAGTCATAGATTTAGTTTGATTTGATAAATTTTATTAAAATAAAAATTATTGTGTCTCTTCCTATTTAGAATCTTTAACTTGTTATGTACATAAATAATTTTATGGTTGTGATTTGGTTAAAATTATATTAAATTGAAAACTTCTTTAGAGTATTGGTTGGTTATAAATAAGTAGTTAGAAAAGATAATTTTTATTTTGAGTATGATTTAATATTAATTATATTTTTTAAAAAAAAATTAAGTTTCTAGATCAATATTGTTTAAGAAATCTAAAGATTACTTGAAAATGAATAAATGAAACATTAAATAGACTTTGATAAAACCTTAATCATTACCTAGAATCTTATTCAAGTGTCATGCAATTCTAGAGGGTGCAATGGTGTAATAGTGTGACTAGTTAGTTAAATACCAAACTTCTATAGAGGTAAATTTTATTGAAGTTGAATATCAAGATCTCTATAAGAATTAATAATAAATACATTTTATATTATTAAGATTAGAATTAATCATAAAATATCCAATTAAGGATACTTAAGTTTAATGAAAATAATGTATTAAATGTGTTGAGTTTAGAAGATGAAGATGGTGCCTCATGGTAATTATAATACTACACTATATGCTTGAGTGAGGTTACGAGGTCGTGTATATTTGTACCTCTAATTGAAATATACATAATTAGTAGTTGTTACAAGTTTGAATGGGAAATTATATGTTTGTCATTCCTTCTTGTAGATGCCTATGGTTATGGTTGTGCACTTGTAGACATGTCCTTGGTTCTCTTATTCATTCTTAGTCTAATTGTGGATAACTTTTTATTCATTCGATTTCATATCATCATAACTAGGTCGATCATTAGGAATAGAAGAGGTATTGGGCGTATGTCATGTTTTCATGGGATTTTACATGTACTTAGGGATTGTGATGTTTATAATGATTATCCTAATTTAATGATGTTAATTATGATGATGATAATTTTAATGTACGAAATTATGATTATCCTAAGATTTGGTTGTATTTCATTCCTATGTTTGCTTGGAAGGCACTTTAGTAAATACTATAATTAAGCAGGTTTCATGAATATTATATTAGTGTGAGTTAAACTCTATTCTTTTAGTTATGGAAAGTTATCAATTTTAAGTATAGGACTTTGTCCCTGTTCCACCTAAGTGGGTGGCAGCCGAAGGGAAACTGTCTGGGGAACAAGACCCTAGAAAGGGTTGCGTACCTGCTTTCTTGATTTTATAAATAGATAGTCTAGAATGGGGAGAGTCAAACTACGAAGTCCCTAAGCATGAACATAGGCAAGGCCATCGATGATGAGCCCCCGAGGCTTAGGTCCAGTCCCTTAGGGTTTGTCTTTAAGTTTCTAATGCAATGATTTCACTTCTTAATAATGATTCTTATAGCTAAGCTATCAATAAAGAATTTATTTATGATGGAATTTTATCTAATGTTTGCATCTAGATGTTTAGACATGTGTGTAGTTATAGGTGTTGGACATGGTGGTCATCATGTAAAAGAAAGTTAGCGATATTCAGGTATGCAAGAATAATAATTTGTTAATTGAGAAGGACAAGTAGTATGATCTCTTTATTCTCTTGACTTTTAGTAACATTAAATAAATCAAATTAGATTATGTTCTGCTACTTTATTCGAAAAAAATTGTATAGTGTGTATGACTTAATGAGTATAATGTCCTTGAGCCAAGGGTTCCTTGGTGGGGCATTACAAGGATACTACTTGTATGACCTCTAAAGATATAATGAATGATGGAGTTAGATTAGAAGGCATCCCAACTCAAGGAATTTGAGTCTCTTTTGTCTTGGGGAGTATGGTGCAGGGCACCCTAGGCACCATCCTAGATGTTCCTTATGATTTTGAGTTTTGTGTGTTTTGTAATAATTGGATAGATATTTGAAGATCATCCTCTTTTGTTTTGGGTCCATTTGTGTGGTCAAGGATCCCTAAGGCATGCCTATAATCCTTGGGATGTCTTAGTCCAGTTGGATCATAGGGTTTTGAGCAATAGATGAATTAGGTGTTTTTGATGTTTTGTGAGTTTTAAACATGATTCCATTAAATTTGGATCATTATAGGAATTTTTTAATTGTTTTAAAGGTTATATTCATAACCTAAGGTCTTTGGTGATAAAAAATTCAAAAATTGCAAAAGTTGCAAAAAAAGATGTAAAAGTTGCTCGAGAAACTTTTTAAAAGTTACTTGAGAGGTTCAAATTCGAAGGCCAATGATCATACATGCATATGAACTATTTTTTCTTCATCTATGAACATATTTTAACTTTTTTTTGGCTTCCCCAAGGGGTAAGAAGATAGTAATTTGATTTTTTATTCAATTTTAATGAAGAACCAAGAGTTTCCCTAAGTTAATTCTGACTAGTACAACCATGTACGGTGGATTAAGAGAAATTTGTTTACATGTCTTGAATATTTCAAGTTTCTAATTTCCCAAATAATTGAATTTGATTTGATAAGTGTAGTATAACTAAGGTTATGATTCATTTCCTAAAACTAGTCCAGAAAAGAGCCTTAAACAGGCCTGCCATACAAATGGAACCCTAACTTGTATTTGAACAAGTGGAATTTCCCACTCATTTGAAAAAAAAATTTTAGGGGTGTATTAGTATTGATTCCAAAGGATTATGGTGTGGCTCTAAGGATTGAAGGTATTTGCATCAGGCCCTATGCTGAATATCTCAATGTATTCAACCTGATTGATGTGTATTGGAGTGTGTAGTTTGAAGAATTGATCAGTGGGACCAAAATAAAGGTGGATTTATGTTATTTGGAGTGTCAAGAAGGTGTTCAAAGTATTTAACCAATCCCATGAACCCATCCCTGACCACTTGCTTTGGGAGCCAAGCCTAATTTGGCCAATTAGGTCTGAGAACTCAGTAAGGGTTAGGTTCTGAAGGAGTGGATTTAGGTCTTAGGACTTTGGGGATCTCTGTAACTTCAAAAAGGGTATCTAAATCTTCCCTTATTTTTTGTATTCTGATACAGAAAGAGAAATTGCATACCAAAAACTAGTTGTGGAGACCTAGTAGGATTCCTAGGTCAATCAATGTTCTGCGTATTGTGGAAATTGAAGGGTCAACATGAGGGTTTTTTCCCCATCCTTAAATCATAATTAAGGTGTTACAAAATTTTATTGGGTTGTGTATAGCCACTAGTGAAGATTTCCCAAGTTGGCCTACAATAGGGCTAGTGTCCCTAAGTCACAGATTTGGAAGAAACTGTGTGAAGTCTTTAGGAACTTAGAAGTAGGATAGGTGTCTAACCACCACTACTTAGTTGAAATACCTTGTGTTTCAAGGTTAGAAGGGTTGGATTCCATGATATCCAATCTTGGAGAGTTCAAGAGGAAATAGAAGATTTCCTAGGCTTCTTGTTGACCACTTTGCATCACCCATACTAGGTCTCCTACTTCAAATGTAACTTCTCTCCTCTTTTATCTTCTTGGAATTTGTACCTTTGTGTGGTCTTTTGGAGTTGATATTTAACTTGATCATGGACCTCCTTCATGGATGTAGCAAAGTGTTCTCCTTCTGCACTAATTGGTTCATTATTAGGAATTTGTCTTAGTTAAAGCACTCCCCTTGTGTTCACCCCATCAACAATTTTAAAAGGTGACTTTTTGGTGCTCCTATTGACTATTTCATTGTATTAAAATTTAGCTTGAGAAAGAATAGAATCCCAATTTTCTCCATGCTATTTTGTGAGGCACCTCAAGAGGTTTCCTAATGATCTATTGACAACTTCTATTTGACCATCTGTTTGTGGATGATAGGCTGATGAAAAGTATAGATGTGTCCCTGGTTTCTTCCACAAAGTCCTCCAAAAATAACCAATAAATTTAGCATCCTTGTCTAACACAGTATTTAAAAGTAATCCATGAATTCTAACTATCTCTTTGAAGAAAAGATCTGTAATATAGGATGCACCACTAGTGGATTTACACAGCAAGAAGTTTTCCATTTTACTAAATCTATCCACAACAATAAAAACACTATCAAAACCTCTTTGGGTCTTGGGCAATAACATGAAAAAATTCATACTTACACGCTCCCAAGGTCTTGATGGAATGGGTAAAGGCTGATATAAACTTGCATTTGTACTTCTCCCTTTGTCTTTTTGAAAAATAGAGCATGCCTCTACAAACCTCCTAACATACACTTGTAACATTGGCCCAAAGTAGTGTCTTCTCAATAGTTCCAATATCTTGTCTAGTCTAAAGTAACCCAACATAGCACCACTATGATTCTCTTGAATGATATTGGTTCTCATCAAACATTTTGGGATGCATAGTGGTCCCCCTTTAAAGAGAAGTCCTTCTTGTAACAAATAATTAGATAACTCATGATGATATATATCATTCGACTCAAGAAATTCCTAATATACTTCTCCAAAATATTTATCTTCTGCATACATGTCCTTCAAACCATCAATTCCCACACTTTTCACTTGAATTTTAGAGATAATGAGTAGTCTCCTACTTAGTGCATCATCAATTTTGTTTGCAACTGCCTTCTTTTTATTGATGGAAAAGGTTTCAACCCACTTCATATGCCTATGGATCAATTTTTCTTGGCTACTAATGAAACTTAAGGTCTAGTTATCTATATAGATAATGAATTCTTTGGACAACAAATAGTGTCTCCATTTTTTTAATGATTAGACTAATGCATAAATTTACAGATCATATGATGTAGACATCTTCTTGGCTTCATTTAACTTCTCTCTAAAGAATGCAATGGATATACCTTCTTGACTTAGGACACCTCCTATGGAAACTAGACTAGCATCACACTCAATTTGAAAGAATTTGTTAAAATCAAGGAACTTTAGGATAGTATATTAGGATACCTTTTTCTTGAGGAGTTAAAAGGTTTCATTGGCTTCTTTTGTCCAAATAAAATTACATTTTTGTCCCTGTTTGATAGTATCTAGTATAGGTGCACAAATCATACTAAAAATTCTAATAAACTTTCTATAAAAGGTTGCTAATCCATGAAAGCTCCTAACAACTGAAATGGTCCTAGTCACATGCCAAGAAAGAATTGCCTTTACCTTTTCTTGATCCATATTGAGAGTACTCTTAGAGATCACAAAACCAAGATATATAAGTTCTTCTTGTATGAAAATGCACTTGTCCAAGTTTATCTATAACTTCTCCCCATATGATTTCTTCAATACCATGTCTATGTGCTCCAAATTTTCTTTCTTGTGCTACTAAAAATTAGAATATCATCCAAATATACTATGATAAATTTTCCTATGAAATCCTTGAGGACTTCATTCATGAGCCTCAAAAATGTGCTTGGGGTGTTGGACAACTCAAAAGGCTATCACCTTCCACTCATACAAACCCTTATTGGTTTAAAAAGTTTTCTTCCATTCATCCCTTTACCTAATCCATATTTGATGGTACCCACTCTTCAAATCAACTTTAGAAAAATAGCTTGCACACCCCAAACAATCCAGAAAATCCTCTATTCTAGGCATTGGAAATATATACCTTATTGTGATCTTGTTCAGGGCTCTAGAATCAGCACAAATCCTCTAAGTTCCTTCCTTCTTTGGTGCCAAACTAGAAGGCACAACACATGGGCTTACACTCTTCACAATCAGACCAAATTCAAGAAACTCCTAAATTTGTTAGTTTGCAGGATGCTTTGTTTGGTAGTGTTGACCTTGGTATGAGATCTATGCAGTGACTTATCTCCCTCATTGGTGGTAGAATCTTTGCCATATCCTCAGCAACTATACCCTAATATTTTTTAAGAATAGTGGCCACTTAAACATTCATCGTTTCTGCACTTTCCATCTTCAAAACCAAACTATCCTTGGTTGTAGATTCCTTTGTCTTCTTCATCGCCATTGGAGAAGTCTCCAATTTTTCTTTAAGCACATGTATGAGTGCAAACAAGGGGTCCATTTTCACTATCTACTTCCTTTTAAGAGTTCACTCTTTCCCATCATCATTACCTTGACCTCTTTTCCTTTAGGCTCTCTTTGATTTGTCTTAGATAGTGGTACCAACTCAATCACTTTACCATCCTTAATTACTATATAGGTGTTTTTAACACCATCATGTTGGTCTTTGAGGTCATATTTTCATGGCCTACCAAAGAGAAGGTGACATGCATCCATCTTCACCATATCAAATAGTAATTTGTCCTTGTAGGCTCCAATTTGAAATTCAACCCATGACTACTCATCCACAAGATTTTTATATCCTTTATTAATCCATGAGATTTTGTAAGGGCATGGGTGAGGTACTCATATCAATTTCAGCCTTTCAACCATCTCAAGAGAAATAAAATTCTCTGTTGAACCGGAATCAACTAGAACCTTACATATTTTCCCCTCAGACTTGCATTTTGTCCTAAAAAGTGACTTTCTTTGAGGTGGTTTCTTGGTGATTGACTCTTGTAGGAGTGTTATTCTCAACATAATGGCTTCACCTTACTCTGGGTTCCCATAGGAATTGAGATAACTCCAAGGGTCAGATTGTTTGACTAAATGTGTTCTCCTCTCTCCTTAAGACCTAGACCCTATCTTCTCTAGGAACTTATAGTCTACATATGTCCTTCTTGGTTACAACTAAAAAATTTAATGGGTCCATTACCTCTTCTTTGCAACCTTCCTCTGAAACTTCATCTCCTTCCCCTAAAATTCCCTCTAAAATTATTAGTCCTATTTGTTTCTTGACTAGTGTGAATTTGAGAGTTGAAGCTAGGTTCCCTTCCCCTTGACTGACTTCTTCCTCTTAATGGTTGTCTACCCGTACCTCTATTGTTTTGATCCTGACTCCTCCTAAACATTTCTTCCACCTTAAGATCCAATTGGTAATATCTTGATACTGTATTAGGACTCAAAAATTGCAACTCCTCTTGAATGTTCATTCTCAAGACATTCAGGTAACTTGCTACCTTGACACATTCAAGATCTGTGATTCTTGACCTGTGACTTAACTTATGGAATTTCTCAGTATATTTGTTGATGTCCATCTCTCTGTCTTAGGTTCTGTCTCTTTTGATGCAACTTAACCTCATAGTCTTCTGGTAGATACATCCCCTTTACCATTGAAACCATTCTTTTCCATAATGTGATCATTTTCTTGTCATCCTTAGCTCTTTCTTCCTGAATGAAGTTCCACCAAGTTACTACTAATCCTCTCATCTTAGACTTTTCCAACTTTTTTTTTTGTTCTTGAGTGACCCCTTCACATTCAAAGTAATTTTCTAAGGCTTCAATCAAATCTATCATAGCCTCAACATTAATTTTCCCATGGAAGATGGGTAAATCCATCGTTTGTCCTCCTAAATTCATCATGGATTTTAGGAAACATTCCTTATCCTCTGGTATATTTAGTCCTTCTCTAGGAACTTATTTGTCTTCATCCTCATATGTTCCTTGTCTTCCTTCTTCTTTCTTTTTTGTAATCCTCTCTACTTGATCCAACTTATCTTCCAACTGTTCTAATCTCTCTCTCAAAAAACTATTCTCTTCCTCTTAATCCTCCACCTTCTTAGCAATCTCTACATTAGTCACCATGTTGTAACTCCCAACTGAAGATTCTATCTCTGACATAGACTAATTTATTCTTTAAGAAAAGTTTTCGATTGGCTTTGATACCAAAAATGATGCAGAGTCAAGTACTTTTGAACACCACTAGAGGAATAATAAACTCTAGGGGCTCAAAAAGGGACTCTAACATCATGCAGGTCCATTTCAAACCACTAGCCCTTTCTTTCATTGTCTAGATGCTCTAAAACATGGAAGTGACCCCTAGGGAGTTATTTAACCAAGATTCTCATATCCTCTTAAGGGAGAGTGAGGCTTCAAAGTCAATTATTTAAAAATTTATCTTGGTCAAAGAGACATGTTCCAACGGGTTGAGTCCCCAAAGTGTATAGGTATAGAATTTCTTCATAGGCCTTATAAACTTTTTATAGCCCTGGTAGCTCAATTTTCTTTAGCTAACTCAACATCTCTCCAAACAACTTGGGAAAAAAATTATATATTTGAGTACACTTTTTGGAGTACTAATAGACCCCAAGGTTCCACCTTCTTACTCTAAGGACTCATATGATTGTTCACACTATGGAACGGTAACAAATAGGCCTAATTTGGTGGCATAAATATGGAGCTACCATATGGAGGTTATATTTATAAAAACTAAGCACTTGAGACACTTTCCACACCATGAAATACTGTATAATACCCCAATCTTAGCCCTTGGGGAGGTCGTATGTGGAAATGAGTTTGTTGATTGCATGAAATTGAGGGTTACTCAGGCTAGTTTAAAGAAGGATCCACCCCACAAACATGTGACAAAGGACTCTAGAATTTGGAATCCTCTGAGGATTCATATAAAAACTCCAAATCTCAGTTTTCAGCTTCTCATTCACTCTACAACAAAAATGAAATTGTTGTCTCCATTTGGCTCTAGGTGACTACTTGGTGTTGCTCACCTAGGGCCTCCAGATTCTCCTTTGTACTTGAAATCACATAATCAAGCTTTTCATAATATTAGAGTACACTAAAGTTACAAGAGATCCCCCATAGGCCATATAAAAATATTAGGGAATCTTTAAGGAATGGGCATTTGAAGCCAAAACCTCAAAACAAGGAGGGTTTTAAACCACCAATCACTAAAATAGTGATAACTTTCTTCCTGTGAGGTTTCAAGACCTCAAATAAAAACCAAATGAAAACTAAGATGTTCCACTATGACATGGAATCCTTAGATCTTACTATTGAATCCATATCGATCTATACAATAATTAAAAAAAAGAGAAAAATAACGTAAAATTGCCAAAGCTTGATTCTATTCCTTCTCAAATCTATCTTACACCTCTTGGACTTCATTTTTTGAAGGTTTGGGGCCTATAAATCCCATGAAACTTTCTTGGATCGATTACAGTTCCAAAATGGAGAGATTTGGTTCCATTTACAAGAAACTTGCAAAGTTGCATAAAGCAATAATGAAAAGTTGACACTTTTAGAAAGTTGTTGTCACGTGGAGACAAAAAAAGAAGCCTTAAAGGCTTTTTCCCACCTAGGCTACGCATACACACCCAAGACTGATCTAAAATATTAAGGAAATATTTTAGCAATGCAAAAATTAAAATCATATCCTAAGTGGCTAAAGGTAAGGCGAGCTTATAAGGTTACCACATTGTCTTTTCCACCACACATAGGATTATTAGACAAACCAACATACCCTAGGAATAAAAAAATCATGCATTACAATAAAATTTAAATCCAACATGATACCTTAAATATTTTGATTTGGATTTTCATCCAAGACTTGACCTTGGTTCACAACTTGAGCCCTTGTACCAATGACTAAAACTCATATATATGATTACTAGAAAACAATTTGGTAATATTTTTACTAAAATATTTTCAAAGGCCCAGTTTTTTATCGTTTCATATTGTATTGTAAATGCTTTAATTAGGAGAATATTGACAACTGATAGTTCTTTCCAAATTTCCCTATAGTGTGCTTTAACGAATGTCAAACAAACAACTCTATTTTTAGTGTATTTATTTTCTTTGTTGGTTAGTTTTCCATATCTTCATACTCATATAATTTATGTATACTTTTATGTTGTTCATCAAAAATCAAATTAATAGAACTATTACATAACTAGTTTATGTACAATACTTCATAGGTTATTTTAATTTTTTTGTGTGAGAAAAAGTGGCTTTGTTTTTTTTCTATAAAAATCTATCATAATCATCTGATTTTGTTTTTATAATGTTCACTTTCTCCATATTTAATGGTTCTTGCAACTAACAAAAGAATATAAAACACAACCAAAACAAGCAACATCAACATCATGCTTATGAGTAGTAAAATCTCTACCAATAATTTTGTAGTGCAAAATCTTTCATGAAACTCAATAATATTCAACAAGATCAAAGGAATAAAAAAAGAAAGTACACTCTCATCCTTATGGTCACTCTCACCTTCATTAATGCCATTTTAAGTTTCATAAAAGATATAATCTCATGAAATTTCATAGCAAGGTTGAGAATAAATTTATGGGGACAATATGCTTTAGAATGGGAATAGTGAATACATTCTAACAACTAGAAAAGAAACAAGAAAAGATGCTGAAAAACCAAGTTAATTATTCATTCGTTTAGCCAAGCAAGGTATCAAATTTTGACTACTAATTTATGTGGAGATTTCTCAAATTAGTTTTGTTTTTAATATTCTCTTATCATTTGATAAAAGAAGATCATGAACACTTCTAGAAGAGTTATATAACACATTAAATTAATTTTTCTTCAAGAAAATCATATCTTTAATGAAAAAAAAATGAAGTTGGAAGTCTTTTTCATGAAGAAAAATATTTTTTTTTACCTAATATTGATGAACCTAAAAGAAAAAGAACCCTTCTCATTTGAACATGAGAGGAATCCTCACTAGATAATTATAATTACATCTTTATAAATGATGCCTTTCTTTAAACATTCACACATTCTGATAAATTTAGTAAGATGAATAAAGACATGATCCTAAATCATGATATTTAAATAATTTATTAATATAAAATGGTGGTGATGAATTCAAAAGATTTAAGATGTCAAAAATAACATCTTTATTGGTGTTATAGCTACCTACTGATAGTAGAGAAACATTATTGGTTACATCACGATGATAAACTTGTCGAGGCTATAGATGCTTGACTAGTGATAAGGCTCTATTTGGTCGGTTGTGGAATGAATCTCACCTACATGTCCTAGAGGGTAGTTTGAAACTATTTCATTGTCTTAATAAGGAGAAGGATTAACTCCTTGGATACATAAAAATCCATAGATAATTTGATTTCATCTTTTGACATGTTAATCTAATGCTTGATTGATGTTGTTATCAACTATGGGTTATCAAACATAAAGTTTCATTATGAAGCTAAAAATAAATACATTCACTTTCTCTCAACTTTGGTGTATCCCTTTCCTCTGTGGCTATGTTGTTTGTTGAAATAGCTAGTTTGATATAATTGAATGGATTAAGGGCTACTTTAGGCTAAATTTATGGTTCTTTTATTCTCTATTCTTTATTGAATGGTTCTCTTCCTATAAGCCTTCTCCACATTGTGGACCCTTTGGGTTGACTCATGATGTCTAATTAATGTGTTTTTTTTTCTTCCCCAAGGAAATATCTACCTTCATTTATGCTTGGAGGTATTTCCAGCATAACGATTGAAGTTTGGAGAACTCACCAAAGATCATTGATCCGAGAGATTTGAAGTGATTATGCTCTCTAGGAAAATGGATTCAGATTTAGTTTACATATCCAGACATGAAACTTTCATTCTTGGTAGCCTAAGATCTCCTAAAAGTCACCAAAAAGTATAAAATCCTTTTACACTGTCGGCCTCATAACCTTCGTTATTTGATTTTTTATAGCAATTATGCATGGGGTGTGTTCACAAAAAAATCCCTCTCAATGAGGGTTGATAAATGTTAACCCATGAGAGTTTAAATATTATTTGTGGATGCTTTCTCTCCTTTATGTTGTTCCAGCATGCCACATGTTTGTCCTGGACACCTATGCTTGCAAGGGCCCGCTAACGTATATTTAAGGAATATTCTCCCTTATGAGGATTCCCATGAACAAATTATTTTTTATGGATATTTTAAGAACATTATTTGGTTGGTCTATTCAATCATGATCATCCTTGATCGAAGCACTGTCATTTATTCTCCTAGGCTGAATGGCAAGCATGCTACGATTAACCAATCAAAAGGACACATTTTCCCAAAGTATTACAGATCCAGAGATCCATGCCTAATTATTTTGCATGTTGATATATTGTAACTAAATGTAATTATTTATTTGATCATGTCAACCGAGGGTTGTTCTATAAAACCCTACGGGCCTATAAAAGAAAGGAGGTTGTAAATATTGAACTTCTATTCAATAGGTGGAGAAATACTCAGTATTATTTGTAGAGGTTTGGTTTTATAAGAACAAAACTCTAGGGATTGTCAACCAAGAGTACATATAGTAACATTTTTATTCTACGACATACTCTCTTACCTTGGCATGTTTTCTCTTAATAAATCATGGGGAGTGTGCCTTTATTTCCTTTTACCTTTTTTTAATCAACGTGTCATGTGTTGAATCTTTATGGGTCTAGTCTAGTTTATTTATGTTGCTTGCATTGCTCTCTATTTGTTTAGTTATATTTGTGATCATGAAAATATCTCTCTCCTCATAATACGTCTAGCACAGGTGATGAATTGTAGTTCTCATAACCTACTTGTCAGGAAGATTAGTTTTAGGAAGTGAGGTCTTTTTCTTTGACCCTTATAAGAACTATTTATGTCTATTGATAAATAATGTCTTAGATCATGGTTGGACTTGACCCTTACAACTTGATTGCACTCTCTTTAGGATTTTCATGTTTTCATTCAGACCCTTGCATGTGCTTCCCATAGCTAGGATATGAATATTTTTTCTGTACGTCCGACAACTTTGGCTTCATGTTGTCCCGACCAATAATAAAGGGTCTGTGGTGCATCATGTCATTGTGAATGAAGGAATGAATCTCCAGCCAAGAATGGTCGAACCCCTCCAAATACCATATGACACATCTTGGCACATCTAACAAAGCTTTGATATGACATTTTGCCTCCCCTTATCTTAGGTTTTTTTAAAATGTTATTCTCTTCCTTTTCCCCGAACACCGACCATGAAGAGTTGACTTCTAAAATATCATAGCTTGCTCCACATAGCACATATTTCCCCACTCCTATGAAGCTTTCTGACTACCCTTATTTAGGCATGAGCTTCTTAGGGATCAATAGATACCCTGGTTGACAGTATTGACAATAAGGTTAGGATTGTAGATGAATAATTTATTTGTAAGAATAAGAATCTAGTCAAAATTCTATAGGCTATATAGGGGTGTTTTTCCCTTTCTTTTTTGTCTTTTTGGTTAGCATATGTTTACCATCAAGTTATTTTTTGTTTGATGACTGTTTCTTCTTAAATCTTTTTTGATGTATTTGTGACATGGGTTTCTGGTCCATATAAAACTAATTTTCCTTTAATCAAAAACATATGTAGAAATTCCTTTTATATATTTTTATTGTAGATTTATTTTAAATCTCTTTGGAGTAAAAAAAATCTCACTATTTGGTTGAGAACATAGAATAAAGTAAAATTTACTCTTATTTTATTCAAATTAGGCATGTAAGGATATGGTTTAAAGTTAGAAGGTAGTTCATAGATCAATAAAGTAGCAACAATTATAGAACATTTTGGACCAAATTTAACCATGCCATCATAAACCCTAGAGTTGAATTTTAATTAATCAAAATTAGGCACCTTTACCAAAGGCAATTAAAGAAAAAATATCATCAACGATTTGTAAGAAAAATATTCTATTGGTGTTATGATTTTTATAGGTTGAGTATGTAATATAATTCAATTAAAAATATATTTAGTTCAATTCATTATTTTTTTAAGAATTAAATTAACAAATTTCAATTTCCAATATATTTAAGCCTATGTAATACCTATTGTACCACCAATAGACTAAGGCATGTCATGTATAGGAAAATCTCATAGGCTTTTAATCTCAACCAAAATGATAATATGCTAGCACTCGCAACCAATAAAACATGTTAAAATTTTGTAGAACATCCTCAAACTAATTACTAGTGGTAGCAAATATTTCATTAAAAATAATATTTTATCACCTAGATTTTAGTATAGAATACTCTATGCCTTTCAAAAGATTCCCCTATAATTTTTCCACCAATTAATATTCCATCCAAGGCTTGTATAGATTATTAAATAAATCAAAACAATATTCTATTACTTGTGTATGTTAAAATCAATGAATCAAATTCTATTCGGCCACCCTTCTCCATGAACAGTTTCAATTGTATAGTCCAACTTCAAAGCCTCATGTTTAAAATAAATTATGTTCTCTATCCAGTGGTTGAGTATTTTTATTGTTTGTATGCCTTATTTTTTGCAAAACTTATAGATTCTCATACATTTTGATAACTTTGAAGGCTCTATTCTTCCTGTCTTAATATTTTTTTAATTGTTTTTAAAATAGGCATTTTTTCCAATAATTTATAACTATGTGATCAGGTTGGTCATTTTCTATATAAAATATACTTTGATTTGATCACCAATTTTGGCATCTACATGCCCTAACATCAAGTCTAGTTTATTATTATTATTTTCCAATTCATATGATCAAGTCTAGTTTATTGCTTTTTCCTATTCACACTTTAATTGCATTGCTTATAAAGTATCACAATCACATATTGTTGGAATTGATTTTTTATTGAGTAAATTAGGGGGTATTCTTGTGATTTTTTATTGGAGTTTATTTTACTTGTTGTAGCTTCTTTCAATAGAAAATCTGGAATTAAACTCCCAAGTCCATATAATTATGCTTTATTGAGAAAACTGATATGAAAATATTTTATGAAAAATATTTATCTAAGATATATATGAGAGACCACTTTTTACCTAAAAATACTAGTGAAAAGACAATGTGGGATATGAATCATGAGAAGAAACTTATATACACATGCACATTAGTTTCTTTCATTTTAGAATTTCATATTGAATCATGTAAAACAACTAAGGAGGGTTACGAGACATTAAACAAAATGTTTAGTAAAACTTATCAGATTGGAGAATACCATATTGATAATTATATAGTGAATGTTTATCCAAGAAAAATTACTATATCCAACAATACATCTCCAATGTTAAGAAGCTAATAACATAGCTAAAAGATTCCAAAAGATTTATAGCTGATTAGTTTCCCATTTTTTGCATTTTTTGTCCTAAGTATTCAATATTTCTTTCTAACATTTGCATCCACTTACTTTCTATGTAGGCAATATATGTTAAGCCTACATTTGATGAATTTGTAAATAGATCTATGAGGAAGTTAATTCAATTGAGTATCATCAAGTATTATTCTAAGCAGTGAGATTATAAAAAGAATCAGAGAATTCTAAAAAGAAACAAAAGAAAATTAAAAAAAAGAGACCAAACTGCACAAAGAATCATAATACTCTTTCAAGTGAAATCATTTAAGAAAGACAAGCATAAGTAAGCATATTAAAAGAAAATAAGACTTGATGAGTATTGATGTTATTTTTTAAAAAAATTGATCAATTGAAACATCTTTTTAAGAAATAATATATCATTTTCTCTTCAAAATTTTAGTAGGTTCATATTCCTCTTCTTTAAAATTATACAGATATAAGAAACGAACAATTTTTAAATTATAGTATTCTAAATTAGAAAGGAGAATACTTGAGTGTGGAGCTTCTCACCATATAAATCAAGCTCTTCTTTGATTAAAATTACAAGAGACGAGTAGTTCATGCAATTTTTATATTCCGAATTAGAAAGGCAAATACTTGAGTATATTGGAGCTTCTCACCATATAAATCAAGCACAAGTATGTTCTCTCTCATTTTAGTATTACTCGTCTGACAACATAATAGGAAACACAAAAATCAAACAATATCCACATAAAGCGATAACCAAAGTTAATACCTTCACTGGCTTGTTTGGCTTTTCCTTTTCCTGCAGTCGAATGTATTCGCTGCTGTCACCTTTAAAACAGATTGTCAGCATATCTTTATTCTTAAATTTGTTATGAGGTTTAGGATATTGCAATTCTTGTTAAAATTAAAGTGGCATCTATTCGATGCTGTCACCTTTAAAACAGATTGTCAGCATATCTTTATTCTTAAATTTGTTATGAGGTTTACGATATTCCAATTCTTGTTAAAAGTAAAGTGGCATCTATAAAGCTGCAGTTTTCCACAGGGAGGAGACTGTGCTTGCGTGATCTTTTCATTGGAGTTATTTTTTGGGCAATGAACCCAGGAATTCATTCATTGTCGAGGGTCTTGCAAGATTATGCACTGCGAATTCCATTGGAATGACTGGTAAGTCTTGTACTACAATTTGGTTATTCTTGGTGCGCGCAGATATAAGAGGTCAAGTGGGTTTTTTTTGTTTTGTGCTGTGGGGGCTTTACATTTCTGCGGATGCTGTGAACCATGATGCATAGTGCTAGGAGTGGCATATATGGAACATGGGCTCCCGTGTTACTGCTATATTTGGAAGGCCCAGATGCCATAACCGCCTATTCCTTTGCTGATAATGAACTATGGTTGAGACATGGATTCACCATGGTTTATAATGTTTCAGTTGTACCGTATATTTTGTATTCACCAGCATTGCAAGGCAGCGCATTAGTTTCTGCTAGTCTTCTGCTGGTTGCAGGACCCATTAAATTTGCAGAGAGAACGCTTGCTTTGTGGTTCGCTAGCTATTCTGGAATAGTTAAGTCGTGTCTGCCAGTTTCCAGATATATAAAAGAGAGCCCTTATGTACCTCGCCATGGGTATGTCGTTATGGGAGAGAAGAAACTGCAGGGAATGATCGAGAAAGAATATTCATCCGAGGCGCCTTCGCGGGAAAGAAGAGGGATAGTAACTATTTGGGATCTCCAGACCGCTAATATTGAAGGGAACGACTACAATCTCTACTTTTCCCATGCATTGTTCAAAATGTATAAGCGGAGGTTTGTAAATTTGTATTTTGATGAAGGGGAGACAAAGAGATCAAGAAATGTCTGGTTTACTTTTACTTTTACTGGAAGCGAAGCATTCAGAATTGTAGAGATTGCTTTGATTGTGTCAGGCAAGGGCCGAAAACTGGTTAGAGGAGATAGATACCAGATCAATCAAATCCAGCAACACTGTTTGATACAAACTTGGGTTAACAGGCCTCCTTTACTGTGGAAGGAGGTTGGACTAGAGCCAAATAATTTTATTGTAAGTAGACACATCCATAAAGTGTCTGTCCAGGAGGATCTCGAAGACATTATTTTCAATATTCTATGGCTCAGATGTTCTGTGCAGAATGATAGTGAAGAATGCAGAGATAGAATTTACAACTTTGAGGAGGATTTGTTCACAGACAAAGCATAAATCAGAAATGTCTGGCTGTTGAATGGCAATCTGCAGGAGGTCATTCTGATGTGGCACATAGCTACCACAATATGCGACAGCAGGAGAGAACAGGCTGATAATGGTAATCGAAGAGATCTGTTACACTGCAAGGACGAAGGGATCGTAGGCACGACGGCATCACTAGCCCGGTGGCTGATGGAGAAACATGAAGAAGAAAGGTGAAAGTTATTGGTTAGTGATATACATGGCTGTATACAATAAGGTACCCATTTAAGTCATTTGCACATATACTAACCAAAGAAAAGTGTGGAGCGAGATGTTAGAGATAAAATCTGGCTTCTTCAGTAGCCTTCCTCTCCTTTATAACTTGTCACGCTTTGTACAAGTCCTGATTCATCTGTGCAAAACTTTAATGATACAGAAGATCATAAGCTTTGTATTCTTAGAGAAAGGTGATCTACTTTCTTATTGTGATTTGTTTCTGATTTAAATATATTGCTTTCAGCTATTTTATCTATTTGCTCTTCTATGTAATGCCTATTTGTATCCCAAGTAAGGTGTTTCCTTTGAGTATTTGACTTAGAAATAAAGGAAATGCTTTATAACTTGGAAGTTTTTATATTCTTCCTTTTTAATTAATATATGTATTTATTTAATAAAATAAAAAATATTATCACATCGCCACATAATCAATTAAAATTCACTTCACAAATATCAAATCATTAGCTCTGCTCTGCCTTTGCGAAATATGGCACAGTTTGTTGGTGCAAAGCCGCACATTTTTACTACGGCCTCTCTGGACGCTCAAGTGGGATTTTTTGGTAAAACAAAATATGCACAATGCTCTAAGCTCCCTACGGTTTTAATGCTCAAAAATGCCAGGGCAATCAAGCATTCTTCCCCTAGAAACATTTCTAGGGCACCACCACGGGAGATGCTTAATACTGCCCAGGACAATATTTGGTTGCCAGCATACAAGCAAAATGCCAGGAGGGCTAAGCAACATGACACAAAGTCTAGAGCACATCACTACTCTCATTATCAAATGCCTTTCATTATGCCCCTTGGAAACAAATTTGAGGAGCTCAGTTTAGAGAAAGATGCCCTATACTCTCCACTCCATAAGCGTCTACCGAGAGGTATTTCAAATGGCAATGCATCCAACCCTAAGGCTATGTGGTGAAACTCGGTTAAATCCCAAAATGAGCACAGTCCTTTCAACAATCCACATCTCCAGAAGGGTGAGAAGCCCTACACACCCTCACATCATAGCTCTAAAGGTATGAGGAAACAATCTCACTTGGTTTCAGGATATAAATTCTCAAAAGATCTTTCTGTTAAGTCTTCAGAAGTTAATAGTAGAAGTAGAGCCAATTATTTTCATCAACATGCATTAGTTAAGCATAGTTTTTTATATTCCCCCCACATAGGAGATCTGATATTTTGAGAAAAAACTCTTGTGAAGTAGAAGACTCCATTCGATAAAGCAAACTCCCTGCATATCCAAATCAATTATCTGAAGAGGAGATCACTAATCTAGATCTTAAAGATGGTTGTATAGAAAGAATTCAAAGTGTTTGTGCAAGTTCCAGGATAATTTGCAAATGGAACGGAGTTGGAGCCTCAATTTTTGAGATAGCTACCTGGTTAAAATCTCAATCGAAAAAAAAGGTATCGGTATCAATTATTGCCGAGTATTTCATTTACCTAGATTTTAGTAATAAAGAACTCAAAAATTAGATACTATCAGAAGGTTTCCCTAAATATATAAGTATATCATTTACTGTTTTTGACTAGATCCCCTTTTTTAACCCTGGAAAACTCACTAACTTTATGGTAGATAAAGCAGTTCTCCTTAAAAACCTCCCCCTCGAATGTACATGGTAGGAAACTCTTAGAAAAATAGGTAATAGCATTGGCAAGTTTATAGGGACAATACAAAATGACCATAATTAGCAAAAAAAATAATTATAGTCAAAATGAGTCTACATAAAAAGACAATCCCCCCTATCAGATAATGTTTTAAATCAAGCACGGTGGTCATCAACCCCACTATTGTTGATGACTATCTAGAAGAGATGGAAGATACCCCTACTTGTCTTTTCAGTTCAATAGCAACCCTTGATTACCGTACGGGGAATAAGGACATTAAGGTAGATTTCCTTGAGCATAAGGGAGGGTTTGTTATCTGCAATACTCAAAGTAAGACTATGGTGAATGCACACTCATCTCCCGAGCATATTAACCTTCAGATTAAACCCTTGGACATAGGATTTGGAAAGGAGGATCAGTATAGGAACAAGATGGTAGAACATAGCCCAGGCAAAACATCTGGTTATGTACATACCTCTGAAGCAAAAAGGGATGTTGATATTGTGGTAGCACCCAGGGTAGTTCAGATAGCTGTCAGTAAAGAAGCTACACACTGGAACGGTAAATCTATTAACAATCTTCATAATACAGATGGGAATCTAGAAATCATCCAAGAAAGTGAATATGCCACTTATGTTATAAATAACGATGAGAACCAAGATTTAGTTTCAATAAGGAATAAAGATGAGGAAAATCATGATCTAATGATTGTGATAAGTAAAGTGTCCAAGATCAAGAATGATCAAACACCCAATCAGAGTTCATCAATTGAAAACAAGGTCACAAAAATTGCAGTAAATATAGGAAATTTTGAGGAGGATTCTTTGACTGATATAGAAGACGAGGAACAAAAATGTGAGAGAGAGGTCAAAGAAATTTCATAATATTTAGGTGAAAAAGTTACAAATGAGTTAATGGATTTATTTATAGATGAAATTTGTGACAAGGATGAACTAGCTCTACAAAGGAATCTTTTAATAAAAAATATTAAGGCAGGTAAGGTAGTAGGGACAGATAAATTAGTAGAAGTACTTGAACAACAATAGGAAACAGAGCCTCAAGCAACCAGAGCTTCCCCCATCTCTATGCCTATAGAAATAGAATCTCTCAATGAGGAATTTGGATTTAGCCCTGAGAACTTCAAGGAGGATTATGGAATAAATATTATAGATCATGAAGATTCAATCATTAATTTAGCTATGGGGCAGGAAGAGTTTGTACAGATCAGCCTTTCAGAGAAGAATATTGGGAACAATGAACAGAGAGAAGATGGACAAGATATTCTCAGATGTATGAATGGGATTACCAACAAGGATAGATAGTGAGGCATTTCTATGAATAGGGAGGGTCTATCCTATCCAATTACCCTCAAAAATAAGAAAAAAAGAGGTAGAAAATCTATTAACAAGTTGAGAACTTTAGATGGTAATGCTGATAATCAACATAAATTATCTGATATCTTGTATGTTGGGAAGGGGAAGAGCCTTCCCAAAGAGAAATGAAAATAACCACCTAGAATGTTAGGGGCCTTAATGCCCCTAACAAACAAAGGTTAGTTAAAAGATATCTCAAAAAATTTGAATAAAAAATAACAATATTACAGGAAACTAATTTAAACAAGGAGGAAAGCTTGAAGTTCAGTCTCAAACTAGGTATCTGGAAATCAGAAATAGTTCACTCAGCAGGAGCATCTGGGGGACTGGCTGCCATATGGGATCGTAGGAAAGTAGCGATTGAGATAATTTCAAAAAATAATAATTGGTTATTAATTACAGTTAATAGTTTAAGGACAATTTTAAAATTTAAACTCAAATATATATGGTCCTACCCACAATGTAGATAAGAGGATAGTTTGGCAGGAAATTCAAACTCAATTGTCATCCTCCCCCAATGATACCCATATATTAGGTGGTGACTTTAATGCTATCCTAGAGAACAACAAAAAATTTAGGGGTTCACAATATATTTCACAATCATAGAAGGATTTTAGTCAATGGGTCCTGGACAATAATTTAATAGATATAAACACTAGTAATGGCATCTTCACCTGGAATAACAGAAGATCAGGATTTAGTCACATTGCTGAAAGACTCGATAGATTCCTGATTACTGGAGACATGGGTAATTTTAGTCATAATATAAATGCAGAAATCCTCACCAATGTAGGGTCGAACCACTTTCCTATAAGACTCTCCATTACGAAAAATTGTAAACCCCCTAGAAACCCATTCAAATTTGAATTCATATGGTTTTAGGATAAGGATTTATGTCGTTGCTAGAACAATGGTGGAAAAAAATTAAAATTACTGGATCAAAGTTGTAAATTGCCTAGTGGCGAAACTAAAGATCATCAAGCACAAGATCTTGGACTGGAACAAGGATAAATTTAATAATATTTTTTAACAAAAAAGCAATATTGAATTCAAAATAGACTGCCTAAATAAGTTAGTCATAGAAAATGGGATGAATGAAACAAGCTATTTAAGAGAAAAAAGCTTATGGCGGAACATGCAAAGATCTTATTAAAGGAAGAAATATATTGGAAACATAAATCTAGAGAAAATTGGTTGAAAGAAGGGGACTGCAACACAAAAAAAATTCATAACAGCACAAACAACAAAAGAAGTATAAACAGGATATCCAAAATACGTGACAACAATGGCAATTTTATAGATGACCCCAAACTCATTGCTGAACAGTTGATTAACTTCTATCAGAACCTTTTTAACAATCATGAATTTGTTGATCTTAGAGCACAAAATGAAATGCTCTCATCAATTCCCAAACTGATTTCTGATGCAGATAATAAATGGTTGAACAACAAATTTACCATTTAAGAAGTTAAAAAAGCATTATTTCAATTACACCTAGAAAAAGCCCCAGGACCAGATGGTTTTCAGGCAGAATTCTTCCAAAAATGTTGGCACTTCTTGGGGGAATATTTATGGCAAGCAGTGGAAGCCACCAGAAACTCTGGTACACTTTTATCCGAAATCAACAATACCTTCTTAACTCTCATTCCTAAAAAGAATAATTTTATCGAACCGGGGGACTTTCTCCCTATATCCCTTTGTAACACCATTTATAAAATCCTCTCTAAATGTTTAGCAAATAGACTTAAAACCTTTCTACCCTCGATTATCTCAGAAGAACAAACTGGGTTTGTCCCTAATCGCTCAATCCTAGATGGAATTGTAATAGCCCAAGAAATAGTACACTCAACATAATATAATGAAGAAGCCTGTATGCTAATTAAAATCAACATCCAAAAAGCATATGATAAAGTAGATTGGATATTTTTATGCAAATGCTTAGCAACTTTTGGATTTTCTAAACAATGGATTAATTTAATTTTTAGCTGCATATCTACACCCAAAATTTCACTCCTTATCAACGGTACCCTTGAAGGTTTCTTTGAAATTTCATGAGGTACTAGACAAGGGGACCCCCTATCTCCCTTCCTTTATGTAATCATGGCTGAAGCTTTAGGTGGATATACAACTAAGGCTCACTTAGAGGGTAAAATCTTAGGAATCAAAGTCACAGAACATGTCCCCCTAATATAACACACTAGCAATTCACCGATGATACCATAATTCTAGGGGCATCCACATGTAGGGAAGCTAAAGCATTCAAAGATGTTTTGAATGTTTGTATGAAGGCATCAGGGTAGATAGTCAATCCTAATAAATTTGAAGTTTTTTTCATTAACACACCTCCGGATAGACCAAGACAGATCTGCAATACCCTAGGCTATAAAATTGGCAAGTTCCCCTACAAATATCTAGGGATTCCCCTAGATAAGGGAGTTCACAGCACAAAGTTATGGGAACAAGCGATTTCCAAAATTCAATCCAAAAAAGGAAGCTGGAAGGGTAAATGGCTCACAAAAGCTAGAAGGGAAACAATGATTAAGTTTCTTTTGACAACCATACCCACATATCAGATGTCAGTACTACCTCTTCCTATCAATGTAAAAGGTAGTTTAGACAAGCTCTTTAGAGATTTCTATTGGCAAGGACCTTCAGAAGAAAAAAAGCTAGCCTTCATAAAATGGGATAATTTGTGTAAACTGATTTCCCTAGGTGGATTAGGTATAAAAAATCTCCAATGGCAGAACGGAGCTCTAGGTGCCAAACTCATCTAGAGGCTATACAAGGACTCTAGTAGCAAATGGGCCACAATCCTTTTGCACAAATATATCCCAAATGAGGACCCTATCAATATCTTCAGATCCCGGTCCCATGTAAAAGGATCCCGTATTTGGAACTTTATTAAAGAATCTAGAGGAGTTATTAATAAATTACTCACATGGGATAGTGGTAAAGGGGACAAGGCCCTTTTTTGGGAAGACTCTTGGGGCAGTTATACCCCCCTCACTAAGTTAGGTTTCTCTCAAGGTTTCATAGATTCCTGTAAAGATATTAGAGGTACTCTTCTAAAAGATTATATTCTCCCCGAAGAGGATCAAGTTTGGAAATCAGTAAATGATATACCAATAGAAAATGAGGAAAAACTAAAACTCATTGACATCTTAAAAGACAGAGTAGTTACTATCAAAAATAGAGAAGATAATCTTATTTGGGCTGGTTCAAACAATGGATTATATAATCTAAAGGATGGTTATAAAATAATTGTGTAGGAACATAATATGAATTCCCTAGATATCCCTCTAAACTTATGCTGGCATAAAATTTGCCTTCCTAAAGCAGGAATGTTCCTGTGGACAGCATTACAAAAGAAAATCCCTGTTGCTGATAGATTAAGAAGGCTAGGCTATGAGGGCCCCTCAAGATTCCCTTTATGCAAATCTCAAGAAGAAGATGTCAACCACGTTCTCATAAATTGTACATTCACCCAGAAGTTCTGGAAATGGTTGTGTAAATGTCTAGATTCACATGCAGCTATGCCTTTTGATCTTGTGGATTGTCTTAGGGCATGGCCCTCTCTTAATAAGGATAGCCTATACAAGGATATATGGGTCATCTCCCCCTCTATCTTAGTTTGGGAAATATGGAAAGAATAAAATAGAAGAATCTTTACTAACCAAAAGCTTGGCTGGACAATGATTATCAATAGAATAGAAGCATCAATCATTGAAGTAATAAATAATAAACTTAGAGATAAGATGAGTATGGAAAATTCATTTAAACATTGGGACAATAAGATTAGAAACCTCTGGCCTCATTTAGTAATCCCACCATTATATGGAAGAGGGGGTAACAAATCAAAATTAGATAGAAGCATATGTAAATGGTCACCCCCCAAAGATGGATGGTATAAACTAAATTTCGACAGGGCCTCTTGAGGAAACCCTAGCATAGCAGGTATAGGAGGAATAATACACAATTGGAATGGAGAAATCATATCCAAATTTGCTAGGCCCATCAAACCTACAACTAATAACATGGCGGAATGTAAGGCTGTATTAGGACTTAAATTATGTAAGCAACTAGGCCTCTCTAAGGTTGAAATTGAAGGAGATTCTCAAATTATAATAAATGCTATCAGAACTAGAAAGACTCCAAATTGGAATCTCAATTCGAAACTAGAAGATATCATTGACATCCTTGATACCATTCCCCAATTTGAAATCAAACATATTTATACGGAAGGTAATACAGAACCGGACAAGCTTGCTAATCAGGGTGCTAATGGGGATATTGTGTAAACATTCTAATATTAGTAGATTATCTATAGGTCCCTCATAAGAAAAATCTAAGCATCATCATGAGTTTGAAATAACAATTTTCAAACTCTTACATTTATAAGTTTATGCATCATCTACTTAGTATTATAGCTGTAAAGAATAATTTTGATATTGGGTATTAAAATGCATAATTAGATATCTTGAAATGAAGATATATGTGGAAATAGTCACAGGTTGATTAATCTTAAGTACAACTTCTTCTTTTAGCATATCTTTATCATCATGAGGATATATGTAGTTATTTCTAGATATCGGGACCTATTAGGTATAACATCCCCTAATGATATAAACTAGAGTTGACTTGAACTTATCAATATATCCCTCCCTGAATAAATATATATGAGCAAAAGATATGATGCACTTTGCAATTTTAATTGATTACATACTAACCTCATTTAAGAGGTGTAAACCTCTCATAGCATTAGCAGCCTTAAGACACCATAGGCCTAATAATATTTTGAATCTCTTGATTTCATGATTAGGGTCTGTATGTCACCTTTCCTTGGTTTCCCCGTGCTCTAGTGGAGTAGTGTTGTCGTTTAGTATTCTTAGTAATCATCTTTAGGGGTAGGTTAGCTTGGTATAGGATAACTTCCCTGGTGATAGTAGATTTAGCCTTAGGCTTTCCCCCTAACGGTGAAGTGTCTAAGGCTAGCTTTGACTGTTTAGATTTCTCCTAAGTTTCTATATTCTTCATTACCTTCAGCCCTTGGAAATAGACTGAGAACCTAGCAAGATATCCTTTAGACCAGTATAGGTCTACCTCCTCGGATAGGCAAATATACTACCTTTTTTTAGTACCAATCTATGATTACTAGCTTTCTAGCCCGCTCCCATCTTAACAGATTATTGGGAAATAGAGTGAAGTTTTAATGATTAACCCCAAATTGAGTCCATATGCTGTATATGATGTCTTTAATTATTACTACTGATTGATTAAATCCATTACTAGTTATCTAGATAGAGAATTCAGGTTACCAAGAAAGTGGTAAGCTACACCACCACAAATCATTATTACTATTTGTCAAAGTTAAATCTGAAGTATTAAAAAATAAAAAATAAAAACAAACACAAGATCACTATGATTACTCATTAAAAAGATCTATGCCCTTTAAAATACTACCTAGCAGTGATTAATTAATATGGTCACCTTGTCCTAATAGAAGAGCTATGTCATAACAGATCTCAGGAAATCAATCATTTGGTATCTAGATAGCTCAACTTTAATATTTGATGATGCCCAGATGGAAAGAAAACTAATCATGGAAATTACCTTAGATATAATCCCAAGATTTATAAGCAACCCACAGTTGACACAAACCTATCTCTCGTAACACTTCACCAAGCCCCAAGTTTTACCAAGCCATGGAATAAAGATTGATCACTTTTTACACTAAAGGAAACAGAGCGATGGCTTTTAGAGGACACATTCAGCCTGAACGGTGGAACCAGGTTCTGAATCCCCTGCCAAACTCAACTAGAAGGGCTGTAGAGAAATCTTTGGGAGACTAGTACTTTGATAATGATTATACATTTAGAACCAATGGAGTGATTATAGGACAGTTCATTGCAATCTCAATTTTCATAGGCAAGACAAAAGAAGAGATTACTTAGGTGGCAAGGGAAATCTTTATCGAAGATCATCTGGGTGGATTGGAAATCATGGTAAATTGTGTTGACAACCACCTTACAATCCCATATCTAGAGATTATGATGAAAACTAAGCTATCCAAGCTTGATGAAATCCCCCAGTCACAACGCATACCCATGATAACCTTCAAAGATGAAGGAAGGTTTGACAATCACTGGCCAGAGATGCTAAGAAACCTGGATTTCCTCTTCCATGAGATCCTATCTGAGGAGGTGGAAATAGAATGTCTCCTTAATTATTGGTGAAAGGAGGGTTTCAATATACCAAGAAACCTCGATCAAGTTGAGGCATCACACATTCATATTATGGCTCCAGAAGTCACTAGGTGTACTCGACATTCAAGGAAGGAAGCAGAAGAAGTCGAATGTATCGTGGTGATGGTAAAAAATGAGAACATTTGGAATTGCAGCGCAGTCCAAAAAGATGAAGCCAACTGAGCATTGGTATCAAGTGTCTATTAATGTAGAATGATGTATATCTTACTAGCTAGATAGTGTATGAATACTTTACCTAGATAAATTAGTTTCAAACTTCATCATAAAACCCTGTCTATATAGTATAGAATCTCTAATTTTTTAAAAACTATGTACAAAAACTCATGATTATACAGTAACATGTTATAGTTTAAAGTATGTTTCTTACTGTGTACATGGAAGAACATCTATAAAAAAAATTGGTATACTTTCGGTTAATTTTGTTCAAACAAATTGATTAGATCCCGAAGGATAAGTTCATGCCTATCTATCTTTAAGAAAATTAATAGTAGTATGTTCTGTACCATCTAAGATACACTTTATGAATCCTAAGATCCAATGATACAACCGCTATGTGAAGGAGATGGTTTTAAGTATACTCAGTATTGCACGAGGATTCTAATACCGACGTCAATATCTTCCTTTCTTTTCTAAACACTTTAGTTAGCTTCTCAATGTAAGAATAGTTAGCATAGTATTTGTAGGTTTTAAATCGGTTCAGAGAGCAGGGCATCATGGTCTATGGTATTAAAAAAAGAATAAAGCAATCATTATACATTTTCAAATGAACAACTCACTTATGTATGAAAAAGAATAGAATAGGATGGGTCTTATTAATCTATAGTTGCTAGAAACTAATTATAATAGTACATGTATTATACTTGTGCCTACCTTTATTTTAGTATGAATATAGTACTGTCATTTCTATTAATGCCTTAGAAGTCTTATTTGCTAGATGCATAATCTGGAAATCTCTCATTCACATCTCTATTATAACTGGTATGGTTTAATTCTGATCTATGTGCTCTTTATATATTCTTCCCCATTGATGATTTGATATGAACGTACCCTTTTATTTTAGATTTACTCCTTTAATACGTAATTGTTAAAGGATAGAAAATATGAGGTCGACGTCTACGATTAAGTTGTTCTTAGATAGGCCAATTTCTTTCTACTTGCATTTATTTAAATATAGACTACTAACTATAGCAAAAGCCCTCTTTATATTAGATTACTTGTATTTATTTTAATGTAGATTACTACTTCAGCTTAACTCTTCAGATGCTCATCTAAGAGCACGGTAAATTTGATCTCAAGATATAAGATCAAATGAACAATTATTTAACAAAATTTTAAACCTTTCCACCTTACCTACCTTTATACTAGCTTTCGTATACCCATGAGATTTACGAAATGCCTCGGTCCCCCCTCAGAAGATAAAGTAGTTGTGTTGAGAGACACTTGGAATTCTATCAGTCTATGATAACCAACAGGCAGGGCACTCCTTATTAATATCCTAGGCCCATAGAATGATTCCCATTTAGACCCTGCATTATCACTAGTGTAGGCTCACATGGAATCTTTAGCTATGCTCACCTGCAGTAGAGGCCAATTGGCTTTCGAGGGAAAGATCATGCCAAAACATGTCAAAAAGATGCTAAGAGATAGGAACCCCCTCATTAATAGAGTTGTCTTCCATATCTTAGGCAAGGAGTTTATCAACTTTGATGATAGATTCAGGACCCTTACCAATAGCACTTCCTTTTTTGTCACCGTCATTTCCTCTTGGGGCTTCGATGAATAGGAATTATGGAGTCTATGCAATAGAACATTCAAAAAGAGATTCCTAGGCAACCTCAACTCAGCCCTCCATCTCAGTAAAAGGCACCCTATTTTCAATCTTAGAGACTATGATATGGCTCCTTCTCACAGATCTCCACCCATCATTGACACTAAGGAAATGGAAGACATCAAAGAGAAAGAAGACATAGCTAAGAGAAATACAATCTTTCTGTTAAACTACCTGCGAATACTCAAACCCAAAAAGGAAGATTGGTACTATACATATTGGCATTTAGATGGAGTAGGAACTACATATATGGAATGCCTTGTAGAAATGGAACCAGAAAAGTTAATCGATCTCTGGTTGGATGAAGGTAAAATACATAAGGAATAACGAAGAGGATTTAAGAATACACTATTGATACCCTTTCATAATAAAACATGGGTTGATTTCAAGAGAATCCTATTGTGTCCCTCCATCAAATTGGGACTTTTGTTTTAAATATTCCTTTGTACTACTGCAACAAGATCTTATCATTTCCCATTGAACAGGGGCAGTAAGCACCCAACCCTTTTAATTAGATTATACTTTTCTCACTCTTCAAGTATATTGTTCTTATCAACACAAGCTAGGTAAGCCTATTCCCCTTTCAAATAATTTTCTTCTCTTCCCTCATAAATATGGTGTCCATTACTGATAGCAATGTCCCATAGGATCTGATTCAAATACATGATAGATAGCTAGTAATGTGTAATTTAATTAGGAGAAATTTGTATTATAGAGGCAATCTCTATGATAAGCTATGGTTAATTAGAGGGATGGTACTTTTGGACAAAGAACATAATGTTCCCTTTGTGCCTATGAATGCACGAGAAACCAATATTTAGTAACCCTCCTAGTAAATTTCTTTAAGGACCTTTATTAGAACCGAAACAGCTAGATCTAGAATGAGTCTTAAATTCAGTATCTGGTTAGGACCTTATGTTAATTAGCATATCTGTTTGATCTCATTATTAGGTAAACTATGGATGGTTTTGACATCAATGGAATCCTGATATAGCTGTCTAGCATATGGATCCTACCCTCTCTTTACAATGATGTTTATTAGCATAATGTACTGTGAGTTTCAAAAGAAAGTTTTTTTTCTTTATTGATAAATAGTAAGCTTTCATGTATAATTCACTACAAATCATGAATAAACTGGACACTTTATTGCATTAAATTAGCAAACAACTTTTATGATATGGAAATCAAGAGGAAAAATTTGTTTTGACAGGACTATGTGGATTAAGGAAAAGTATAGGTAGAAAAGGAAATATGATTTCATTACTATTAAGCAATTAATGTATTTTAGCAACTTAAGGAATATCATAGATTTAAATTTCCTAATTAATAAGATTGATTTCCTAACCAGATGGAAAAGCCATTGTTAAGATACTGCATCTAGTATTTTTGTGAAGTGATTTTGTATATAGGACAGCTGAGTCATGGAAAGAAGAGGTCTCGAGAACCTCACATCAGCAATCCAGAGATATACCAATCCAATAGACTATTACTAGAATCTAATATTAGGAATATCAAAATTTGATGAAAGAAGATTGCCTCCAGCAATCAATGTAAATGAGGGTATGCCTTCATAATATTGTTTGTAATATTAATTCCGGACCTAGGTCCCGGGCTAGATTGGAGGTTTTCTTCTCCATTCTTTCCTACCAGTGCCCACACAGAATGGAGTTCTGTACTATAATTCTTCTTTATTAATAAAATTCTTTGGCTTAGACCTTTTACCAATCAAAATAAAATAAATAAATAAAATAAAAAATATTATTAATGAAGACTTGGTGCATAGACAACAATAAAATAGATTTAGAATATTTAAAGGTATAGCAAGGTGTACTTTGTAAAAATATGTCTTCATTACTATCAATATTTTTTTAATTAATATTTTTCAATGGTATATTTGTCGATTGAGTTTGAACATATTTATTTTATAGTAGTTTAAAAATAGAGCTTTTAAATAATTTTTCTAATAAATTGACATCAAAGTTAAGTTGGAATGTTTTATAGTTCAATTCAATCATGGTTGGTGTAGTTATGATTTGTAATTGATCAAAAATTATTGTTTCTAATGAAATATTTGAGTTTTAATGACATGTTTTTTAATAGTGTGTGGGAAATTTAATTTAAAATAGTTTTTAGATGCATTGAAACAAACAATAAAGACTTGTGGAGAGAAAACATAAACAAATAGTTGAAAGGTCTCTTTTCTATTCAGTAAGCTATTAACAAATCTATTTTTCCCAAATTTGAAGCAACAATTCGATTTAAATAATATGGAGAAAGTTTACAAATAGAATATTAATACAAAAGTAAAGCTAAAACTACTAAGTTGCAAATAAATATAATAGGTTTGAAAAATTATGCATGGAGGATCCAAATTTGATATGCAATTTTTAACTCATGTATTATGTGTACTAAATCAAATCAAGTCACATAATGGGAAACTAGTTGATCAAAGAGTTGTGAAAAAAAGAATTAGAAATTTTCTAACTAGATTTGATTTTATTATAGTTATGAAAAGAGTATGAAGGCATACATAATTATTTGTGGGAAAGTCGATAGAATCCTTACAATTTCATGAGAAAAGACTTAATGCAAAAGTTGTTTTCCCTTTAAACATGTCTTCAAATATAAAGTTCTATTTGGCAGTCATAAAGGAAGAGAAAGTTCATATTTTAGCATAGGTAAAGGAAGAGATTTGCAAAGAGGTGGAAGAATAAGCATATTTTATGATGATTGAAGACTAACTAAAAACACAATTTTTAATACTACAAATAGAATTGGTAAACAAAATAAGTACAACCATTCTCACGGTAAAAATATATATGATAAATATCGCGTTCAATGATATTGCCATAAAATATGTAGAAAATATGGACATGTATAAGAAGAAGAAAGTTTACATCACTAGAGAAAATAAAATTTGAAAGAAAATCAAACCAAAAGTAAAGTAGTGGCTCAATATTTACAATATGTCATGTGCTCAAGAAAAAAAAAAAAAGGTTCATGATTTTTGAATAGTAGATACATATTAATTATATGATTGCATGTAATGAGATTTTTGGAATCATATAGTGAATCTCTATAATATCAAAAGTCAAATTGTGAAATAATAAAAAAAGGATTATTATGGGTAAAGGGATGATAAGTTTTAAACCAATGGTAGCATTCACCAGTGGCTCGTGTTAGTCTAGAAATACATGTTTCACACTATTTGATCAAAATTTGGAGCAGATTGCTTGGTGACTACTTTTCAAGGTCTTCTTGTTGGTCCTATATTTTTGGTGGACATAAAGGTTCTCTTAAACATATTAGTTTTCTTTATTATATACCTCGATATGTTTGGTCTTTGATTCTTCTTCAAGAGATTTAAACCAATTCCAATTTTCCTAGCATGATATTATTAGGGGATTGACATTGTATCCCCTCAAAAATATTGAACTCTAGCTTTCTTTAAGGATGGAGATTCTCTTATATCTTTTGATTAGTTTTCAAATATTCTCTTAGATCATAGCTTTGTAATAACTAGAAGGATTTGATGCAAGAACATCCCCAGGTAGTTAGCCATCATGCATGTTGGAGTGTTTTGACCTTAGTGTTGGAGAACTCAATTGGAGAAGTGTTGATCAGTTGCAGTGTTGACTGAGGGGATCAGTCGCTAAAGGACTCAGTCGCTCAAGAAGCTCATCAAATCTTCTAGTGCTCATTTGAACTTGTGCTTAGAGATTCTCATGGAGCTCGGTCAATGTGCTTTCTCAATGATGCCTAGATTGTTTGGTAGTTTTGCTAACACTCGACAGTTTGGCTTGCCGAATGGAGTTCTTATAAATTTGATCGACTGAATTGATGCATTCAATGTGTTTAGTGTGTGATCATGATGCAGATCGATTGTGGGGATGTGTATGGACCTATTTGGGTCATGGATCTTTATCCTATGTGCATTTAACATTATTCATAAGCTAACTTGAGGAATATTTGTGATGCAGAAGCATCCTGGGTGTAAGAGCAATATTGCATCACCTAAAAATATTTCTGTTTGCTTTTCAATAAGGGCTATCTTGTGTCGAGCTGTTATTTAAGGAAACTTACTATTTTTAGTAAGTTGGTCATACAATCTTAGAATGTTCTGATTTCATAGGTGGAGGTTCATTTTGGTCGTATCAGCGTACCAGTAAAGTTTCACTGTCGGATCAAGTCTATTTTTAAAGATATTGAAAATTTTTGGTATTGGAAATAGGGTACAAAAACTTCAAACTTAGTTTTGAAGGCTTTACAGGCCCTGGATGAGGTCAAAACTTCGATTGAATGAGGCTTTCTTGAATAAGCCATTGTAGAGCTCTTCATGCCCTTTTTGAAATGGGGTCATAATAGTTAATCAGGTCAACGGGTGATGACTTATGGTCTCCGAAAGTTGGGCCACCTAAAATGGTGGAAAATAATTTTTCTTCAAAATTTCTGTTTGGGTTTCAAAATTTGTTTTGAGCCGACTATGATGTTATAAAATGAAAAATAAAATAATTTTAAGTTTGGTCAGCAATATTGGCTAAAATTGTGGAACCTTCTAAGGCGATGGAAAATTGCCTATATAAGGAAGGTTGTAGCATTATCTTAGGTAGTTCAGGAGACTTTTGGGTAGTAGATCTGGGTATTGATTAGAGGCTTTGTCCTACAAAATATTGTAAGGGAATGCCCATGTGGCTTTGCATATTGTAATTCTAAAAATTTGTAATTCCACATTTGTGGAGATAATAAGAAGCCCATTTTCTATTCTTGCATATTGTTATTGTTTCTTTTTTTCTGTTATGTGTTTTTCATATTAAGAGGAGCATCCTTCATCAAGTGGTATCAGAGCAGGAATTCTTGAGTGTGTAAATAGATCACCGATTGTGAGGCAGTTTGCACTAGGACTGTGGGTTAGGGTTTCTGTGTAAATAGATCACCGACTATGAGGCAGTTTGCACCAAGACCGTGGTTAGGGTTTCTGTGTAAATAGATCACTGACTATGAGGCAGTTTGCACCAAGACCGTGGTTAGGGTTTTAATGTGCATCATGAAAATGCCTCCATGAAGGGAACATGGCAGAAGAGTTGGTGTTGTAACACCTGAGGTTAGGGAATTGGAGAGACAAATGTGAGAATTGCAAGGGGAGATTCACAGGGGAATGAATCTTAATGTCAGAGATGAAAGAAAAGATGAAGCTGAAGAAGAAGATCAAGGAGAAGTTGAAATTGTGAACCAAGAAAAGACCTAAGATTGAGGTTCCTGCATTTTTAAGAAATCTTAACCTAGAGGAGTTGATCGACTAGATCAATGAATGTGAAGAATATTTTGAGTATGAAGATATTGAGGATCCTGATAGGGTCAAATTAATGAAGGCCAGACTGAAAGGTCATGCATAGATCTGGTGGAAAGACATTCAATTGGAGTGAAATCAAAGAGAAAAGGATAAAATCACAAGATGGGAGTGGATGGTGGATAAATTGAAGTGACAGTTCATCCTTGTCAATTATGAGCTTGACCTACTGAAGAAAATGCAAAGTTTGAAACAAGCGGGATGATCTGTTCAAGAGTATATAGAATAGTTCTATTGCATCCTCATCAGAATAGGCCATGCGAAAGCTGATAAAGAGAAAATTGCCCGATACCTTAATGGGTTGAGGCCAAGCATTCAGGAGAAGCTAAATCTGGTTTGAATGAACAGTATTGAAGAGGCATACCACTTTTCCCTAAAAGTAGAGGAAAAGTTGAACAAGAAGTTTGAGAGTAGAAGAAATGGAAGAGGTCATTGTGGATGATCTAGTGGACGGTCATATGGAGGCCGAAATGATGATCTAAAAAAGAAAGATGAGGCTAGTAGCAGTCAAAATTAGAGAGGAAATAATTCCAATCATTTCCAGGATCAGAACAATAGAGATCAGAGAGTAAGAGGAAGAGGACAAGGTTCAGGAAGAGGAGCCTTCCATGGAACATGTTTTCACTATGGAGAGGAAGGTCATAGGGCATTTGAATATCCTCAATGCCAAGGCAGGATGGATAGGAGGATTGAAGGCCAAGCCAGAGTGGCACATGTAGATGAAGATGCTAGATCCTCAAATTCTGAAGATGCTAAAAGAGGAGAAATGTTGATTAACAGAAGAGTCCTTCTGAGTGTTGAGAATGAACCTGAGCAAAGGAGGAGGTTTTTTCACACTAGATGCAAGTGTCAGGTTAAATGTTGTGATGTGATTATTGATAGTGGAAGCACTAACAATTTGGTGTCAGAACAGATGGTGACAAAGTTGAAGCTCAAGAGATAGAAACACTAACATCCATATCAGATTGCCTGGGTGAAGGATGACCACAAGGTCATGGTCAGTGAATAGTGCCTAGTAAAGTTCAAGATTGTCGGGTACCATGATGAGGTACTATGTGATATAATACCTATGGATGCATGTCAAATGTTGTTGGGTAGGTTGTGGTAGTTTGACAGATGCACTGTACACAATGGTCATGTGAATACATATTCCCTAACAAAGGATGAAGTCTGACATAAGCTAAAGCCCTTGAAGGAGTCTGAAGAAAAGGTATGTGGTAATGCAAGAATAACTTTTGTTGATGGAAGAAAATTCTTAGATGGTATGAGGCATGAGCATGTGTGTTTTTCTTTAATTCCAAAAGTTGGTAAAGAGGAATTAGAAGATGTACCTATAGAAGTTGTAGATTTGTTGAATGAGTTTCAAGATATTGTGTTTGATAATGTTCCTGATGGATTATCACCAGTAAGGAAGATCAATCATCAAATAGACCTAATTCTAGGAGCTAGTTTTCCAAATAAGGTAGCACATAGAATGACACCAGCAAAAAGTGAAGAGTTGAATAGACAAGTACATGAGTTATTGCATAAGGGGTTGATTTGAGAGAGTCTAAGTCCCTATGTTGTACCAAGGGTATTAGCACCAAAGAAGAATGGAGAATGGAGGATGTGTACAGATTCCAGGGCTATAAACAAGAGCATAATCACGTATAGGTTTTTAGTGCCATAGATGGATGATATTATGGACTATTTGAGTGGAGCTGTGTATTTCTCAAAGATAGATTTGAAGAGTGGATATCACCAGATTAGGATCAGAGAAGGAGATGAATGGAAGACTTCTTTCAAGACCAAGGAAGGAGTCTATGAGTGGTTAGTCGTGCCTTTTGGGCTAACCAATGCACCAAGCTCTTTCATGCGGCTCATGAACAAGGTTCTAAAAGAGTTTCTCGGTAAGTCTATCATTGTTTACTTAGATGATATTTTGATCTTTAGAAAGACATTGGAGGAACATATGATGCATATTCATATGGTATTTGAGAAGTTAAGAGATGAGAAATTGTTGATTAATTTGAAGAAGTGCAGTTTTGTGAAGAAGGAGTTAGTGTATTTGAGATGTGTAGTTTCAGTAGAAGGTCTGAAAATGGACCCAGAGAAAGTACAGGATATCTTTGAATGGCCTACTCCAAGGAGTGCTACTGAGGTAAGGTCTTTTCATGGTTTGGCTAGCATTTACAGAAAGTTTATCATAAATTTTGGTAGTATTTGTGGACCCTTGACTGAAACAATGATAGGGGATAGAAAAGAGTTCAAGTGGACTAATGGGGTAGATGAGAGTTTTAAAATGTTGAAACAAAAAGTTACAGAACAACCTATTTTAGCACTTCTAGATTTTAATAAGGTGTTTCAAATAGATTGTGATGCTAGTGGTACTACAATAGATGTTATGAGCCAAGAAGGTAAACCTATTGTTTATTTCAGTGAGAAGTTAAATGATGCCAAGAGGAAATATTTTGTTTATGATCAAGAATTTTATGCTATAGTTCAGGCATTAAAGAAGTGGAGACACTATCTACTTCATAAGGAGTTTGTTTTGTATACTGATCATCAAGCTTTGCAATATTTGAATAGTCAAGGAAAGTTGAATCAAAGGCATTTGAAATGTGTTGAATTTTTTCAGAGTTATACATTTTTTTTGAAACACAGAAGTGGAAAGTCTAACAAGGTTGTAGATGCGCTTAGCAGAAGGCAACTATTACTAATAGAGATGTAGATTGAGGTGTATCCAAAGGATCCTAATTTTGGTGAAGCTTGGAAAACTTGTAAAGAACTTGTTACTCTAGATAGAATGAAGTGGTTAGATTTCATCATTCAAGATGATATGCTATTCAAAGGGAGTCATTTGTGCTTTCCAAGAAGTTCTATGAGGGAGAATCTCATCAAGGAGAAGCATAGCAGAGGATTAGCTGGACATTTTGGTCGAGATGAAACATTTTCTTTGGTTAGTGAGAATTATTATTGGCCATAGTTGTAGCAAGATGTCAAGAAGTTTATACAGAGTTGCAGAGTATGTCAAATGGTGAAACGATTGAAGCAGAATACATAGTTGTAGCAGCCATTACCTATACCAAAGAAGCCTTGGGAGCATATCAGTATGGACTTTGTTCTTTGTTTACCAAGGACACAGTGGGGACATGATTCAAATTTTGTGGTGGTTGATAGATTTTCAAAGATGACACATTTTATTCCCTGCAAGAAGACTAATGATGTTGTTCATGTAGCATAATTATTTTTGACAGAAGTGGTGAGACTACATGGTTTGCCAAAGAGTATAGTTTTAGATAGGGACACTAAGTTCATTGAATATTTATGGCATACATTATGGAAGAAGTTGAAGATAGATTTGAATTTTAGTTCATCACATCATCCACAGACTGATGGATAGATAGAGGTGGTGAATAGGAGTTTGGGGAATTTGCTAAGATGTTTGGTTAGAGATAAGCCAATAGGATGGGATTTGATTTTACCATAGGTAGAATTTGCATAGAATAACTCTGTCAATAGGAGCACTGGTAAATCACCATTCTAGATTGTATATGGGAGTAGTCTAAGAAATGCATCTGAGTTGAGAAAGATAGATAAAGGAGAAATAAGTAGTGTTGAAGCTGAAGATTTTGGAGAACATTTGAAGAACATCCATGAGGAGGTGAGGAAGCACATTACCAAGATGAATGCACAGTATAAGGCTAAGGCAAATGAGAAAAGGATGCATAAGGAATTTTGTATTAGAGATTAAGTCATGGTTCATTTGTGGAAGGAGTGATTTCCAATTGGTACATATAACAAGCTGAAAATGAAGAAGTTTGGACCATATAAGATACTGGAGAAGCATGATTCAGGAAATGCATATGAGGTCGAGCTGCCTACTGAGCTAAATATTTCACCAATATTTAATGTTTCAAATCTAATAAAGTATCATGAAGGAGGTGTTGAAGATGAGGTTACAACAACACAGTGGAGTATTCCAACAACCAATTATGATATCAAGGAGATTGAAGACATACTAGATAGTCGTGTTGGCAGAAGCACAAGGAACAGGACATATGAAGAGTATTTGGTCAAATGGAAAGGACAACCTATTGGAGATTCATCATGGCTAACGAAGGAGGAGGTTAACCATCTTGGTTTTCCTCTACACACCTGAGTCGTGATAGGGTCACTTCTCAAATTACCTTGGGTGTCTGATGCAGGAGCATCCTGGGTGTAAGAGAAATCTTGCATCACCCAAAAATATTTCTGTTTGCTTTTCAATAAGCCCTATCTTTTGTTGAGTTGCTATTTATGGAAGCTTACTATTTTTAGTAAGTTGGTCATACAATCTCAGAATGTTTTGATTTCACAGGTGAAGGTTCATTTTGGTCGTATCAGCCTACCAGTAAAGTTTCATTGCTAGATCAAGTCTATTCTCAAAGATATTGAAAATTTTTAGTTTGGAAATAGGGTACATAAACTTCAAACTCAGTATTGAAGGCTTTAGAGGCCCCATATGAGGTCAAAACTTTGACTGAATGAAGCTTGCTTGATTCAACTATTGTAGAGTGCTTCATGCCCTTTCTGAAATAGGGTCATAATAGTCAATCAGGTCAGTGGGTGATGACTTATGGTCTCCGAAAGTTGGGCCACCTGAAATGGCAGAAAATAATTTTTCTTCAAAATTTATGTTTGGGTTTCAAAAGTTGTTTTGAGCTGACAATGATGTAATAAAATGAAAAATAAAATAATTCTAAGTTTGGTCAGCCTTATTCGCTAAAATTCTGGAACCTTCCCAAGGGGTGGAAAATTGCCTATCTAAGGAAGGTTGTAGTGTTGTCTTAGGAAGTTTAGGATACTTTTGGGTAGTAGATTTGGGTATTGATTTGAGGCTTTTTCCTATAGAATATTGTAAGGGAATGCCCATGTGGCTTTCCATATTGTAATTCTTACAGTTTTTAATTCCAGATTTATGGAGATAATAAGAAGTGCATTTTCTATTCTTTCATATTGTTGTTGTTTCTCTATTTCTATTATGTGTTTGTCATATTAAGAGGAACACCCTTTATCAAGTGGTATCAGAGTAGGAGTTCTTGAGTGTGTAAACAGATCACCGATTGTGAGGCAGTTTGTACTAGGACCATGGGTTAGGGTTTCTGTGTAAATAGATCACCGACTATGAGGTAGTTTGCACCAGGACTGTGGTTAGGGTTTCAACACACATCACAAAAATGCCTCCATGAAGGTAATGTGGTGGAAGAGCTAGTGTTGTAACACCTTAGGTTAGGGAACTGTAGAGCCAAGTGGGAGCATTGCAAGAGGATATTCGTAGAGGAATAAATCTTAATGTTAGAGATGAAAGTGAGGATGAAGCTGAAGAAGAAGATCAAGAAGGAGAAGTCAAAATTGTGAATCAGGAGGAAGAAAGACTTTTTCGGGCCATTTCCAAGATCGAGAAAAGACCTAAGATTGAGGTGCCTACATTTTAAAGAAATCTTAACCCAGAAGAGTTGATTGACTAGATCAATGAATGTGAAGAATATTTTGAGTATGAAGATATTGAGGATCCTGATAGGGTCAAATTCACGAAGGCCAGACTGAAAGGTCATGCAAAGATCTGATGGCAAGAGATTCAATTGGAGTGAAATAGAATAGGAAAGGATAAAATCACAAGATGAGAGTGGATGGTGGATAAATTGAAGTGATAGTTCATCCCTATCGATTACGAGCTTGACCTACTGAAGAAAATGCAAAGTTTGAAACAAGAAGGATGATCTATTCAGGAGTATACAGAGGAGTTCTATCGAATCCTCATCAGACTAGCCCATGCTGAAGCTGATAAGAAGAAATTTTTTGATTACCTTAATGGGTTGAAGCCTAGCAATAAAGAGGAGCAGAATCTGGTTTGAATGAACAGTATTGAAGAGGCATACCAGTTTTTCCTAAAAGTAGAGGAAAAGCTAAACAAGAAGTTTGAGAGAAGACAAAACGGAAGAGGTCAGGGTGGATGATCTAGTGGATGGTCATATGAAGGCCCAAATTAATATCTGAAAAAGAAGGATGAGGCCAGTAGCAATCAAAATTAGAGAGGAAACAATTCCAATCATTTCCAAGATTAGAACAATAGAGATCAGAGAGGAAGAGTAAGAGGACAAGGTTCAGGAAGAGGAGGCTTTTGTGGAACATGTTTTCACTGTGGAGAAGAAGGTCATAGGGAATTTGAATGTCCTTAATGCCAAGGAAGGAAAGATAGGAGGAATGAAGGCTAGGCCAGAGTGGCACATGTAGATGAAGATGTCAGATCCTCAAATTCTGAAGATGCTGAAAGAGGAGAAACATTGATTAACAGAAGAGTCCTGTTGAGTGGTGAGAATGAACTTGAATAAAGGAGGAGCTTGTTTCACACAAGATGCAAGTGTGAGGGTAAATGTTGTGATGTGATTATTGATAGTGGAAGCACTGACAATCTGGTGTTAGAAGAGATGGTGACAAAGTTGAAGCTCAAGAGACAAAAACACCCACATCCATATCAGATTTTCTGAGTGCAGGATGACCACAAGGTCATGGTCTGTGAACAGTGCCTAGTAAAGTTCAAGATTGGCAGATACCATGATGAGGTACTATTTGATATCATACCTATGGATGCATGTCACATGTTGTTGGGTAGGCCATGGCAGTTTGATAGATGCATTGTACACGATGGTCATGTGAATACCTATTTCCAAACAAAGGATAAAGTGTGACATAAGCTAAAGACCTTGAAGGAGACCGAAGAAAAGGTATGTGGTAATGCAAGAATAACTTTTGTTGATGGAAGAAAATTCCTAGATGGTAGGAGGCATGAGCATGTGTGTTTTATTTTAATTCCAAAAGCTGGTAAAGAGGAAGTAGAAGATGTACTTGGAGAAGTTACAGATTTGTTGAATGAGTTTCAGGATATTATGTCTGATAATGTTCCTAATGGATTACCTCTAGTAAGGAAGATCAGTCATTAGATGGACCTGATTCCAAGAGCTAGTTTACCGAATAAGGTAGCACATAGAATGACACCAATAGAAAGTGAAGAGTTGAATAGACAAGTACATGAGTTATTCAATAAAGGGTTGATTTGAGAGAGTCTGAGTCCCTGTGTTGTACCAGCAGTATTACCACCAAAGAAGAATGGAGAATTGAGGATGTGTACATATTCCAAGGCTATAAGCAAGATCACAATCAATTATAGGTTTCCATTGCCATAGATGGATGCTATTATGGACTATTTGAGTGGAGCTGTGTATTTCTCAAAGATAGATCTGAAGACTGCATATCACTAGATTTGGATCAGAGAAGGAGATGAATGAAAGATGTATTTCAAGACCAAGGAAGGATTTTTTGAGTGGTTAGTCATGCCTTTTGGGCTAACCAATGCACCACACACTTTCATGCGGCTCATGAATGAGGTTTTGAAAGAGTTTTTAGGTAAGTTTGTCATTGTTTACCTAGATGATATTTTGATCTTTAGCAAGACATTGGAGAAACATATGATGCATATTCGTATGGTGTTTGAGAAGTTAAGAGATGAGAAATTGTTGATTAATTTGAAAAAGTTTAGTTTTGTGAAGAAGGTGTTAGTGTATTTGAGATTTGTAGTTTTAGCAAAAGGTCTGAAAATGGACTTAGAGAAAATACAGGCTATCCTTGAATGGCCTACTCCAAGGAGTGTTATTAAGGTAAGGTCTTTTCATGGTTTGGCAACCTATTACAGAAAGTTTATCAGAAATTTTAGCAATATTTGTGGACCCTTGACTGAAACAATGATAGGGGATAGAAAAGAGTTCAAGTGGACTAATGGGGTAGATAAGAGTTTTAAACTATTGAAACAAAAGGTTACATAACAACCTATTTTAGCACTTCCAGATTTTAATAAGCTGTTCCAAATAGATTGTGATGCTAGTGGTACTGCAATAGGAGCTGTTATGAGCCAAGAAGGTAAACCTATTGCTTATTTCAGTGAGAAATTAAATGATGCCAAGAGAAAATATTTTGTTTATGATTAGGAATTTTATGCTATAGTTCAGGCATTGAACAAGTTGAGACACTGTCTACTTCTGAAGGAGTTTTTTTTTTATACTGACCATCAAGCTTTGTAATATTTGAATAGTCAAGGAAAGTTGAATCAAAGGCATTTGAAATGGGTTGATTTTTTGTAGAGTTATACATTTGTTTTGAAACATAGAATTGGAAATTCTAACAGGGTTGTAGATGCACTTAGTAGAAGGCAACTATCGCTGACAGAGATGCAGATTTAGGTGTATCCAGAGGATCTTGATTTTGGTGAAGATTGGAAAGCTTGTAAAGAACCTATTACTCTAGACAAAATGAAGTGGTTGGATTTCATCATTTAGGATGATATGCTATTCAGAGGGAGTTAGTTGTGCATTCTAAGAAGATCTATGAGGGAGAATCTCATAAAGGAGAAGCATAGCAGAGAATTGGCTAGACATTTTCATCGAGATAAAACCCTTGTTTTGGTTAGTGAGAATTATTATTGGCCACAATTGCAGCAAGATGTCAAGAAGTTTGTACAAAGTTGCAGAGTATGTTAGATGGCAAAAGGAGTGAAGTAGAATTCAGGGTTGTATCAGTCATTACCTATACCAGAGAAGCCTTGGGAGGATATCAATATGGACTTTGCTCTTGGTTTACCAAGGACATAGTGGGGACATGATTCAATTTTTGTGGTGGTTGAAAATTTTTCAAATATGGCACATTTTATTCCCTACAAGAAGACTAATGATGTTGTTCATGTAGCAGAATTATTTTTGAGAGAAGTGGTGAGACTACATGGTTTTTCAAAGAGTATAGTTTCAGATAGGGACACTAAGTTCATTGGATATTTCTTGCATACATTGTGGAAGAAGTTGAAGATAGATTTGAATTTTAGTTCATCACATCATCCACAGACTAATGGATAGACATAGGTGGTGAATAGGAGTTCTAAGAATTTGTTGTGATGTTTGGTTGGAGATAAGCCAATAGGATAGGATTTGATTTTACCACAACCAGAATTTGCATACAATAACTCTGTCAATAGGAGCACTAGTAAATCACCATTCTAGATTGTATGTGGAGTATTTCAAGAAATGCATCTGAGTTGAGAAAGATAGATAAAGGATAAATAAGTAGTGTTGAAGTTGAGGATTTTGCAGAATATTTGAAGAACATCCATGAGGAGGTGAGGAAGTGCATTACGAAGATGAATGTGCAGTATAAGGCTAAGGTAGATGAGAAAAGGAGGCATAAGGAATTTTGGGTTGGAGATAAAGTCATGGTTCATTTGTGGAAGGAGTGATTTCCAGTTGGTACATATAACAAGCTGAAAATGAAGAAGTTTGGGCCATGTAAGATACTGAAGAAGAATGATTTAGGAAATGCATATGAGGTTGAGTTGCCTACTGAGCTGATTATTTCACTAGTATTTAATGTTTCAGATCTAATAAAGTATCATGAAGGAGGTGTTGAAGATGAGGTTACAATAGCATAGTGGAGTATTCTAACAACCAGTTCAAATATCAAGGAGATTGAAGACATACTAGATAGTCATGTTGGCAGAAGCACAAGGAACATGACATATGAAGAGTATTTGGTCAAATGGAAAGGATGACCTATTGGAGATTCATCATGGCTAACGAAGGAGGAAGTTAACCCTCTTGGTTTTCCTCTCCACAGCTGAGTCGTGATAGGGTCACTTCTCAAATTACCCCAGGTGTCTGATGTAGGAGCATCATGGGTGTAAGAGCAATCTTGCATCACCCAAAAATATTTCTATTTGCTTTTCAATAAGGGCTATCTTGTGTCGAGATGCTATTTATGGAAACTTACTATTTTTAGTAAGTTGGTCATACAATCTTAGAATGTTCTGATTTTACAGGTGGAGGTTCATTTTGGTCGTATTAGGCTACCAGTAAAGTTTCATTACCAGATCAAGTCTACTTTTGTTGATATTAAAAATTTTTGGTATTGCATATAGGGTACAAAAACTTTGAACTTAGTTTTGAAGGCTTTAGAAGCCCCAAATGAGGTCAAAATTTGATCAATATTGAGCGAGGCATTGTAGAGTGCTTCATGCCCTTTCTGAAATAGGGTCATAATAGTCAATTGGGTCAATGTTTGATGACTTATGGTCTCTTGAAGTTGGGCCACCTTAAATGGTGGAAAATAATTTTTCTTCAAAATTCTTGTTTGGGTTTCAAAAGATGTTTTGAGCCGACTATGATGTAATAAAATAAAAAATCAAATAATTCCAAGTTTGGTCAGCCATATTGGCTAAAATTCTAGAACCTTCCTAGGCAGTGGAAAATTGCCTTTATAAGAAAGGCTGTAGTGTTGTCTTAGACAGTTCGAGATAGTTCTAGGTAGTAGATCTAGGTATTGATTCGAGGCTTTGTCCTACAAAATATTTTAAGGGAATGCCCATGTGGCTTTGCATATTGTAATTCTAAAAGTTTGTAATTCCACATTTGTGGAGATAATAAGAAGCCCATTTTTTGTTCTTGCATATTGTTGTTGTTTCTCTGTTTCTATTATGTGTCTTTCGTATTAAGGGGAGCACCCTTCATCAAGTGGTATCAAAGTAGGAGTTCCTGAGTGTGTAAATAGGTCATCGATTGTGAGGTAGTTTGTACCAAGACCATAGGTTAGGGTTTCTGTGTAAACAAATCACCGACTATGAGGTAGTTTTCACTAGGACCGTGGTTAGGGCTTCAGTGCGCATCATGAAAATGCCTCCACGAAGGGAATGTGGTGGAAGATCTAGTGTTGTAATACCTGAGGTTAGGGAACTATAGAGACAAGTGCGAGCATTGCAAGAGGAGATTCATAGAGGAATGAATCTTAATGTCAGAGACAAAAGCGAGGATGAAGCTGAAGGAGAAGATCAAGAAGGAGAAGTCAAAATTGTGAACCAGGAGGAAAAAAGACTTTTTTGGGCCATTTCCAAGATCAGGAAAAGACCTAAGATTGAGGTTCCTGCATTTTCAAGAAATCTTAACCTAGAGGAATTGATTGACTAGATCAATGAATGTGAAGAATATTTTGAGTATGAAAATATTGAGGATCCTGATAGGGTCAAATTTGTAAAGGCCAAATTGAAAGGTCATGCGAAGATCTATTGGCAAGAGATTCAATTGGAATGAAATCAAAGAGGAAAGGATAAAATCACAAGATGGGAGCAGATGGTGGACAAATTGAAGTGACAATTCATCCCTGTCAATTATGAGCTTGACCTACTAAAGAAAATGCAATGTTTGAAACAAGCAAGATGATCTGTTCAAGAGTATATAGAGGATTTCTATCGAATCCTCATCAGAACAGGCCATGCAAAAGTTGAGAAGGAGAAAGTTGCCCATTACCTTAATGGGTTGAGACCAAGCATTTAGGAGGAGCCGAATTTGGTTCGAATGAATAGTATTGAAGAGGCATACCAATTTTCCCTAAAAGTAGAGGAAAAGTTGAACAAGAATTTTGAGAGAAGACAAAATGGAAGAGGTCACGGTGGACAATCTAGTGGATGATCATATGGAGGCCGAAATGAAGATCTGAAAAAGAAGGATGAGGCTAGTAGCAATCAAAATTAGAGAGGAAACAATTCCAATCATTTCCAAGATCAGAACAATAGAGATCAAAGAGGAAGAGGAAGAGGACAAGGTTCAGGAAGAGGAGGCTTCCGTGGAACATGTTCTCACTATGGAGAAGAAGGTCATAGGGAATTTAAATGTCCTCAATGCCAAGGAAGGATGGATAGGAGGAATGAAGGCTAGGCCAGAGTGGCACATGTAGATGAAGATGCCAGATCCTCAAATTCTAAAGATGCTAAAAGAGGAGAAATGTTGATTAACAGAAGAGTCCTGCTGAGTGGTGAGAATGAACCTGAAGAAAGGATGATTATGTTTCATACTAGATGCAAGTGTGAGGGTAAATACTGTGATGTGATTATTGATAGTGGAAGTACTGACAATTTGGTGTCAAAAGAGATGGTGACAAAGTTGAAGCTCAAGAGATAGAAACAACCACATCCATATCGGATTGCCTAGGTGCAGGATGACCACAAGGTCATGGTCAGAGAATAGTACCTAGTAAATTTCAAGATTGGCATTTACCATGATGAGGTACTATTTGATATCATATCTATGGATGCATATCACATGTCATTGAGTAGGTCATGGTAGTTTGACAGATGTGCTGTATATGATGGTCGTGTGAATACCTATTCCCTGACAAAGGACAAAGTGCAACATAAGCTAAAGCCCTTGAAGGAGACCGAAGAAAAGGTGTGTGGTAATGCAAGAATAACTTTTGTTGATGGAAGAAAATTCCTAGATGGTATGAGGCATGAGAATGTGTCTTTTGCTTTAATTCCAAAAGCTGGTAAAGAGGAAGTAGAAGATGTACCTGTAGAAGTTGTAAATTTGTTGAATGAGTTTCAGGATATTGTGTCTGATAATGTTCCTGATGGATTACCACAAGTAAGAAAGATTGTAAGGAAACTCAAGTGTGGAAACAACTTCCTACTCTAATCTCTATAGGAGAGTATTGTGCAAATTCTTATAAATCTTTACAATTTCAGATTTCTTAACTACTTTAACAAAGTTATTGCAACCACATACCATGCATACAAAAAAATAGAGAATGACACAATGATATACCCTGGGGAAACCTTTCGATAAAAACCCTAGCACTCCAAAACCTGCACAATGTATTGATCAAAACTATTACAGCTTACAATACACTTGCAATGCAAGTTCTTTCAGAAGATTTCCAAAACCTTGAAGACAAATTAGGGCAACATAAAAAATGTTCCAACCATACACTCGCATCACCTCTCTTCACAACCCTAAAAAATCTTATATCATGCACTTCACTTTTAGGGCTACTCCCAAAGATAACCGTATTAGGGTTTTACCATTCTCCGAGAAAATAGGAACCCCAAAAAAATTTTCAAACCCCAAGATTGGGGAAGAGTGTACAGTACTCAAATTTATTAGTTGCCACATGTCTTCACCTGACATTGAATCTTCTTGACATAGCTTTTACATGTCATAGGAAGCCGTCATAACCATTTTAGCCATGATCTCCTTACACACAATTCAAGATGCCGACACATCAACATTATTTGCAAGAAAATACATTTCACAAACAAATAATAAGAATAGGAATTATCCAAGGTTGAGACACCTTATTCCTAACAAAGGTCAGTTAGCAGATGGACCTAATTCCAGGAGCTAGTTTTCCAAATAAGGCAGCACATAGAATGACACCAGTAGAATGTGAAGACTTGAACATACAAGTACATGAGTTATTATAGAAGGGGTTGATTCAAGAGAGTCTAAGTCCCTATGCTATACCAGTGGTATTAGCACCAAAGAAGAATGGAGAATAGATGATGTGTACAGATTCTAAGGATATAAACAAGATCACAACCAAGTATAGGTTTCCATTGCCACAGATGGATGATATTATAGACTATTTGAGTGGAGCTGTGTATTTCTCAAACATAGATCTGAAGATTGGATATCATGAGATTTGGATTAGAGAAGGAGATGAATGGAAGATTGTTTTCAAGACCAAGGAAGGACTGTATGAGTGGTTAGTCATGCCTTTTGGGCTAACCAATGCACCAAGCACTTTCATGTGGCTCATGAATGAGGTTCTGAAATAGTTTTTGGGTAAGTTTGTCATTGTTTACCTAGATGATATTTTGATCTTTAGAAGGATATTGAAGAAACATATGATGCATATTCATATTGTGTTTGAGAAGTTAAGAGATGAGAAATTGTTGATTAATTTGAAGAAGTGCAATTTTATGAAGGAGTTAGTGTATTTAGGATTTTTAGTTTCAGCAAAAGGTCTGAAAATGGACCTAGAGAAAGTACAGGCTATCCTTGAATGGCCTACTCCAAGGAGTGCTATTGAGGTAAGGTATTTTCATGGTTTGGCTAGCTTTTATAGAAATTTTATCAAAAAAATTTAGCAGCATTTGTGGACCCTTGACTGAAACAATGACAAGGGATAGAAAAGAGTTCAAGTGGACTAATGGGGCAGATAAGAGTTTTAAACTGTTAAAACAAAAAGTTATAGAACAACCTATTTTAGCACTTCCAAATTTTAATAAGGTGTTTCAAGTAGATTGTGATGCTAGTGGTACTGCAATAGGAGCTATTATGAGCCAAGAAGGTAAACCTATTGCTTATTTTAGTGAGAAATTAAATGATGCCAAGAGGAAATATTGTGTTTATGATCAAGAATTGTATGCTATAGTTCATGCATTGAAGAAGTGGAGACACTGTCTACTTCCTAAGGAGTTTGTTTTGTATACTGATCATCAAGCTTTGCAATATTTGAATAGTCAAGGAAATTGGAATCACAGTCATTTGAAATGGGTTGAGTTTTTGTAGAGTTATACATTTGTTTTGAAACATAGAAATGGAAAGTCTAATAGGGTTGTAGATGCGCTTAGAAAAAAGCAACTATTGCTGATATAGATGGAGATTGAGGTGGTTGGGTTTGAGGAACTCAATAATTTGTATCCAAAGGATCCTAATTTTGGTGAAGCTTGGAAAGCTTGTAAAGAACCTATTACTCTAGACAGAATGAAGTGGTTGGATTTCATCATTCAGGATGATATGCTATTCAGAGGGAGTTTGTTGTGCATTCCTAGAAGTTCTATGAGGGAGAATCTCATCAAGGAGAAGCATAACAGAGGACTGGATAGAAATTTTGGTCAAGATAGAACCCTTGCTTTGGTTAGTGAGAATTATTATTGGCCACAGTTGTAGCAAGATGTCAAGAAGTTTGTATAGAGTTGTAGAGTATGTCAGCTAGCGAAAGGAGTGAAGCAGAATTCAGGGTTGTATTAGCCATTACCTGAACTAGAGAAGCCTTTAGAGGATATCAGTATGGACTTTGTTCTTGGTTTACCAAGGACACAGTAGGGACATGATTCAATTTTTGTGGTGGTTGACAGATTTTCAAAGATGGCACATTTTATTCCCTGTAAGAAGACTAATGATGTTGTTCATTTAGTAGAATTATTTTTCAAAGAAGTGATGAGACTACATGGTTTGCCAAAGAGTATAGTTTTAGATAGGGACACTAAGTTCATTGGATATTTTTGGCGTACATTGTAGAAGAAGTTGAAGATAGATTTGAAGTTCAGTTCATCACATCATCCACAGACTGACAGAAGTGGTGAATAGGAGTTTGGAGAATTTACTAAGATGTTTGGTTGGAGATAAGCCAAGAGGATGGGATTTTCTTTTACCACAAGTAGAATTTGCATACAATAACTCTATCAATAGGAGTACTAGTAAATAACCATTCTAGATTGTATATGGGAGTAGTCCAAGAAATGCATCTGAGTTGAGAAAGATAGATAAAGGAGAAATAAGTAGTGCTGAAGCTGAGGATTTTGTAGAACATTTGAAGAACATCCATGAGGAGGTGAGGAAGCACATTACCAAGATGAATGCATAGTATAAGGCTAAGGCAGATGAGAAAATGAGGCATACATAATTTTAGGTTGGAGATGAATTCATGGTTCATTTGTGGAAGGAGCAATTTCTAGTTGGTACATATAACAAGTTGAAAATGAAGAAGTTTGGGCCATGTAGGATACTAAAGAAGCATGATTCATGAAATGCATTTGAGGTTGAGTTTCTTATTGAGTGGAATATTTCACCAGTATTTAATGTTTCAGATCTGATAGAGTATCATGAAGGAGGTGTTGAAGATGAGGTTACAATAGCACAATGGAGTATTCTAGCAACTAGTTTAGATATCAAGGAGATTAAATACATACTAGATAGTCATGTTGGTAGAAGCACAAGGAACAGGACATATGAAGAGTATTTGGTCCAATGGAAAGGATGACCTATTGAAGATTCATCATGGCTAACAAAGGAGGAGGTTAACCATCTTGGTTTTCCTCTACACACTTGAGTCGTGATAGGGTCACTTCTCAAATTACCTCAGGTGTCTGATGCGGGAGCATCCTGGGTGTAAGAGAAGTCTTGTATCACCCAAAAATATTTCTATTTGCTTTTCAATAAGGGTTATTTTGTGTTGAGCTGCTATTTATGGAAACTTACTATTTTTAGTAAGTTGGTCATAATATCTTAGAATGTTTTGATTTCACAAGTGGAGGTTCATTTTGGTCGTATTAGCCTGCCAGTAAAGTTTCATTGCTAGATCAAGTCTATTTTTGAAGATATTGAAAATTTTCAATATTGGAAATAGGGTACAGAAAGTTTGAACTCAGTTTTGAAGGCTGTAGAGGCCCTAGATCTGGTTGAAACTTTGGTTAAATGAAGCCAAGCATTGTAGAGTGCTTCATGCCCTTACCAAAATGGGGTCATAATAGTCAATCGGGTCAACAGGTGATGACTTATGGTCTCTGGAAGTTGGGCCACCTGAAATGGCAGAAAATATTTTTTCTTCAAATTTTTTTTTTGGGTTTCAAAAGTTGTTTTGAGCCAACTATGATGTAATAAAATGAAAAATAAAATAATTCTAAGTTTGGTCAGCCTTATTGGCTAAAATTTTGGAACCTTCCCAGGCAATGGAAAATTGCCTATATAAGGAAGGTTGTAGTGTTGTCTTAGGCAGTTCAGGATAGTTCTGGGTAGAAGATCTGGGTATTGATTCGAGGCTTTGTCCTACAATATATTGTAAGGGAATTCCCATGTGGCTTTGCATATTGTAATTTTGAAAGTTTGTAATTTCACATTTGTGGAGATAATAAGAAGCCCATTTTCTGCTCTTGCATATTGTTGTTGTTTCTGTATTTTGGTTATGTGTTTTTCATATTAAGGGGAGCACCCTTCATCAATTTGTCTTTCTTTAGTAGCTGACTGGGTTTAGGATTTCTTTCTTTCTTTGAGCTGACCTATGGCTAAAGTAGTATATAAGGAGGTCTAGGGTAGAGTTGTAGGAAGAGGAAAAAGGGAATATGAAGAGAAGAGATTCAAGTTAGGAATTTGAAGATGTGAATTTGTGAGAAAAGCTTGTGGTTGTGACCTAGGAACAAGGAGACCACTTGGTGGTTTGCGAGCACAAGTTTAGATCTTGCTAGATGTTTCTACTAGATTGATGTGTTGTTTCAGATTTGGCTAGCTAGGATTAGATTTTGAATTGGATCTTGAGGGATCTTGTAGAAATGTTATTTTTTTTTAATTGGTCATAACCAGGAATGCCTTATAGCCTAATACATTGTATGTAATCTATTATTTTATGAATAAAGAATTCAGATTATTTTCGGATCTTGCTTTGTTGTTGTGATTTCATTGTGTGGTTGTTTAGATGGGGGCTTAGACATATCCTTTAGGCATTCTCTTTTCCTTTGACTACATCAGATGGTATCAGAGCTGGAGTTCCTGAGCATGTGGAGAGATCACCGAAGGTGAGGCAATTTGCACAAGGACCTTGCATTGTAGAAATTCTCCCAGAGCTTAGTTGATCTCATGGTGATTTGTTTCCTTGGGTTTATGAAGATCTTGGAAGATGCATCTAAGAAGATTAGACCCTAGGGTGATTGTAGATCTTTGTGATGCTATAGAGTTGAGGATTACAGAGAAGGTTAAAGAAGATTTGAGATTTGAGATAGAATTGATGAAGAATGACATACTTACTAAGATCATAAGGGCTATTGATGGTGTGCCTTGGAATGTGGGCACTGAGGATGGTTATGAGGAAGTTGGTGAAGACTTCAAAGTTGTTGGATCTAGTGGAGAGGAAAAAACTAACCATGTGGAAAGATCTATGGATGATAGAGCTGAACAGTTAGATAGATCTGGCACTCAGCTAAAGTTAAATTATAAGAAGGATGTTTCTAATTTATTGGGTACTTTGAATCCTGAAGAACTGATTGATTTGATTGGTGAATTAGAAGACTACTTTGAGTTAGAGGATATTGGTGATCTACTTAGAGTAAGATAGGCACAGACTAAGCTAAAAGGACATGCTTCTCTTTGGTGGGAAGAATTGGAACGAGATAGAGAAGAAGAAGGTGAACTAAAGATCACTAGATGGAGATTGATGGTGACTAAGTTAAAGGATAAGTTCATACCTCTTGACTATGAACTTGATTTTTTTAAGAGGTTGCAGAATCTAAAACAAAAGGAATTTTTTGTGAAGGATTATACTGAGGAGTTCGATAAGTTGACTATTTAGTATGGAAATAGAGAACTTTCCAAGGAAATTTAGCTTGATATATTAATGATTTGAGATTCAACATTCAGGATGAGATTTGTATGCTAAAGATTGATTCAGGTGAGGATGCTTATCAACATGCTCTGAAGAAAAGAAGATAAGTTGAAGAGAAATAATCATGTTGGATTCTGAGGGAAGGAGAAACAAGATCACTTGGTGAAGGGTAAGCTGACTAATGAATCAAAACTTGTTGATTCAAAGAAGAAGATAGGTAAGGTTTCTTTTAAGGGTACTTGTTTTCATTGAATGCTCCCAAACAAGGAGGGGATTATTATTTGGCTCAATGAGTACTATTTGGTAAGAGAGTACTATAACCTTGTCAAAGGAGTAACTTGTTCAGCACTCATTGTAAGTCTTCTAAGGAGATGGTTCAGAAACTTGGTTTGAAAAGAGTGAGACATCCTTGTCCTTATAGGATTGGTTGGTTGCAATATGTACATTCTTTGGAAGTGAGGGAGAAATGTCTTGTTGATTTTCATATTGGCCAATATAAGTATCAAGTATTGTATGATATTGTGGACATCATTAGTTGTCACATATTTCTCGGTAGGCCTTGGTAGTATGATTGCAGGGCTATGCATGATTGTGTCAAGAATATGTTTACTGTTGAGAAGGGTGGGAGGAATGTTTCACTGATCCCTTTGTGGAATGAAGAAATTGGTATGAGGAACCTAAGCTTTGGGAGCTGAGTTGAGTTGAAGGATCTTGAAAGGGTTGGAGATCAATGTTGGAAAAAACTTGTGGTGCACCAAGGAAAGATGTGAAGAAGCAGAGCCAACAATTATCTTTCGCTAGAAAGAATTTGTAGAGGTGGAACAAAAGAAAGGGTGTGCAAGTTGAAGAATTGGAGGACATGTATGTGAAGAACTAGCTTGGGGTTTCTGTGTAGAATCCTGTAAGATGTTCTTCCAGCCTTTAAGAACATCTTTTCGCACCTAGAGTGTTTGATGCAAGAGCATCCTGGAGTAGTTAGAAATCTTGCATGTTGGAGTGTTTTGACCTTAGTGTTGGAGAACTTGGTTGCATAAGTGTTCCTCAGTTGTAGTGTTGACCGAGGTGCTCTGTCGCCGAAGGATCTCAAAAAGCTTCTGGTGCTCAGCTAAACCTATGCTCAATGATTTTTTTGGAGCTTGGTCAATGTTCCTTCTCGACAATGCCTTGCTTGATCGGTAGTTTTGCTAACACTCAAAAGTTTGGCTTTCCTAACAAAGTTCTTGCGGATTTGATCGGTCGACTTGATGCATTTAATGTGTTTACCATGTGATCATGATGTGGATTGATTATGGAGATGTGTGTGGATGTATTTGGGCCTTGGATCTTTATCCTATGTGCATGTGACATTATTTGTAAGCCTACTTGAGGCATATATATTTGTCTTTATTATTTGAATGGGTTTAAGATTTATTTATTTCTTCCAGTTGACATATGATTGAAGTAGTATATAAGGAGGTCTAGGGTAGAGTTGTAGAAGGAGGAAAAATGGAAGATGAGGAATAGGGAAGAGCTATTGGTTGTAACTGAGGAACAAGGAGATCACTTGGTGGATTGTGAGCACAAGTTTAGATCTTGCTGGATGTTTCTATAAGATTGATGTGTTGTTTCAGATCTGGCTAGCTAGGGTTAGAGTTTAAATTAGATCTTGATGGATCTTGTAGAATTGTTACTTTCTTTGTAATCAACCATAACCGAGAAGGCCTTACAACCTGACACATTGCATGTATTTAGTTATTTTATGAATAAAGAGTTCAGATTGTTTTCAGATCTTGCTTTATTGTTGGAATTCCATTTGTGGTTGTTTAGTTGGGGGCTTGGACATCTCCTTTAGGGATTCTCTTGGCCTTACTCTACATCAAGATTATTTATGACAAACTTAAAAAGATTTAATCAACATTATCCTCTATCTTTTTCCAACAAGGTTTAATAAATCATATATATGGCATAATGATTCATTGAATTTTTCAATTCATTCATAATATGAATTCTCCTTAAATAAAAATATTCACTCCATTTTTATGAAAGCCTATTAATATCTTCTTAACTTCTTCAATATTTTTTAGTCACACCTTCATAATGTTTTAAGTACCATAATAATCTTCTGATAGGAACTCTACATTCAAGATACTTAATTTTAGCTTGAGAAGAACTACTCAAAATTCTCGAATGTATGAACCATTCAATCAAAATACCGAGAACCAAGGGAAAGCCCAGAATTAGATGTTAGATATAAGAAGCTTGTTTCTCATGTAGTCTCCCTCTCCTTTATGATTTTGAACGTTCCTTCAAATTATGATACATCTCTGAAAAAAAAAATGATACAAAAGAGATCATGCGTTGTCTACTCTTAGGGAAATGAATTTTTTTCCTCTATTGTAATTAGTTTCCAATTTTAATATATTACTTTTAATTCTTTTATTTGATTTTCTCTTTTATTCAATGTCTATTTGTATCCAACCTAAGTTCTTTCTTTCAGATTTGTTTGGTTTAGAAGTGCTTCCTTAAAAAAAATTTCCACTTTTGTACTTTTTTTCTTTTAATTAATATATACAATTTTTGAATAAAATAAAAAATGTTATAAAATGTAGACTTTGTGTATAAAAAATAATATAATAGACTTAGAACATATGAGGGGATAGTGGTATACTTTGTAAACTTTTGTCTTCATTACTAGAATTTTTTTTGGAATATTTATTTTCAATGCCATATTTGTTTGATTGAATTTGAGTAGATATACAATAGAGAAATTTAAAAATAGAACTTTATAATAATTTTTCTAATAAAATGATATCATTTATTTAAGTTGAAATATTTTATAATTTGGTACAGCCAATGTTGGAATGGTTAGGATTTTCAATCAATTAAATAAATAATTATTTATAATGAAAAAATTGACCCTTTGATGAGTTTTTTTCTCATGGTGTGCATGATTTAATTAAATTTATTTATTTTACATTGATCAGTCATGCTACATATAATGCATTAAAAAAATAATAGATATGTTGAGAGAAAGAAAAAACTTATAGTTGAAATCTCTCTCTTCTATTTAGTAAGCCATGAACAGGTCTATCTTTCTCAAAGTTGAAGCAACAATTCGATCTAAACAAGAGTAAGAAAGTGTATAAATAGAATATTAAGATAAAAATAAAGCTAATGCAACTAGGTTATAAATGTGTATAATAAATTTTGAAAAATTAGGTACAAAAGATTCAAATTCTATAAATGTAGTTTTAAATTAATGTATTATGTGTACCAAATCAAATCAAGTTTCATAGTGGGGTGTTAAAGGATCAAAGAATTGTGGATAAAATCTTTTGAATTTTTCCTACTAGGTTTTACTTTATTATTGTTATGAAAAGAGTCTAAAGACTTATCTAATTATTTATTTTCAAGTTGCTAGAACACTTACAAATCCATGAGAAAAGACTCAATATGGAAGATTTTGTTTATCTTAAATGTGACTTTAAATAGGAAGTTCTTTTTGGAAATAGTAAAGGAAGAGAAAGATCACATGTTAGCAATGGTAAAGGAAGAGATAAGCTAAGAGGAGGAAGATTAAGATTTTTTCATGATGATTGAAGACCAACTAGAACACATATTTAATGCTACAAATGAAATATGTAGAGGTAAAAACTACAACAATTATCATGGTAAAAGGTATGATAAGTCCAACGTTCAATGATATTGGTATATAGATGTAGACATTATGAACATGTGTAAAAAAAATTTTACATGACTGGAAAAAATATGGGATTTTCTAAATAAAATAAAACAAATAATAAAGTAGTGGTTCAATGTAAACTATTTTTCATGTGCTCAAGAAAACACATAAGATGTATGCATTATGAATAGTGGATGTTGTAACCATATGATTACATGTAAAGAGATGTTTGGAAATATGTAGTGAATTTATAAAATAAAAAATGAAATTATGAAATGATAACAAAGTATCTATTATGGGAAAAGTGGCAATAAACATTAAACCAAAGGTGGACATTCAGTGATTGCCTATATTAGTCTAGCAACACATGGTTCATACTATTTGTTTGATAGTTTTGGACCGTCAATTGAAGTGCATTGTTTGGTGTTGACTTGTCAAGGTCTTCAAGTTGTTCCCTAATTTTTGGTGCACATCAAGAGTCTCTTCAAGATATCATTTAGCTTTATTATAGAACTCAAGATTTTCTCTCTTTGATTCTTCTTCACGATATTTAAACCAAATCCAATTTTCCTAGCATGGCATTATTAGGCGGTTGAACTTGTATCCCCCACAAGTTCTCTAAAGTGTATATTTCTTTAAGGATGAAGATTCTCTTATATATTTTCATTAGTTATGGAAGATTCTCTTGGATAATAATTTTGTAAGAACTAGAAGGTGTATTTGTAACAATATTAAAATTGTTTAATCAATAATAGGATCTATCCTTATGAAATAATATTTAATAAACCCCATATTTGTAAGAATGATCCTTTGAATTATTTAACTAATTTTCAATAAGAATTTTATTTAAACATATTTCTTCAATCCATTAGTTTTATCTCATCTTAGATCTATCTTCTGAAATTTCTCAATATGTTGTAGTATCACTCTCATTAAATTTTGAGTGCCATAATGATATTTTCATAGGAATTATACTAGGCCCAAATTCAAGGAATTGATCATTTGCATCCATCTACATATCAAGTCTTCATACTTTAAATCCATGTCTGATGCAGGAGCATCTCGGGTTCTTGGCAATCTTGTGTCACCAAAAATAAGTTAGAGTTGTGAGATATGCCCGATAGCTACTTTTGGGCTCTCGATGATGTTTTCCTATTTCCACCAATAGGACTCGACTGCTACTCAATTTCTTCATTCACCGAGTTGGCTCGATTGGTTCACTGAGTTAATTCCCTATCACTCGACAATTTGGCTCTCCGAGTAGTTTATTTTGGATTTCTTTTGAGGCCGACTTGTGCATTGAATTTTGGTCGTAGAGTTAATGTTGGTATCAATTGTTGGGGAGCATGTGGACCTAGATCTGGTGGTTTCTTTCTCCAATGATGGATCTAAAGGATGACTTGTTGTAGTAGCCTGTTGTATAAATAGAGTAGTTGATTGTAGTTTTGGGTATTGGAGGAGTATTCAGGAGACATCAGTTTTAGAAGTTAGAAGATAGGAATGGAATTTGAATCCTCACATGTTGGAGGACTGTTGTAATTAAATTTGAATGTATAAGGTTGTAACTGAGAAGGCCTTATAGATTAATATGTTTTCAGGTTATTTGATGAATAATACATTAAGTTTTTTGCATTCTTTCTCTCCCTGTTGTGTTGTTTCTACAAGGAGGTTAGTGATCTGGGTGTTCCTTTGGCCCCTCATCCTTGCCTCTCTTGTGTCAGGTGGTATTAGAGAAAGGTTGAGATGTTGATCTAAATTTGTGAGTTTAGGTCGAGGGTTACTTCTTGTAAAACCTAGTTGATAGTTATTGTGGGGTGGAAAATTGCGATCAGACCTGTAATTACAAAGGGTTTCAAGATGGTTCATGGGAGGTGAGATGTAAATAAAGGATTGGTAGATATGTTGAGAAAAATTTTTGCTAGGGTAGAATCTTTTGAGATAGTCCAACACTGAGGAAGACATCTTGAGAATGTTAGTAATGCATAAGTTGAAGATGAGAAAGGTGAAGCAGAACTTGCACTTGTGATGGATCAAGGTGAAGAAAGACTTTTGAAGGCATTGACAAAATTGAAGTCTACACAACATTTCAATCCTCCTAAATACAGTGGAAGGATGGATTCAAATGAGTTGATGGATTGGATAACCGAGATAGAAAAGTACTTTGAATATGAAAATGTCCCTGAGGAGAAAAAGGTGAAAATTAAAAATACAAAATAGAAGAGTCATGCATCATTATGGTGTGAGAATCTACAATTGGACATGAAAAGGAAAGGAAAAGACCAAATCAATGTATGGAATAAGATGGTGAATAAATTGAAAGATAAGTTCTTACCCTATGATTATCTGATTAACCTAGTTAGGCAAATGCAAAGTTTGAGACAGAAAGATAGCTTGGTAAAAGATTATACTAAGGAATTCTATAGATTAGATATCATATTTGGACAAGATGAGGATGAAGTAGAAAGAATTTCTAGGTACTTGAATGGGTTAAGAGTTTCTATTCAAGAGGAAATCAGTTTGGTTAAGTTGGAGAGCATTCAGGAAGCTTATTAGTTTGCCTTGAATGCTTAGGAGAAATTGAACAAAAGACATGAGAAAAGACAAAGAAGAAGAGGTGGTAGATTCCCTAGAGGAAGAGGTAGATCTGATGGTGAAAAAAATAGATCTGATCAAGAAAAAAATCAAGATAAAGGTAAGACCAAGTGGAAAGGTGAACATTCTACTAGAGGAAGAGGTAGTAACTATTGATGTGGTTATAGAAGAGGTGGATTCCATGGAACTTGTTACAATTATGGAGAAGGACATAGGTAATTTGAGTGTACACATGCAAGTAATAAAGTCAGTACTAGTAGAAATGCTTTGGTGCAAGAAGACTCGTCGAATGAACCTAAGAAGGAAAAGAACTTAATGGTTAGGAGAGCACTATGGAGTGAAAGTAATAAGGAAGATCCAATAAGGAAAAGTTTGTTCAAGATGAGATGCGGAGTTGTTGATGAAGTGTAGAAGGTAATCACTGATAGTGGAAGCTCAAAGAATTTAGGATCTGAGGAAATGGTTACAAAATTGCAGTTGGAAAGGTTGAAACACCCAAGACCCTATAAGATTTCATGGATCGAGGATGAGCATACACTATTGGTAAGAGAAAATGTTATGTGAATTTGAAAATACTATGATAAGGTGTTGTGTGATATCATGCCTATGGATTGTTGTCATATTTTGTTGGGTAGACCTTGGCAATATGATAGGCATTCTATATATGATAGGAGATTGCATAAATTTACTATTTGGGCTAATGGGAGAAGACAAATCTTGTTGCCTTTGATTGAAGAATCTTCTAGTAATGTTTGTACATATGTGAAAGTTTGTTAGATGGAAGGAAGAAAGTTTTTTAAATATTTGAAGAAGAATGAATGTGTTTTTCTATGATTTCTAACAAACGAGTGAGGAAATAGTGGATAGTATCCATGAAGATATTGATAAGATACTCACCAAGTATAAAGAGATCATTTATGATAATGTACTTGATGGTTTTCCACTGAAGAGAAGTATTGATCATTGTATGGATCTAATTCTTGGGGCTAGTTTACCTAACAAGGCACCACATCAGTTAACACCTACCGAGAATCAGGAACTTAACCAACAAATCCAAGAATTCTTGCAGAAAGTTCTGATGTGAAAATTTTTGAGTCCTTGTATAGTACCAATTGTATTGGCAAAGAAGAAGAATGGAGAATGGAGAATGTGTATTGATTCTAGAGAAATCAACAAGATAATAGTGAAATCTAGGTTTCCTATACCGAGGGTGGATGACATAATGGATAGTTTGACTGGAGTGAAGTATTTTACCAAAATTGATTTGAAAAGTGAATATCATTAGATCAGAATCAAAGAATGTGATGAATGGAAGACAGCTTTTAAGACAAGGGAAGGTTTGTATGATTGGTTGGTAATGCCTTTTGGTTTAACTAATGCACTAAGTACTTTTATGAGATTGATGAATGAGGTTTTGAAGAAATTATTAGGTAAATTTGTGATTGTGTACCTATATGAAATTAATATGATATTCAGTAAGATGAGAGAAGAACATTTGTTGCACATTAAACAAGTATTGCAGAAATTGAATGAAGAAAAGTTGTTGATTAATATGAAAAAGTGTTCCTTCATGAAAGAAGAGATTATGTATTTGGGATTTGTGATTTTAGCTGATGGTTTAAAAATGGATCATAAAAAGCTTGAAGATATTTTGAATTGGCCTACACCTTAAAATTCTACTGTGGTAAGATCATTTCATGGTTTAGCAAGTTTTTACCAAAAATTCATCAAAAATTTAAGTTCAATTTGTAATGCTATGGCTAAGACTATGAGAGGAGATAAAAGAGAATTCAAGTGGACACATGGAGCTGATAAAAGTTTTGAGACTTTGAAGAAGGTTGTTGAATTGCTTGTGTTAGCTTTACCTAATTTCAATAAACTATTTCAAGTTGAATGTGATGCAATTGGAAATGCAATAGGAGTCGTGTTGAGTCAAGAAGGTAAACCTGTTACTTTATTTAGTGAGAAATTGAATGATGCAAAAAGGAAATATTTTGTATATGATTAAGAGTTCTATGATATTGTTCAAGACCTAAAGAAATGGAAACATTCTTTTATACTGAGTGAATTTTTATTGTATACTGATCATAAGTCTTTACAATATTTGGGTAGTCATAATAAGTTGAATCAAAGACATATGAAATGGGTTGAATATAGAGAGAGCTATACATATTTTATAAAACATAAGAGTGGACTCACTAACCTAGTTGTTGATGCATTGAGTAGAAGAAAATATTTGATGACTAAAATGAGAATTGAAGTTCTTGGTTTTGCTGACATGAAAGATTTGTATGAGACTGACCTTGATTTTTTTGAGCCATGGAGAAATTGCAGAGCACATATTCAAGATCAATTGAGTACTAAATGGGAAGACTATTTTATTCAAGAAGGTAGGTTGTTTAAAGGTATTCAATTGTGTATACAGAGACAATCAATGAGAACTAATTTGATAAAGGAGAGACATAGTAGTTGTTTGGCTGGACATTTTGGCATTGACAAAACATTGAATTTTCTTAAGGAGAAATACTTTTGGCCACAGTTGTATAAGAATGTTTAGAAATTTGTAAAAAAATTTGTGGAATTTGTTAAGTTGCAAAGGGAGTAAGTCAGAATACTAGATTGTATACACTAATTTCTATTCCTGAGAAACCTTGGATTTATATCAATATGGATTTTTCTCTTGTCTTACCAAAGATAGTAAGAGGTAATGATTCTATATTTTTAATTGTGGATAGATTTTCTAAGATGGCACATTTTATACCCTATAGAAAAACATCAGATCTAGTGCATATAGAAGATCTTTTCTTTAACGAAATTCTTAGATTGCATGGATTGCCGAGGAGTATCATCTCTGACCGAGACAGTAAGTTTTTTGGATAGTTTTGGAAGACTCTTTGGAAAAATTTGGGTATTGAGTTGAGGTATAGTTCTACATTTCACCCACTGACTAATGGACAAACATAGGTTTTAAATTGAAGTTTATGTAATCATTTGAGATGATTAGTTGGAGATAAACTGGGTAATTGGGATTGTATGTTGGCACAAGAAGAGTTTGCATATAATATTTCAATTAATAGGAGTACTAGTAAAATACCTTTTGATATTGTTAATGGCATACAACTGAGAGGTATATCATATTTGAAGAACATTGCTAGTGAAGAAAAGAGAAGTGCTAAAGGAGAAGAGTTTACTAAGTTCATGAAGACATTGCATAAGGAAGTAAAACATAAGTTGGAGAATAGTAATCATAAATAAAAAGACAGAGTAGATAGATCAAGAAGACATAAAAATTTTGTAGTTGGGGATGAAGTAATGGTACACTTGAAGAAAGGCATATTTCCTATTGGAACCTATGGAAAGTTGAAAATGAAGAAATTTGGTCCTTGCAAGATATTGAGGAAATTTGATAGTGGAAATGCTTAAGAGATTGAATTACCTAATGACATGGATATATCACCTATATTCAATATTTTAGACTTGTATGAATACCATGAACCTGATGAAGATATGACAGTACCAAATGATTATCCTAAGAAGCAGACATAAGAAGTTGAGTAGATTTTAGAACAAAGAATTGGTAGAAGCACAAGAAGAAAATAATATATGGAGTATCTGGTGAAGTGGAAGAATAGACCGATTGAAGATAGTTCATGGATTTCACAATTTGAGTTGGATTCAGCTTAGGTTGTACCTACTACATGATTCAGAGAATCATCTCAAAACAACCCCAGGTGTCTGATGTAGAAGCATATTAGGTTCTTGGCAATCCTGTGTCATCAAAAATAAGTTAGATTTTTTAGATATACTCAGTAGCTACTTTTGGGCTCTCAGTGATGTTTTCTTGTTTGCACTAACAAGGCTCATTTGCTACTCGGTTTCTTCATTCACTGAGTTAATTCCTTGCCGCTTGGTAATATGGCTCTCTAAGTGGTTTATTTTGGATTTATTTTGAGGCCGACTTGTTAATATTGATGTTGATCATTAGGGAGTGTGTGGACCTAGATATGGTCATTTTTTTCTCTGATTATTGATCTAAAGGCTAATTTGTTTTGGTAGCCTCTTGTATAAATAGAGTAGTTGATTATAGTTTAAGTTATTGGAGGAGTATTCAAGAGACATTAGTTTTAGAAGTTAGAATATAGGATTGGAAGTTGAATCCTCGCATGTTGGACAATTGTTGTAATTGAATATGAATGTATATGGTCGTAACCAGGAAGGCCTTACCACCCAAAATGTATGAAGTTATTTGATGAATAATAGATTAAGTTTTCTACATTCTCTCTCTCTCCTTGTTGTGTTGTTTCTGCAAGGAAGTTAGTGATCTGGGTGTGCCTTTGGCCCCTTATCGCATCCCCTTTTGCATCAATATCTATACTCTCTAAGTTGGAAGATATACCTAAAAAATAATATTAATACAAATTAATAATCTTAATGAAATCTATGTAGTTAGGATGGAAAGTCCTTAGAAATATTTTCCCACAAAACCCTAAGCATAAGTGTCCATACCTTAGGTTTTATTGGCATGGCCTATCACTTCAAGGTATTGAGTAGGTTTAAAATTAGATATGATCACAAGTATAGTGTTAAAAGTTTTTTTTCATATTTCTTTTGTAGGGAATACATAGTTATCCATATGGATGTTGTTAGTGAGTAGATTTGTTATTGTGAATGGTACTTGACCTCAACATTGTTGGAAACTGCAATTGAAGCAATTGTTGTATTGTCATTGATGTCAAACCTTAACTAGTAAGACTGTTTCTATTTAAGAAAGTACTATATCTATTTGAGTGTTGCTAAGGGGAAAGGCAAGGTTGGTAACAATAGCACCTAAGGAAAGGTTGAGCTATCTTGATACTTCAATGAGTACTTGATTATCTGGCACAATGATAAGACAATGTATTATTTATCTAAGTAAGAATGAAAACTAAACTGGTAGGCTTAACTAAGAAAAAGTGAATAAATCTAGTTTAAGCCGAGTGATGTTAGTTTTGATCGAGCTAGTATATGCTAAGTAAATCAAGTGTTGACCAAACACCACTTAATTGCCGAGGAAGACAGTATTAATCGAGGAAATAGTTTTTGAGGTGACTGAGCTTTTTAATGAACACCGAGGAATTGAATACAGCATTGACTGAGTGTTAGTATTTTACATTTGTGGGAGAATTTAGATTTCCAGCCGAAATTGTTGAATTCTTGGATTATGTAAAACATGTTGACTTTATTTATAGATTGTATGAAAGCATTTAATGCACTATAAAAAATTTTATTGTAAATCTATTAAGAGATTTGAGATATTTCTACAAGGATAGCCGAAGAACATAAAGTAGGATGGATTCAATGAATCTAACCTAACCCTAAGATCTATGAATGAGATTAAGTGGCAAAAGATGTGTTGACCTAATAGAGGAAGTATTAAGGAAACCTAAGTTGAGGTTGACCAGTGTGGATGTTGGAAGTATTGTTGATTTTATTGACTATACAAGTAAAAGGATGAAGGAGAAGTGTTGTGATTGCTTGAAGAGAGTTTTGAGATGAATAGTGAGCCAACATATGTATATGGAATTGGATTTGATATTTGCAAAGTGAGTTGTATGTTTTTTAGATCAATACTACTGATACTTTCTAACCATTGTATCAGTCAAAATCCTTTTAACAAAGGTTGACCTAACATTCATAGGTATAAATCCTTTTAACAAGGTTGCATTCTAATGGAGTGTATGTAAGTCCTATAACAAGGCACACTTTTAACAAAGTGGTTTAAATCCTTTAACCAAGTCACACCGAACAGTGTGTTTATAACCTTTGACAGGGTTGGCTTTTCACCGAGCTCACTTTAGAAAAGCGAACATAATAGTAACATGTTACAAAGTGGTTTTTCCCAAATTGGGTTTCCACTATAAATCCTAGTGTTGATACTTGTGTGAATGTTTTGGTTTGAACATTTCTATGTTTTACAAGTTGAATGCTATTGGATAAGTAGACTGCACTGTTATATATTTCTGTTATGAAATCAGTAATGACCGAGTAGCTATTGGTTATTAGATCTAATTTGTTGAAGAGTTTTAAAGTTTTTTTTATACATCTGGACCTAAGAAAAATTGATTCACCCCCCCCCCCCCCCCTCTATTGTTCTAGATCATATTAACATTTGGTATCAGAGCTCTTGGTGCTTACAGAGAACAAGTTTGAAGGTACTTAAAGAAAATGATCAGGATGTATAAGGAGGTACCAAAGCTAAATAAGGAGAACTTCCATGCATGGAAAAGCTTGATGAAGCTGCATCTGGCCGGTATTGTTGATTCTGTAAAGTATTATGTTGAGCATGATTATGTCACACCTGTTGCACCTCTGACTGCCGAGGAAATGAAAGCTAAACAAGAGCACAACCAAGCAATGTTGGAGATTGTGTCTACCCTAAGTTATCTAGAATTTGAAGACATTAAAGACTGCAGTAATGCAAAGCAAATGTGGGACACCCTTGCAAATATTTATGGAAGTGACATAAATGTGTTGAGAGCAAAAGATGAGAGACTATGAGGTAAATTTGATGAAATGAGAATGCAAGAAGGTGAGAATATTGCACAATATTGTGGTAGAATAAAAGAAGTTGTAAATGCTATTAGAGGAGCAAATGGAACTATTGATGATGAAACTGTAATACAAAAATTATTGATAACTCTATGTCCTATCTATGCAATCAAAATTTTAGCAATTCAGGAATCTAGATGTAACCCTACCAATTCTCTTACTTTGGAAAGTTTGGTTGGTAAGCTTACTGCTTTTGAACTTTCTAACTATGATAACTTCACTATTGGTAATGTTGAATATACTTTTAAGTCACAATTGGTTCTGAGTAAGTCAAAGAAGGAAAAAGAAATATGCATCAGTGAAAGTAACAGTGACACATCTGATGAAGAACTTGAGGATCTAGAAGCTCTTATGGCTAGAAGACTGAAAAGGGGAAAAGGAAGATACAAGGTAAAATCCCTATTATATGTTTTTCATGTAATAAATTTGGTCATATAGCTGCTAGATGTCCTGATAGAGATGATAAGGATGAAGAAAAAGACAACAAGCATAAAGACAAAAGAGAAGATAGAGTTTACTAAAGATACAAGTACTACAAAGGAAAAGTTAAGAAATCTTGCTATATTGCTGAAGAAGAGACTGACACTAATAGTGATGATTTTCAAATTGAGGTTGTCTATGTTGCAATGAAAGATGAATCTGATGAGGATGAGAAAACTGCATTGATATCTTATGTGAACAAAAATGATAAATGGATTATTGACAATGGTTGTTCACATCATATGACTTGTGACAAGAGTAAGTTTGATATCTTTGATCATTATAAAGGTAGGAGTGTGAAATTCGGTAATGATGCACCATGTCCTGTTAGAGGAAAAAGATTGATTAAGTTGACTGATAAGATCACTTGTGAAAATGGTTATTGGGTTGAGCATCTTAACTATAATCTGTTGAGTGTTGCACAACTTAATAGCACTGGCTACCGAGTGGAATTTCATCACAGGAAGGCTAAAATATTTGATGCCACTAGTGAACTGATTGGAAGTGGAGAACATACAAGAGGTAATTTGTTCTATCTAGACCTATCTAAAGAAACATGTATGATTGCACAACTTGATGATATTTGGTTATGGCATAAGTGGCTATGTCATGTTAACTTTGATAATTTGGTAGAAATTAGTAAGAAAAAGAAAGTGATAGGTCTACCTAGATTGAAGAAGCCTGAGAATGTAATGTGCAAAGAATGCTAGTTGGGTAAGATGACAAAGTCTAGTTTCAAGAGAAAAACTTTTATTTCTGAGAATATCCTAGATTTGGTTCATACTAACCTTTATGGACTGATGGATGTACAAAGCTATTATGGTGCTAGATATTTTATCCTGTTTGTTGATTATTATACCAAAATGATGCATGTAATGTTCTTAAAGGAAAAATCTGATGCTTTTCAATTTTTTAAGTGGTATGTGGCTAAGGTTGAAAAGGAGATAGGTAGAAACCTGAAGTGTCTGAGATTTGACTGAGGTGGAGAATTTATATCCAATGAATTTAATCTCTTTTGAATGATAGAGGGATCAAAAGATAGATGTCTACACCTAGAACTCCTCCACAGAACATTATAGCAGAAAGAAGGAATAGATCTATCTTGGATTGTGCAAGGACATTAATGATTGAAAAGAATGTTGCACAAAAGTATTGGAAATAAGTTGTAAGTATAGTTGTTTATACTCTTAACCGAGTATAGATAAAAAAAGGTACAAATCTAACACCTTATGAATTATGGCATGGGTATACACCTAATGTAAAGTACTTTAGAATTTTTGGAAGTAAATGCTACATATTAAAGGATAGTAGAAATGGAAAATTTGATGATAAAAGTGATGAGGGTATATTCCTAGGCTATTCCACAAAAAGTAAATCTTATAAGTGTTTGAACTCTAACACTAACAAACTTGTGGAAAGTGTGAATGCCAAAGTTAATGAGTATGCAGAGAAAAATGAGGCTGATAGTAAAAGAGAGCCAGAAGATTACAGATCTTTTGTGTATATAGAGGAAGAAGAGGCAAGTGACAAACTTGCACCTGATGCTGAGTCTTGGGTCAGCAATGCCGAACATCAGGAAAACAATGCCGATAGAGAAGAAGAAAATGTCGAGCCATAGGAAGAAGCTATCAAGTATCATGAAGAGGTTTCCAAGCATTCAAAAGTTGAATCTGACAATCTTGTTGGTGAGCCCGATGAGAAAAAAGAAAGGAGAGTAGAACCTATTCTAACATAATATGTAAGGAGACATCACAAGCCTGAATAGATTATTGGAAACAAAGATACTAGAATTCAGACTAGAAGCAAGAAAAGAGATCCAACATGTTTACTATGTGAATTTGAGCCAAAGACAACAAGGGAGGCATTAGAAAATGAAGATTGGATAGAAGCAATGAATGAAGAGATAGACCAGATAGAGAAGAATGATACATGGACTTTGGTGCTGACACTAGAAAATAAGAATGTCATTGGGACAAAGTGGGTGTTTTGTAATAGGTTGATTGAGCATGGTCATATCACAAGAAACAAAGCTAGGCTGGTATGCAAAGGCTATGCATAAGAATAAGGAATACATTATGAGGAGACATTTTCCCCTGTAGCTAGATTGGAAGGAGTAAGAACTTTGCTTGCATATGCTGCCTATAAAGATTTCAAGGTATACCAAATGGATTTTAAGTCTGCATTTTTAAATGGTATATTAGAAGAAGAAGTGTATATTGAACAACCAGAAGGATTTGTTGATCCAAACAAAAGACACATGGTTTGCAAACTGAATAAAGCATTGTATGGACTAAATCAAGCTCCTAGAGCATGCTATGAGAGACTACACAACTACCTAATACAGATTGGATTCTCAAGGACAAATGACACAAGCAATCTATACATGAAAGCTGAAGAAGGTAAAGGAATCTTGTTGGCTAAGATCTTTGTAGATGATATTATATTTAGTGGACAAGATTCCTTGTGTAAGCAATTTTCAAATGAAATGCAAGCTTAATTTGAAATGAGTATGTTTGGGGAGATCAAATTTTTTGTTGGTTTACAAGTATATTAGATGGAGAAAGGAATTTTCATCACCCGGTCTAAATATGTTCATGAGATACTAAAAACTTTTGGTATTGAAGATTCAAGGCCAGTAAGTACTCCCATGGCTACTAGATAGAAGTTATCTAAAAATGATGATGTTGTAGAAGTTAATTAGACTTTGTATAGATCTATGATTGGAAAGCTACAATATGTTGTACGTAGCAGACCAGATATTGCACTAGCTATTGGGATTGTGGCAAGATTCTCTTCCAATCCTAAGGAAACTCACATGATGGCTATCAAAAGAATCATGAGATATTTGAAGGGAACTGTTGACTATGGATTATACTACACGAAGCATGAGAAGTTTGAATTGAGAGTGTATACAGATGTTGATTGGGAAGGAAATGTAGATGATAGAAAGAGTAATAGTGGTGGAGCTTTCATTGTTGGATAGAGATTAGTTTCCTGGACAAGCAAGAAACAAAATTACATTTCTCAATCTACTACTGAAGCTGAGTATGTGGTTGCAGCTGTGAACTGTTCAAATTTCATATGGATAAAGAGATTGTTGGTAGGCATGAAAGAATAAATCACTGAACCTGTTGTCATTTTCTGTGACAACACAAGTGTTATCAACATCTCTAAAAATCCAGTGATGCACACAAAGACCAAACATATTTCCATCAAGTATCATTACTTGAGATAACTGGTACAAGAGAAAGAGGTCCAAATGGAATATGTGAATATAGAGGAACAACTAGTAGACATATTCACTAAGGCTTTACCTAAAGAAGCTCATGAATATCTAAGAAGTCAATTAGGGGTCCTTCCCCTAACTAAGGCTGCCTAGTCAAGCTAGGAGAAATGCATCAAATGTGCTACAAAGAATATCTAACAAGTTGATGCAGAGACGTCTCACACTTTAGGAGCAGCCTAGAGTTGTGAAAAGCATAGAAAAGCCAAGAATCATTCATAAGAAAAGATGACAAAGGGAGAAATACTGTTACTGAACTAACAAGATGATATCTACATCTGCCAGATGTATGTTTTAGTTGTTGCTTTTGCATTTTTGTCAAAGAGGGAGATGATCACAGATGAATACATAGAATGAAATTTTTCTTGGAAGATCAAGTAAGAGGGAGAAATTCAGTGGATGATCATACAAGCATGGCTAATTAATTTTGTATCAGAATGAAGCTAAGGATATTATAAATATTTCTGATGGACATATAAGTTTTGGATTGGTTGGTAATTCATGTGATATTCATATGGTGTTGCCATCAATGCTAAAGTGGGAGATTGTTGGAAACTACACTTGAAGCAATTGTTGTATTATCATTGATGTCAAACCTTAACTACTAAGACTGTTGCTATTTAAGAAAGTAATATATCTATTTGAGTGTTGCTAAAGGGAAAGGCAAGGTTGGTAACAATAGCACCTAAGGAAAGGTTGAGTTATCTTGATACTTCAATGAGTACTTGATTATGTGGTACAATGATAAGACAATGTATTGTTTATCTAAGGAAGAATGAAGACTAAACTGGTAGGCTTAATCAAAAAGTGAAGAAGTCTAGTTTAAGCTGAGTGATGTTAGTGTTGACCGAGCTAGTATATGCAGAGTAAATCTAGTTTTGACCAAACACCAGTTAATTGCCGAGGAAGACAATATTAGCCAAGGAAATAGTTTTTGAGGTGACCGAGCTTTCTAATGAAGACCGAGGAGTTGAACACAGTATTGAAGGAGCATCAGTATTTTAAGTTTGTGGGAGAATTCAGATTTCCAGCCAACATCGTTGAATTCTTGGATTATGTAAAATGTGTTGACTTTATTTATAGATTGTATGAAAGCATTTAATGCACTATAAAATGTTTTATTGTAAATCTATTAAGAGATTTGAGATATTTCTATAAGGATAGTTGAAGAACATAAAGTAAGATGAATTCAATGAATCTGACCTAACCCTAAGATCTACGAAGGAGATTAAGAGGCAAAATATGTGTTGACCTAATAGAGTAAGTATTAAGGAAACCTAAGTTGAGGTTGAGGAGTGTGGATACTAGAAGTATTGTTGATGTTATTGATTGTACAAGTAGAGAAGGATAAAGGAGAAGTGTTGTGATTTCTTGAAGAGAATTCTGAGTAGATTAGTGATGAAGATGGAAAAGGTTCACAGTCAGTAAGCCATCATATGTGTACGGAATTGGATTTGATATTTTCAAAGTGAGTTGTATTTTTTTCAGATCAATACTACTGCTACTTTCTAACCATTGTATCAGTCAAAATCCTTTTAATAGAGGTTGACCTAACATTCATAGGTATAAATCCTTTGAACAAGGTTGCATTCTAATGGAGTGTATGTAAGTCCTATAACAAGGCACACTTTTAATAGAGTGGTTTAAATCCTTTAACCGGGTCACACCTGACAGTGTGTTTGTAACCTTTGACAAGGTTGGCTTTTCACTAAGCTCACTTCAGAAGAGTGAACATATTTGTAACATGTTACAAAGTGGTTTTCCCCAAATTGGGTTTCTACTATAAATCCTAGTGTTGATACTTGTTTGAATGTTTTCGTTTGAACATTTCTGTGTTTTACAAGTAAAATGCTATTGGATAAGTGGACTGCACTATTATATGTTTCTGTTATGAAATCAATAATGACCAAGTAGCTGTTGGTTATTAGATTTGATTTGTTGATGAGTTTTAAAGTTTGTTTTATACATCTAGACCTGAGAATAGTCGATTCACCCCCCCTCTCTATTGTTCTAAATCATATTAACAAATATTACATCCATAAGAATTTTCTAAAATATCTTATTTTAATTTCTTTATGACTAATTTTAGTTTCTATTGAATATATTGAACAAAAAATAATAATATTGTGTTGGAGCGCTTAGGAAAACAACTTGCAAATCATAAAACACTTCTAAATGCAAAGGGAAGCAACAAAAAAACTTATTTTTTCACCAAATGTGAATACTTATATACATATGATGATATAATTAGGTAAAATAAAATGTGCATAGGTCTTTCTTATATAGGAAAGGTAATTACTTAGTTACAACTACCTTTTCTATAAATATTAAATGCATGATATGCAATACTATAAACTGCTAAAGAAAATATTTGAAAATTTTCTATTATTTATTTTTATTTTTTATATTAAGTTCATTTAAGCTCCCATTTCGGGAATCAAACTGGAGACCTTTCTATTACAAAAAGAAGCAACAACTGTTGCACTAGAGGCCAATGCCTTCTATTATTTATTTTTAAGAAAGGAACCTTGGAGAATTACTTGATTTGGTGAACAAGATAAATGACAAGTTGCAAAATTAATTTCGCATGATGACTAATTTATGCTAACTAGGTGTAAGTAAGATTAAGGTGTAAATGATGTTTACAATAACACCCCCCTTAAGTGTAACTGGGGAAGTGAATTTGTTATGTAATATAAAATTCAAGATGGGTCCCAACAACTAAGCCATGTTAAGTAACCTTGTATAGCTAAAATGTAATGTTCAATGAAATCTCTCATAAATAGATAAAAAGGGGAAAAATCTTGTGGGAGAAAACTCCTAAAAAAAGAGAGAAAATGAAGAAGTGGGAAGCCTCCAAAATAATGTCCCAAAATTGAAATGTGAATAACATCACTGAAGTGTGAAGAAGCCATCAAAAACTATCAAAATATGACTAATTTGATGCTATAACTAAAGAACTTCCTCTTAAATAAGATGATGATTGGTATGAAAAAATAACAATTTGAATGAGTGCCCCAAAATATGCTACTTGAAAAATGATCAGATAGCAAAAAATTAAAAATATCTATTAATCCAATCAATAATATAGATGACATATGAATCTCCATGAGTGATATTATCATCTCTACTCAACCAAGAATTTTAAAATATATGTGTGATAGTCTAGAGAACCATGATCAAATGAAGATAAAAGGTTTCCTTCACAAAATAGGAATCCAAGATTCTTTCAACTCACTCCAGGAAAAAAAAAATGAAGCATTCACACAAACAATATAATAGTCACCCCACCTCATAATGTTGACTAGGGAGAGCTATGAAAAATGCACTAAAATTGCATGTCACCAAGAAATTCATGAAGTAGAAGATACAAAATCTTATGTGACCAAAATAGAGTACCTACAATTGAACAAAGGGTGAGCACAAAAACTACATGCACGAGAAACGAATCACAAAGATCCTATTATTGTTGTGGAGCGACATTAACTTGATAAAGATATGATTGATGAATACCAAAGATACTACGCAACCCCCATGAACTTTATAATATAGTGTGAGTACAATAATATTGCATAACTTTTGTGCAAAGTCTCTAAAATGTATGAAAAAGATCTAGCATTGTATCTCAATGTGTCTAAAAAAGAATGTGCTTACAAAAGATTCTCTAATAAGCCATAAGAACAAAAATTTTATATATACATATGAAGCAGAAAAACTAAAGCTAAAATATGTAACCAAAAATGTTTCCAAGTGCCAAAACAACCAAGAAATTTACTAAAGTGCCAAATCCCATAACCTTGAGTTAATTGTACATGGGGAAAACTCTAGAAAAAAAAAAAAGCATTAAAAATTGAAAGTTCTTTGAAGAACCTTTCTAACTTGAACTAGCAACAAAGTACATGAACAACAAAAAATTGAAACCTATAGATTGCCAGCTTAAAATTTAGTAGTCCAAGAAATTAAAAACCAAGCACACTTATAAAAATAAAAAATATAATTTACCATCCATATATAGTTTAAAAATGATTCACACCCCCCCACCCCTCTTTTTTTTTTTGGCCTATTCAACAATTGGTATCAAAGCTTGGTTCCTTGGTGAATTTCTTAACATCTTTAGGTAGATATGATGGTGCACAAATTCAATACTCTCACATTTGATGGATCAAACTATAGTCCATGGAAAGATCAGATGAAATATTATTTGGTCTCAATTAGGTACAAGAACTAGAAGCATTTGGAGAGAAAATATGTATTTCCTTAGAATGGGGTTAATACTCCAAATGAGATCGAGGCATATGAATAGAATGAAAAAGAAAGGTATGCTATCACTAGTTCTTTATCAAACACTAAATTAGATAAGGTTATTTATTTGAATACTTATTATGAAGTTTCAGAAAAGATAAAATAGATCTATGAAGGAAATGATAGGGTTAATCTATCTAAGAAGCTTACAACTAAGAGACACTATGAGAATCTGAGAATGGAAGATATCGAGGATGTTAAGAGATATTTTTAGAGAGTTGAGAATGTGGTAAATGAATTATAGAATCAAGGAGCCATTGTTACTAATGAATATTTACTTAAAAATATGTTGATGAAATTACCAGACACTTACAATGCTAAGACCTTGGAAATTGAGGAGTGTAATATGAAGAATTTAACTAAAGCATAATTATTTGGAACCCTAACTACATTTGAGCTAAGAAAGTTTGGGAGAGAAAAGAGAATATCATAAATGGATTTCAAGTAAACTAAATCAAATGATGATCCCAATGGTGATGATGAAGAAGAATTTAAAGAAAATTTACAAGAAGACTCTAGAAAGGTACTAAGAAGTACAAAGGTAAGTTATCTCTCAAATGCTTTAGATGTGGTAAAACTAGTCATTTGGCTAGTAGATGTCCAAACAAGGTTCCTAGATATAAATTTAATAATTTCAATAAGAAGGATTACTATATGAATGGAGATGCTAGTATTTCAAATGATGAGTCAAAGATAGAAGATCATTTGTTCTATGTTGAAGAGGACAAGAAATAGGAAATTGATATTTCTAACATTTTAGCTAGGACTAATGATGATGTGGATGTTGACTTAGTGGTCAGCACCTCCTTGGAGATTCATGACATTTCTTAACCACCTCCCATGGATTGGGTTAAATCTGGCATTTGTATCAGATATTGATAGTTTGAGCTTTTGGGGAAAGGACAAATAATTCCAATAATTGGTATCAGACCCTTGGGTCATAATTTTGAGTCTCCCTTCAGTGGGTTGTGAGGCTAAGTCAGTGTTGAGGGGGAGATTGTTAACTTGGTGACCAACACCTCCCTAGAGATTCATGACATGAATTAGCCACCTCCCATGGACCAAGTTAAATCTTGCATTTGTATTAAGCATTGACAATTCAAGATTTTGGTGCAATGGAAAATGATTGCAACAGTTGAAATTAAATTATATGTTAGAAGAAAGAAAAATGAATGGTTAATCAATAGTGTTTGTTCTCATCATATGACTAGAGATAAGAGTAAGTTTGTTTCACTTAAGATAAATATGGTTGTGGTCCTTTCAGATTTGGTGATGTGTGAGAACCCCAAATCCATCCTTAACAACTACACATGTTTATCTCAAATTTTTTGTTTGAAAGTTTATGAATTTTTTTGATTTTTAAGGGTTTTAGAAATAAAAAAAAGCAAATATATAATAATAAAAAATTCTAAAACTATTCAATTAACTGCTGCAACTTCTATTTATTTTCCAAATGAAATACAAAAGGAAATCAAGACAATCCTTTATTGGAAAATGATTAACAGAGGTAACTACAAAATGCAGGAAAAACCTGGGAGAATACACCAGCTACTGCAAGAACTTATTTATTTCAACTCTACAATGTTGTGGCTGTAAATCTGAAAGAGGATAATGGTTGCAACTTATTCCTCCATAAAGCTACAATTAAATACTATCTTGTTCCTCATACTGCTAAAACTAATACTGTTCAAGCACAAATAGAGTCTCTGGATGAAACTCTCTGAAATTCCAAATTCACTGGATATTTCACTAGCTCAAATGGATACACATAGAAGAACTACATTCTTCAATGGAAAATTTGAAACCCTTCTCAGAGCTTGAAATCACAATGATTAATTTTCAAAATAACAATAGATGCCTTTCTTCTTTCCCTAGCAAACATAAATAGACTTTCCAACCCTAAATTGCAACTCCTTGAAAAGCTGCGATTTCTTTCTTCAAGGCATTAAAAATATAATCATTAAATAAATTTAATGATTTAGACTAAGGAAAACATGCCAATAAATTAATACATTAATTTGGCCCCCTTCATCATATTAAGACCCATCACTTAAGTGATTTAATATATAGTCAATTTACAACTTAATATTAAATCATTTACCATTTAATTATATTTTAATCGCTGAAAACTAAATAACTCCCTCAAAAATGAGAATCTAGCTTAATCGTCTGGAACTGGAGTTGGCATAATAATTTATCATGTGATCAAATAATATTTCTAAAAATAGTAGGGGTCCATCTCTATGAATCAAAAAGTTTCTAAAAATAGAAAAATGCAAACAAAAAGAGTCTGAAACCTCTCCATGCCAAATCAAGGATGCTGAGCTCTACAAAAGTCAAACCATTAGATAAGCATATCTCCTATTTACACAAATTGACCCTCTATCTATCTCTTATATAGTATGAGGGTCCAATGATAGGCTAATCAATAGCTAGAATGATGTCTCTAGCTAGAAGGGGACATCACAGTCCTCTCTTCTTGAAATTGCTTGTCCTCAAGCAATCTCAACTCTAGATGCTATAAAATATCATCACTCTCCCAAGTGGCATCCTCAATCGACATGTCCTTCCATTTCACCAGGTACTCCCTGATAGTGCCTCTCCTCAAGTTTCTCTCCCTAAACTCCACAATAGCCTTGGGCACTAAAACCAACTTCCCCTCATCATCCAAGGGTGGAAGCACTATAGTGTTGGAATTAGGAGAGATAGCTACTGAGAGGGGAGGGGTGAATCAATGCCTTCAAAAACTTCACTTGTAAACCTTTCAGTTCTATAACTATAAACAGTGATAACCGACCACAATAACTTGAATCTAATTGCATGAATCAATCATCCATTAATGTAAGTAAACAACATGAAATCAATATCACAATCACATGACACAAGTATTTTGGTAAGATAGAAACCCTTGTTAGAAGGTAAAAACTATGGTGGGGATGACACCCACAAATTCTTCACTATTGCAAATAGAAAAGGTTTACCTATTAGGGATACAAGTTTTGATCACTTCTAATGATCTCACCCTATTAGGAGTGACATGTTAGATCAGCTAGATCTACTAGTTATAGGATTTTAACAACACTAATGAAGTGTGCACTCGGTTAAGAGATTTACAGAAGACTATTAAGTCTACTCTGTTAAGAGATTTTATCGAAAACTCTATTACAATTGTCAGAAAGCAATAGGTAATTATCTACTATTTGACAAATCAATTGTCTGATATAGATCTATAAGTTTTGATAAAATATCACCTTACTTGTGATGAATCTCTACTCTGAATTGCTAAGTAGCCTCTGCTAATTCTACTCAATCTGAATTCCTCTATACTCAGTTCTGTTCTATTAACTGATAGAATTGAAGTTAGGAAATTGCTTCAAGTGCTCTGTGATTCATATATCAGCTCACACCAAAAATGATGAGAACACACAAATATATAGTGTTCTATTTTTGTTGCTTTAACAAAATTAGGTTACAGAATATAGTCATAACCCTAAGATCTACGGTGTACAATAATAACCTAGATCAACTATTACAAAAGATATACACTGCATTTAATGAATATCATCACATTAAATGTTCCTCGATCTTGGTAAATCATTTTATAAACCATTGTAATTGTTTGCATAGAAGAATGTGCCATTTCTGATTAGTATGTCTTTTCCTATGATCCTTGGTAAACACTATGTAAACTGATCGATGTTTACTGTCTATCGGTGTCAATGTCTGTTGGTGCTCGGTAAACTGTCTACTGCTCAGTATATAGGCTTTACTGACTAGTCTATTCTTCTTTATGTTACCGATTAGCTCAATGTAAGTGACCAATTGATATCTTTACACACCTTTGGTACTAATGACAACCTTAAAAGCTCAATAGAGATAACAATCTCCCCCTTTGGCATTAGTATCAAAACTTCAAATGTATATAGACAAAATTTTCTATAGAACTTATATCTCCACCATATACATATACATATACACATCAAAAAATTTCTTAAGTAATAAGTACTCCCACTCGGTGCATGCTCCCGATAATATGTAGTATATGTAGCATCTATGTACATATTTGGCATAACAGCAGATACATTGTTTTTCCCCTTTTTGATAGTAATGCCAAATAAAAAATTTTAAGTAGTATACTAACAACTTGTCAAAAATATGCTAATGAGTTTTCTTCACTAACTCCAAGAGGTTGTCCCATTCCTCTTTCAAGTTGGTGAGAGTGATGTGCTCAAGACCGACTTGTGCATGCATGTCAAAGATGTTATCTAACACCAAAATTTATGGTGTTGCAACTAGTAGCTTGGATTTGACAATATGTGCTTCAAAAATTTTCATGTATGGAATGACTTCAGTTTGCAACTCAATAACTTGATCTGTTATGTGCTCTTCTTGCCTCTTCAAATCTGCTATCAACCATCGGAGTTCCTGAACTCAGTGAATGTGCTTTAAGAAAGCATGAGGCTTGGTTATAGCTGCATTTGTATTCAACTGTATTTCTACTTCCAATCCTTTGATCTTTTTACTAACTTCAACAGTGAAGGTTTTTGTAGTACAAAGCTTCAATAAATATTGACAAATTAACTAGGTGATAGATTTCATTGCAGTAATTACCTCAGATAATTTGACCTTCTGTAATGCCACTTCTAGGCTGATTTTCTCTGCTAATTTGTGGTGTATCCTAGATTTTTCCCTTTCTTTAATTCATGTATATGCATCAGTGTCTGGGGCATTGATCTTCTCAGCAAGTGTAGCAATTTGATCTATGATAGGCATATCCTCATCAATATTTATCTTAGGTACTACTTGTTAGAGGATATCCTGCACATCGGTTAATACTTCTTTTCATTTGTGTTCTTGCTTCAACTTCTCTTGTGCTACCTTCATTGTACATAATTCCCCATATTTACTCAAGTCTTTGGGGCTTAGGGTCCTCGGGTCACACTCAGGGATAATGATCACTTCATCTAGGGTGACCGGCCCTTTTCCTTTCTTCTTCTTCTTTAGTGCTAGAGGTGATTTCTTCTCAATAATAGCAATAGTTTTATCTCCATTCTTTGGAGTATCCTTCCCGGTTAACACATGTTCTTCCTTCTTCTTCCCCTTGGTAGTTGTAGTCTCAGTTGATATAGTGGGAGTCATGGATGTGGTGTCAAGTGGGATCACCTCTATTTCCTTTATTTCTTTTGTTTCCTTTGCTTCAGTGGAAGGTGCCTCTATATGTGTAGGCTCATCTATTTCTGTAGGTTTCTGTGTGTTTTGATCCCCTGTGACGTCTTTGTTTTACTCAAGATCTGACCTATCAAGTTGTACTTGGTAAAGAATTTTAGCTACTTCTTCAAGTACAGGAAGTTCACCCAGTAGTGATGTAAATAGACATTCAGTGTCTAGTGCTTCATTTTTATTTGGTGCAATATTTACATCTTTATCATCTTGGTCATCAGGATCACCATTTTTTATGTCTTCAATGAGTACATCGTCATTGATTTTCTTCTCCATTTGAATTTTGAATTTATCTGGTGCATCCTATGAAATACTTATTTCTTCCTTGTCCTCGGTGATATCAATTGCCTCGGTAACTGATATACCAATATTCTTTGATTTCTTTGTAGTTCCCTCATCAATGCAAATACCCTTATCTTTGGAATTGTGTCTCTTCTTAGACAAGTTCAAGAATGCTTCTTGCTCAAATTTTTCTTTGGCCTTCAAAATTTTTGTCCATACAAAATCTATTGTGGTATCCATATCTGCTCCATTTTCATCCATGATCATCAAGGCTCTATTCTTGATCATAAATTTTTCTTGTTATTTAGTCAAGTATTCACTAACTTCTCAAAAGCTTAAATGTGTGGCTGCCCAAACTAGAGAGTGTTCTCTCTTTCTCTTCTCGGTGTCTAGTGCAATAGCCCATTTTTTAGTAATTTTGTCATCCAATTTCTTCGGTAATGCACAGGCAAATTCCATTGGAAATTTCTTGAATTTTATCATCATTTGGATGACAACCTCTTCATTCTTGGTTTGATCTTCTTTTGACATTTTGTCAAATCTATCTAGTAAGGGATCATTGAGATCTCCATGTTCAATTATGTCTTCAATGATTTCATCTATTGTTTTTGCCTTGTGACTGACCACTTTGAATTCATTAACATCATCTTCTGTCTCAATTTCCTCAAAATCTTCCTTATTTCTTATGAATTTTCTCCTTTTCTTTGGTGCCTCAGCTACAACCTTGTTCTTTCTCTTAATGTATTTCTTTGTCGGTGTAGCTGCTCTCCTTTTTGTTACTTTCTCTGCTTCTTCCTTATCGGTAAGTGGTGCTGCAATTGAGGATCATGTCTTCATACCTTCATGTAGAGGTGACTGCTTCTTTATAGGAATTTCAGGTGGAGGAATGGGTGTAGGATCTACTTCTTTGTTAGACTCAGTCTCCTCACTATCATATGGTTTTTCAGCTAACTGTAACTGACCTTTAGTTGCCTATTCAACTGGTGTCTCTTCAAATGTCTCAGAACCATCTCCATATTTAGTAGTGATATTTTTCTTCATCTTCTTTACCTTTCTAGTTATTTTACAGATCTCAATATTTTTTGAAATTCTAGATTTGGCCTCTTCATATACTCTGAACCTAGTGGCAATGGGATCTTTGGTTAGTGCAAGCAGTGCATTAATAGATTTCAGTGTGAAATCATGGTTTATTTCATATCCCATCGATGCCAACCATTTTATCCTAGGTTCAACTACTTTTATCAAAGTATAATCAGTGTTGACTACAAAACATATATCATTCTCAAATCTCTGAACTAATTCCCTCAGAATTCTACTTCTTTTATGCATTTTAGATTGAAATTCTTTGAAGTATGCATTAAACTCCATATTCAACTTATCTCCTAACTTATTCATCATTTCACTAATCTATTTTTTTATTGGTACATCAGGTATCTAATTTACTTTACTGGTGCTAGGTACATACTTTTGTAGATAGAAAAATATGCATGCAAGTAGAGATCTGAACTTACATGTGTTAGATTTCTTTTTCCTTATGGTCTTCATATTCTCCTAAAGTTGATGAAATAGTACCTCATAAAGATCAACCGAACAACCTTTTACTACAATTTTGTGCTCCATGTCTACTGCGTTGTAGGGTACACTGTTGAGTTTGCTTGATTGAAATAACTTGTACCCAATCACATGTGCTGCAAATTTGACTATTGGGTCCTTGATTGTCAAAATCTTCAATGCCTAACCATCCCATTGTGCTCTAGTATATTTCTCAACATTCGGTCATGATGAACTACAGAAAGCCTTAGCCTTATCGGTTGTAGGGAGCCTAGTAACCCTACTGATCATTTTCTTGTTGACCTCAATTGGTTTATCTAGCCAGAATTTGTCATCATGATATCTGCTCAAAATGATTCTGATCCAATCTGATTTAAATGATTGCGGAAAGTGTATAAAACATGATAACCCTGATTCCTCAATCTTCTTGTAATCTAATTTCATTTTTCCATCGGGGCCACAAAGTTATTGATATGCTGCAACAGTTTCAAAATATCTAACTTCTCTAATTTTGCAATGAATATAAGACCTTACGTCTTCTATCAATAAAACCCTTTCTGGTATGCTCGAAAAAGTGCCCATTGTATCTATTTATGCTGCGACCTTGGCATGTGGCTTAGACTTAGGTTCGTCAAAATTTTCCCTAACGATTAGATTAACTTCCTCCTCAACACTTTGAGTTTTTCTCGCAGATGATGTAGATGCCATAAATTGATTCTAGGGTTTTGGCAAGAAGCAGGATAAGAAGTGTTTGATCACAAATGAACTTACTCGGTATCGTGAAGAGTGATGTTAGTTTGATCTAACATAGCCATGAATCCTTCTAAAAATCTTTTAGCTTGAACTCTGCTCTTTGAATTCTCCACTCTTCAAAATTGCATTGTAAAAAATGAGCTCTATTCCCTTGTATTTACAGACTTTTCGACGTTCCCGCTCAAACTTTCATGCTATAAATGCTTGGTCTAACTTTTAGTACAAAATAGTTGTCAGCTCGGTGATAACTAAAATTTTCATCCACTCGGTTAACATATAATTTGTTCATCGATTGATACATGTTCTTGGTTAACCTTAGATAGTGATTACCGATGGGTAACCAACTCTCGGTCTCTCTTTCACCATTTGTATAACATTGTTAACTCATGACAACTAAACCATAGTGCATCTTTATTCATGTTGATTTGGTATAAGAACATTATGCATAAGGAACTGTATGTAAATTGTGATCTTTTGAAATGTCATTCCCATACATACCTATTTCACCTTAAGTGGAGGTATCGATGTCACCCAATCTAGTGGACAAGGTTTTACCGACAACATTACTTGACTTAGCATTCTCATTCGATGCCTTCTTCCACATAGTGTTCCTTAACTTCATGATATCTATAATAGTATATCCACTTTCAAATATGTGGTTTTCATCTGGTGCTCGGTCTCTATAGTTCTTTCTTAAATGACTGACCTTATGGCAGTGCATACAAGCCATCCCAGTGTTCGTCCAGCTTCTCGATTGTCCAATTCGACTCTTTCTATAACAATTTTCTACAATGTGTCCATATCTACCACAAATAGTATAGTTATTCCATGTATTATAATCCCAAACATAAGAGTTACCTTGTTTCTTCGGTTGATATGGCCCACGCTATGGTTTCTCCTTAGGTGTCCAGACTTGTTTCATTTTTTCCTTACAATCTTGTGTAGTGTGTCCATGCTTGTTACAAGTATAGAATATTTTCTCCATAGTGGTATTATTAGCAAGATCATTTTTCTTAGCTCTACACTCATAAGCAAGATTTCCAAACTTACCATAGTAGTAACAGTATCCACTAAAGTTAGGAGTGATAGGAGGTTTACCTTGTGCTTTGCTTCTACACACATTAGATGTATGTCCCGGTTTGCCACAGCGATAACATGCCAACACTTTAAGTTTCTTATTTTGACTGATGTTGACTTGTTCAGCTTATTGTGATGTTTCTCCTTTACTAGTGTAGCCTATACCAGCTTTGCTCCCAAATCTTCTCTGATTAGTCAAAAAGTCATCAATCTTCTTAGAGCTGTCCTCAGCAAGTTTCTTCATTTCATTTTGCTATTGTTGATTTTTCACTTCATTTCTCAACTTCTCATTCTCTTCTCTGAGTCTTGCAACATCTTCTAGTTTTCTTGACAATTCTGCATTTACTCAGTTTACCTCTTGATTCATAGTCATCATTTGATTAGTTACCTGGAAATGTCAGTTAGTGAGTCTTTGTATCTCACTCTCTTTAGTTTGAAGTTGTTCAGTAATCTATCTTCAGTCATTGATTGCCAGATTTCTTTCTTTCTTGGCTTTTTTTGCTTTGTTCATTGTTTCTACCATTTTCACCATCTGAGATTCTTGACCGATTTGTAGTGCTTTCACTTGATCAGTTAAATATTGATTCTTTTCAGATAGATCAATGATTATGCTTTTAGATCTATCTGAGATGCTTCCAAAACTAGATCCAATATGCTTAAATATTTCATGAATAGGTTCTTCATGGTAATCAATCTCATTTTGTAGAATAGCTAGGTTCTTCCTTTCAACCAGTAATTTCTTCAATCCTTCCTTGGCTTGCTTATATTGTTCCATAAATATTTGCATTTGTATCTTCTGATTTTGAACAGTCTTGTCAAGCTTGTATCTCTCCATGACTTAGATCTTTACCCTTCAATGGTTAAACTGTTCAAAAAGAGAATTGTGTTCTGATACCAATTGTTGGAATTAGGAGAGATAGGTACTAAGAGGGGAGGGGTGAGTCAGTGCCTTCAAAAACTTCACTTGTAAACCTTTCAGTTCTATAACTGTAAACAGTGATAACCGACCAAAATAACTTGAATCTAATTGCATGAATCAATCATCCATTAACTTAAGTAAGTAAACAACATGAAATGAATATCACAATCACATGACACAATTATTTTGGTAATGCAAAAACCCTTGTTAGAAGGTAAAAACTAGGGTGGGGATTGTGTGCAATAATTGTGTCACACTTCTATGGATCATTACATGCAAGGAAACTCAAGAATGAGCCCTCACAAATCGATCCATAGCTCCCTAGGCATGGAGTGCAAGGGTTTTAAGAATGCTCTCAGCTAGAGCTATTAAGCCAATAACCTTGCTAGTAAACCATGCAATGGGAGATTCAATGAAGACAAGGGAAAGAATGCCAATATCTCCAATGAAGCCAAATGTATGCAATGCAAAGCAAATCTATATGACAATGCAAGTTAATCTATTGCATAAAAGGAAATCTAAGCTAAGAATGCCATGAAAATGAAACTACTATGCAAGAAATGAAATCTAACTATGAAGCAAAAAAGCCATGATGATGCAAGAATGAAGACAAGAAGATAGAGTGTTGATGAAGATCCAAGATGAATGCCAACAATGCTCCAAATCTTCAAACCCTAGATGCAAGAATATCTCCAAAAGCTCCAAGATGACCTAGAAAACCTGTAGCATAACAATAGCATAAAAAGTTGGAGATCTAGAATGAAGAAGAGAGCTCTTCTTTTATAGGAAATGAGAAGGAATGGACCATGGAGATTAAGAGGCAAAAGATTTAATCAATGGTGGAGCTTGAAAGAGGAGCAATCCATGTGCACACATATCCTCCAATGAGAAAATAGGAGTTGACTTTTCTGTCCATATGAGACAAAAAGTGCTTTTTCTCTTTTTATAAAATAAGAATAATGCTTTATTTGTGCAACTTAGGATAAGAGGAAAAGTGGGGGCTTTTTATTTAATCAAAAGGGGAGGAAATATTCCTTTTAAATAAATAAAAACTTAGGATAAGATGGTTAGCCCATAGAAAATAATCAAATAAATGATAGAACTAGGATTTGATCAAGAATAAGCAATTGATGATTTACCAAAAATGCTAGCAAGGGGCTAATAGTCTAGGTGACCATTTTTAGGTGTATACATTTGCCCCTCTTTGACTAATGTGTGATCAATCTAGGAACACATGTAGTCAAAGAATGAAGTTGAAATGTGAGATTGATTTGGGATCACAAAGCAACTCAGATCAGCCAAGAAAGCAAGAGATAGCCAAGAAGGCAAGCAAATAGTGATCTGACTCCAAAGAATGAAGTGCAGAGAGAGCAAATCCTGCATGGTCAGCCTGGTAGCGACAGTACTGAACACTTAGGAAAGAGATAGCCAGTAAGATATGATGTGTCTGCCCCCTCGAGATCGAAAGTGAAATCCAAGTAGAGGGAAAGTAGAAGCAAGAGCAGCATGATCAAATCACTAGAAATCATAATCAAAGATGAAAGAATAGAACAACCATCAAGCAGTGAAGATATGCCCCACACATGGGACACGGGGCATGAACCAAGCAGTCCCTCAACCCAAAAACACCATAGAGAGGAAGAATTTGAACTTGGGATTTGAAAGTGAATGAAAGACTAGAAGTTTGAAAGAGATGGGGATGAAGAGGTGAAGAATGCCCCAGGGAGGATCAAAGGATCAGGCCTCAAAAAGGTTAGCCAACTGCGTGAAAGAGGGGGAAAAGGTGATTTGGAATAATCAAGGTGAACTCAGATTTCAGTTTCGATCCTAAAATGAAAGGAAAATGATGTGATATGATCAGGAAGAAGCGAAAGGTGAGCGCAGTTGATTAACAAGTCCACGTAAGATGAAAAGGAGAGCTCTCTCCATATGCAAGATGCAAAACTAAACTAACATGAACTTAAGAATGCAAGCTACATGAAAAGTGGTTTACTTGCAAGGTCACAATGCTAATAGACATCTAATTATCATCATCAAGTGTTATTGGTAGCGTCGCAAGATCATACAATACACACTAGCATAACTATGTGGATCTGAATATGATCTTTATCAGATAGAAATTTGGGAATCCCACCTAAGCATCAAAGACATGCAGGTCAAGATGACTAGTGCAGTGAGATTACCTAAGTTTGATATAGCAAGATTATGCTCGCATCAAGACACAAGAAAAGTCAGGATAGCTATAAGCATGCACTTGTGAAACAGTCAAGGATAATACCTTGTAGGTCCATAGTGTCAAGTAAGACTAGCATAAATGCTCATGACAGTGAGGACCAACAAAATATACCCACAAGAAGATAAAGAAATAAAACATGTTCTCATTCCCTCAGTCTTCTAGCTATGCATCATCGAAAATGATCATAGGGGAGAACACTCAACAAAGAAATCATCATAGACAGCACACAAAGAAATAAAGTCAAACAAATCTCAGCAAGTCAAGTGCGTGTGTGTAGGTCATAGAGTCAAACTTTGAGTATCGCATCTGCCAGTGAGAAATATTGCATCATCTAGACTGCAAGGTAAGACATCTGATAAGTGTTAAGAAACACTCGACGCTAGGGCAGTGTTGAAAAACATAGTTGGGGTGGTGTTAAAAAAACACCATTTGTGAGATGCCTAAGAAACCCAGATGCACAAAGAGACCCAAGATAAGCTTAAAATGACGTATGCCCCCTAGACTAAGACAAGAATCAATTCCAGGCTAGGAGAGGCAAAGCGAGAAGTGGAGTGAATGAGTGCCATGCAAGACTGATAGACATAGGTGCAGAGGGTCTCAAGCAGCACCTATTTTTAGGTTTTCATTCACTAGAGCTAAGAACAAAGTTGGTAATGCCTTGGTTACTTCAACATCCATCTTACAAATGAAAAAGCATAAATTTCGCTTCAAGTTCCTGGTGGACAAATTACGCTATCCTGCTCACAAATCGTACAATCCTACCATTTTTTCATATCTTCCACCTCATATTCCTCTTGCAAATCCACCACGCTATTCCTTCCGCCATCCCTTACACTTTACCTTTGTCTCCGGTGACTTGTATAGGAAGGGTCTAGACGGAACTCTCCTTAAGTGTCTAGAAATAGAGGAGTCAGAAAAAGTGCTAGCTAAAATCCACAATGACATATGTGGATCACATTCTAATGATCCGTATACACCTAAAAATGGTCACCTAGACTATTATCCCCTTGCTAGCATTTTTGCTAAATCATCAATTGCTTATTCTTGATCAAATCCTAGTTCTATCATTTATTTGATTATTTTCTATGGGCTAACCATCTTATCCTAAGTTTTTATTTATTTAAAAGGAATATTTCCTCCCCTTTTGATTAAATAAAAAGCCCCCACTTTTCCTCTTATCCTAAGTTGCACAAATAAAGCATTATTCTTATTTTATAAAAAGGGAAAAAGCACTTTTTGTCTCATATGGACACAAAAGTCAACTCCTATTTTCTCATTAGAGGATATGTGTGCACATGGATTGCTCCTCTTTCAAGCTCCACCATTGATTAAATCTTTTGCCTCTTAATCTCCATGGTCCATTCCTTCTCATTTCCTATAAAAGAAGAGCTCTCTTCTTCATTCTAGATCCCCAACTTTTTATGCTATTGTTATGCTACAGGTTTTCTAGGTCATCTTGGAGCTTTTGGAGATATTCTTGCATCTAGAGTTTGAAGATTTGGAGCATTGTTGGCATTCATCTTGGATCTTCATCAACACTCTATCTTCTTGTCTTCATTCTTGCATCATCATGGCTTTTTTGCTTCATAGTTAGATTTCATTTCTTGCATAGTAGTTTCATTTTCATGGCATTCTTAGCTTAGATTTCCTTTTATGCAATAGATTAACTTGCATTGTCATATAGATTTGCTTTGCATTGCATACATTTGGCTTCATTGGAGATATTGGCATTCTTGCCCTTGTCTTCATTGAATCTCCCATTGCATGGTTTACTAGCAAGGTTATTGGCTTAATAGCTCTAGCTGAGAGCATTCTTAAAACCCTTGCACTCCATGCCTAGGGAGCTATGGATCGATTTGTGAGGGCTCATTCTTGAGTTTCCTTGCATGTAATGATCCATAGAAGTGTGACACAATTATTGCACACATTTTTTGGTGCCCACTGTGGGGCAAAGTAGACTAGCTTTGTCCCTTCTTTTTCTGCATTTCTGTCATTTTCCGTCAATTTTTTGGCAAGTTTTCAGCTTAATTTTTCATCTCTATTTTTTGTCTCAGATTGTCGTGCGATACTTTCCAGAAGTATCGCGCGATATACCTCTGTATGTGCACGTGATACTTCACTTGTCATAAGAAGTATCGCATGATATACCTCTATATGCGCGTGTGATACTTCGCTTGTCAGAAGTATCACCTGGCTATAGTAGAGAATATCGCCTGGTGTCGGGCGAGGTGCCACTCTGGAAAATGGGTGCCCATTTTTTTTGAAATTTTGCAAATGGTATCAAAAGTTTAACTGTGATATATCATTGGAAAGGTCTTTTCGAGCCTAATCCAACCATGATGGTTTCATTTTTAGATTCTATCATTTGATTAGTTATTTTTGCACATTATCTAATTTTTTTCATGTACTAATCATTGTTAGATTTTGTATTTTGATTCTCCTAACTCTTGTTGGTCTAACAAGTTGTGGTTGTAGGTGCTTCTTGCTTGAAATTTGCTAAAATCGCATGTCAAAGAGGGCTACTATTGGTTTTTGCAGGGCTTCCCTAAGCATAAAAACCAAATCAAGTGCTTGTTTAATTTCTTTCTTTATTAAGTGCGGCATATACTAGTTGTTTCATTAGGAACTTAATAATTTGTGAAAGGAATCTTGGGGTGGTAGGAGAAGTATGCTCTTCACCTTTAGGTGAATCAGAAAATCTTGACCCATCTTGAGGTTTTGGAAGCAAAGGAGTAATTGGATCTTGTTTGGTGTGTTTGGGAGAAGTTTTTGAGATAGGGGAGTATGCTCTTCACCCTTGTGGTGAATCAAAAACCTTGAACCTCAAGAATTAATCCACTCTTTGTTTAGCTTAGGATCCTTTAGCGGGCCTGCTCTTGAGCAATCAAGAGGAACGACCCAAGTGGGGACAACCTTGTCATCATTTTCCTTGGTGGTGAGTGATTCCAACTCACTATAATCTCAAGGCTATCGAACACACAAAACCTTGGTAGACATAGTACTTATCTTCGCTTGATGTGAGTAACTTGTGGGATTGTGACCATGAGGAAAGCATTAAGCAAGAATGCTTAAGGTACTCTTGAGGCCGCAAGGTCCTAGTCCTTTATGAGGAGCAAGAGGGGTGCTATGAACGGAAACCCTTACTATGAACCATTAGATAGAGGCCACCCTATTTTAGCCGCTTAGCTTCGTGGTGCAAGGATTGATCCAAGTGGACTTACTCGGATCACCCCAAGACACTCACCATATGTGTTCCTTTGGTTGTGTTTTTGACACTTCCATGACAATGCCAATATCTCTTGTGGGAAACCACTTGGTGTGAGGCAAGGGAGCATCAAGTTGTGGGCCACGTCGCTAAGTAATGAGCCTTGTCCTTCTAGGTAGTAATTGCTTGAATTGTCTTCGATTGTGCTATGCCTGTGTAAACATTCTCAACATTCAAACACACGGTAGTGTTCATAAGGTTTTCTATTTTGATATCACAAGTGCTTGTCTTGGCAAGGTTGCTTTTGCCCTTGTTTCAAGTGTTCTATGACATGTTTGATCACCTACTGTTTGCAAACCTGTCTTTTATCTACTGTTACTGCTTGTCAAACTGAGAAATTGCACTGTTCAATCTACAAATTTGGTCCAAGTGCTTCAAAATTGAGTTTTCACGTTCACTAGTCAAGAGTCATATGATATTGAAGTATCCTTGTATACCCTCAACCAAGAATCCTGAGTCATTTCTACTATCTTGTCATTGCTACAATTCGGAGTGGCTAAACTTGCACTTTAACCTGTCGTAGAGTGTCTTTTTCTGTCCTTACCTGAAACTAGTTTGTTACCTACATGCTTAGATTTGTTCTAGACTGAAACAAATGAGCTAAAACCATTGGATTTGAGTTTAACAAATGCTACTCTTGATCACTTGTCGCATCACGGTTACCTCTCTAGCTACTTGCTTATTGAGCTTCTTGCTCGCTGCTCTACTTTAGTCAATTGATTACTGTAAGTGCTTGAGCACTTTTGACGAGCCATCTCTCTATTTGTTCTACTTTGACAAGTGATCTTTATTAGCTTTTCTTATCTCAAATCTGAGAAACTTTGCCTCATTCTATTAGTCAACCAACATCTCTTTTCATGCCAGTTACAACTCGGTCTCAATTTGAGCAGGAGAGTCATCCTCTGTTCAATTATACACAGTTACCTTCTCCAACTAGACATTCAAAAGCACCCATTAGCAACAACAGTTCTAGTTCTGACCAATCTAAGAATTCTAAAGCTACACCGTGGTATAAAGGAGGTTTCCTCTTTTCTGCATTTAAGACCCCCAAAAACACAAACAGTGTCTCACTCACTTTGACTGAACAAGAAAAGTTTCAACTCTTGCAAGAACACTTTGAGCATAAGGATAATCAAGCGCGCTTAGACAAAGAACACAATCAACAAAGGATGGATGCTACTAGGCGCATGGCTTATAGAGGGACATTTCATGAGCAACCTGAGACTAGTAATCATGAGCATAGACCTCTTTTTAACAATGGCAACAATGGCAACAACACGCCACCAAGATCTCCTCCAAGGCCAACTTTTGCTATGCCTTCTTCACCTCCTAGACCTCCTCCCTCTCAACATGAGGCAGAGGCTAATGATGAGATTTCTAGTGAGGATCTTATGAGATGTGAACAAGATGTGGATTTCCAACAAATGATGCATAAGCTTTTAGAGCGTAATGGCGATCAATATTTTCAATATATGACTTCCAGAGGATACAAGCTTCCTCCTGGCTATGATGTTAGACAAATTGTCCAACAAAGAGTACCAACTGAATTGGAAGTCCTTCAAGAAGAATTACGTTAGACAAATCAATGCCTTACCCAAATGGCATTAGAAAGAGAGCCTCCAAAGGTCTCTTTTGTAGAATCAATTTGTGCTCTTCCTTTTGACAAAGATCTATACATGGTCCCATTTCCTAAGGATATTGAGGTTCCTAAATATGACAAGTATGATGGAAATGGTGATCCTCATGACCATGTGCATCATTTTTATGCTCTTAGTATGGACTTTCTTCATGAAGACACATATCCTCTATGCTTATTCCCTCGAAGCTTAAGAGGCCAAGCTTTGGAATGGTTTGTGAAATTGACACCATCTCTTAAGACTTTTGATGAGTTGGCTTAGCGATTTACCCAGCAGTACTCTTACAACATCCAACAACCTGTCACTGTGATAGATCTCGGTAATCTAAGACAACATCAAGGTGAGCCATTTGCAACTTACTTACAATGTTGGAGGTCATTGTATTCTCGATATCCTCATCAACTACCTGAAAGAGAAAAGATTGACATTTTTGTCAACACACTTGTGCCTAAGCTATTTTATGATCTAAGGAAGCAACTGTTCTCCTCCTTCCATGACATGGTTGAAAGTGCATATCGGATTGAGGATGTAGCTATAAGAAAAGGGGATATTGTTATTAATAAAGATGCCAAAGGCAATGGTAAAGACAAGAACAACCCATGGAATAAGAACAAGTACGTTGTTAATGAAGGGGTTGCTAATGCTCCTAAAGTTAAAGAGCCTGCTTTCAATCTCTCCAATGCTATCTATGCAGCAAAACAACAAGAAGCTAGCAACACTCACAATGCTCCTAAACCTCACTTTGCAGATAAGCCTAAGAAGTCATTTTGAAAGTGAGTCTATACCAAGTTGGTAGAACCTTACGATGTGATCCTTAAGACTTTGGTTGACAATGGATATCTTATGCTTCCTGATAAACCTGGTAACTGGGATCCGATAAATAAGCCCAATTGGTGGAGAGAGGATCATTACTGCCATTATCATAGAAACAAGGGACATCCAATAGACAATTGTTTTAGGCTTAAGGATGATATTCAGGATCTTATTGAGAATGTTACAATCTCCACTGATGGCTTAACTAAAAATTCTGATCACACAGCTTTCAAAGATCCTCTACCTAAGCATGATAAGGGGGAAACCTCTCAAACACATAAGAAGAATCATGATGCAAAGATCAATTACACGTATCCTTCTAATATGCTTGTGATTAACATGGTAGAGCCCATTGAGAGTGTTTTAATGATGATGTCTCAAGATGATAATAACACCGATCATGGTAAGCCAAAGTTAGTCTTGCAAACACGTGGTAGTTCATCTTCCCGAAGTGAGACACTGAATGCTATTACTAGGGGGCAAGCCAAGATTGTCCTTAAAACTGCGCAAGATCCCAAGCAAGCTTTGCCTTCCAAACAAGTGGCTCCTTCAGCCACCCCTAGCTATGATCTTGTCCAACATTTGCAAAAGACACCAGCACAGATATCTATCCTTGAGTTGCTTCGGTTATCCTCTTCGCATAGAGAGATTCTTGATGAGGCCCTACGTACAACACGTGTTCCCAATGACATTGATCCAGATCAATTTCAGGCTATGGTCAACCACATTTCATCTCCGCTATCTCTCTCCTTTTCTACAGAAGATGACATATCTATTGCTCACCCACATAATCTAGCTTTACACATTGAAGTTCTAGTCTACAATACCTGAGTCCGCCAAGTCCTGATAGACAATGGTGCAAGGTTAAATATTGTTTCTTTCAATGTCATACAACAATTGGGTTTGTCAAAATTGGCTGTGGATTCCAAGAAGAAGATTACTATAAAAGCTTATGATGAAGTGGAAAGATCTTCCAAAGGTCTTGTCATGCTGCCTGTCCGAGTGGGCCCTATCACAAAAGATATTAGCTTTTAAGTATTTGACATCCCACTCACATATAACATTCTTTTGGGTCATCCTTGGATCCATGACATGCAGGTTGTTCCTTCCACTTATCATCAGTGCGTCAAATTTCCGTACCATGGCACTGAGGTTGTGATTCTTGGAGACCATACTATTGCTATCAATGCTCTTGCTGCTACTAAAAAATTTGTTCCTCATAATGAACCTTTTGTTGATCCTAGTACATCTCTAGCTGCTGCTAAGAAATCACTTAAGATGATGAGCCTTGGTATGGGTGAATATACACTGGGTTCCTTTGCTTCTATACCTATTTCTCCTAGGTCATATGGGAGACCTTCTGATCAGATGAAGCCTTCCACTTCTGCTATGGTGATCTTTGATACTTTTGTTCCTTCATCCATTCCTTTAGAAGCAGACAGAGAAGAACAAGCTATTCAAGAGTGGATCTATAGAGAGGATTCTAGAAATACTCCCATGCTCAGTAATTCAGACATAGATATAGATGAGTCACCACTACACACTATGGTTCAAATGGGAGATGATCTTCCCTCTACTTCACTTCTTTGGGGAGAAAAATGTATATCTACTGATGATATGGATGTTGATATGGTTCATTCTTGTAGTAACCATCCCGACATGGTTGATGGGTCTTGTGTGGGGTCTGATGAGTTTGTTCCTCATATTGCCTTAGTGGACCACGCTGGTTCTTCTATGACAAGTCTAGATCTAGCTAATTTTGGAGCTTACCCTATAGGCTCAACCTCTCTTGTTACCAGAGATGACACCCCGCACATAAATGCTATTGAACCGGTCACTTCATTTCATCTCGCATCAACACCTGTTACTTCTTCCACCAGTGAACTAGCCACAAAAAAGATTGAATCAGCAATCAAGTATCACAGTCATCACGTCAAAAGAAAAGAGCAATGGTCGGATGGAAAAAACCACATTGTGGTAGTATCCGCACCTAAGAAAAGTAAAAATAAAAATCTGCTCAAAAATAATGAGTCTCAAATAAAAGATGACAAGCTGATTCTCTACAGAAAAATGGTGCACTACTTCAAGCATGATCTCATATCTGTTATATTTCAGCCCATTCCTAGAGCTAAGAACAAAGTTGGTAATGCCTTGGTTACTTCAACATCCATCTTACAAATGAAAAAGCATAAATTTTGCTTCAAGTTCCTGGTGGATGAATTACGCTATCCTGCTCACAAATCTTACGATCCTACCATCTTTTCATATCTTCCACCTCATATTCCTCTTGCAAATCCACCATGCCATTCCTTCCGCCATCCCTTACACTTTGCCCCTGGTGACTTGTATAGGAAGGGTCTAGATGGAACTCTCCTTAAGTGTCTAGAAATAGAGGAGTCAGAAAAAGTGCTAACTGAAATCCACAATGGCATATGTGGATCACATTCTAATGATCCTTTGCTCGCTCAGACATTGCTCAGGGCTGGTTATTATTGGTCGAACTGGTTGAGACCTCCTATTGTCACAGTTGTAGCATTTGGGTCTGGGGCCTATCAGCTCTCTACATCAGAGGAAGCAGATTCTTGATGCCCATTTCTGTCTGGGGCATCCTTTGTACATATTTTATTGATCCTAAAAAATACCAAAAAAAATTCATATATGATCCTGAAAAAATCCTAAAAAGCATAAAAAGTACTAAAAAAATAAGCATCCTAGTGAAAACCTAGCAATAGGCACTTTGATGTCTCACCAAAAAAATCAAAAAATTCAAAAATTCAAAAAAAAATTGAAAAAGTGCCTTGGTGAAAACCTGGAAATAGGCGCCTTGGTAGCAAAAATACAAAAAACTTTATAAAAAGTCCTAAAAAAATTACAAAAAAACTCTATCAAGTGGTGAAAACCTGGAAATAGGCACTGCTTGAGACCCTCTGCACCTATGTCTATCAGTCTTGTGTGGCGCTCATTCACTCCACTTCTCGCTTTGCCTCTCCTAGCCTGGAATTGACTCTTGTGTTAGTCTAGGGGGCATATGTTATTCTAGCTTATCTTGAGTCTCTTTGTGCGTCTGGGTTTCTTAGGCACCTCGCAAATGGTGTTTTTCAACACCACCCCAACTGTGTTTTTCAACACTACCCTAGCGTCAAGTGTTTCTTAACACTTATCAGATATCCTTCCCACCGTCTTGGATGATGCAATATTTCTCATTGGCAGATGTGATACTCAAAGCTTGACTCTATGACCTACACACACGCACTTGCCTTGCTGAGATTTGTTTGACTTTATTTCTTTGCGTGTTGTCTATGATGATTTCTTTGCTAAATGTTCTCCCCCTATGACTATTTTCGATGATGCATAGCTAGAAGACTGAGGGTATGAGAACATGTTTTATTTCTTTATCTTCTTGTGGGTATATCTTGTTGGTCCTCACTATCATGAGCATTTATGCTAGTCTTACTTGACACTATGGACCTACAAGGTACTATCCTTGACTATTTTGTGAGTGCATGCTTCTAGTCATCTTGACTTTCTTGTGTCTCGATGCGAGCATAATCTTGCTATATCAAACTTAGGTAATCTCACTGCACTAGTCATCTTGACCTACATGTCTTTGATGCTTAGGTGGGATTTCCACATTTCTATCTGATATAGATCATATTCAGATCCACATAGTTATGCTAGTGTGTATTGTATGATCTTGCGACGTTACCAATAACGCTCGATGATGATAATTAGATGTCTATTAGCATTGTGACCTTGCAAGTAAACCACTTTTCATGTAGCTTGCATTCTTAAGTTCATGTTAGTTTAGTTTTGCATCTTCAATATGGAGAGAGCTCTCCTTTCATCTTTCATGGACTTGTTAATCAACTGCACTCACCTTTTGCTTCTTCCCGATCATGTCTTTCACTTCTTGTCTTTCATATCACATCATTTTCCTTTCATTTCAAGATCGAAACCGAAATCTGAGTTCCCCTTGATTATTCCTGTCACCTTTCTCCTTCTTCCACGTAGTTGGCTAACCTTTTGAGGCCTAATCCTTTGATCCTCCCTGGGGCATTCTTCACCTCTTCATCTCCATCTCTTTCAAACTTCCCATCTTTCATTCACTTTCAATCCCAAGTTCAAATTCTTCCCCTCCGTGGTGTTTTCAGGTTGAGGGACTGCTAGGTTCGTGCCCCGTGTCCCATGTGTGGGGCATATCTTCACTGCTTGATGGTTATTCTGTTATCTTTCTTTGATTATGATTTCTAGTGATTTGATCATGCTGCTCTTGCTTCTGCTTTCCCTCTACTTGGATTTCGCTTTCGATCCCGAGGGGGTAGACACATCATATCTTATTGGCTATCTCTTTCCTAAGTGTTCAGTACTATCGCTACCAGGCTGACCATGCAGGATTTTCTATCTCTCTGCACTTCATTCTTTGGAGTCAGATCACTATTTGCTTGCCTTCTTGGCTATCTGCTTGCCTTGTTGGCTATCTCTTGCTTTCTTGGCTAATCTGAGTTACTTTGTGATCCCAAATCGATCTCACATTTCAACTTCATTCTTTGACTACATGTGTTCCCAGATCGATCACACATTAGTCAAAGAGGGGCAAATGTATACACCTAAAAATGGTCACCTAGACTATTAGTCCCTTTTGCTAAATCATAAATTGCTTATTCTTGATCAAATCCTAGTTCTATCATTTATTTGATTATTTTCTATGGGCTAACCATTTTATCCTAAGTCTTTATTGATTAAAAGGAATATTCCCTCCCCTTTTAATAAATAAAAAGCCCCCACTTTTCCTCTTATCCTAAGTTGCACAAATAAAGCATTATTCTTATTTTATAAAAAGGGAAAAAACACTTTTTGTCTCATATGGACACAAAAGTCAACTCCTATTTTCCTATTGGAGGATACTTGTGCACATGGATTGCTCCTCTTTTAAGCTCCACCATTGATTAAATCTTTTGCCTCTTAATCTCCATGGTCCATTTCTCCTCATTTCCTATAAAAGAAGAGCTCTCTTCTTCATTCTAGATCCCCAACTTTTTATGCTAATATTATGCTGCAGGTTTTCTAAGTACACTTTGGAGCTTTTGAAGATTTGGAGCATTCTTAGCATCTACATCTCATTCTTGTATTCTACATCTCATTCTCGCATTCTTAGCTTAGCTTTATATTTATGCTTTCTTAGATTAGCTTCATTTCTATACTCTAGATTAGCTCACATAGATTAATTAGCTTGGGTTGTAATACTTTCATATTTCCTTTCATAGCTTAGCTTGCATTTCCATTTCTAGCATAGCATTGCATTGCATTTTCATTCTTGATTCTTGAGGATATTGGCATTCTTGCCCTTTTCTTCCTTGAATCTCCCATTGTATGGTTTACTAGGAAGGTTATAGGCTAAATAGCTCTAGTTGAGAGCATTCTTAAAAGCCCTTGCACTCCATGCCTAGGGAGCTATGGATCGATTTGTGAGGGCTCATTCTTGAGTTTCCTTTCATGTAATGATCCATAGAAGTGTGACACATTTATAGCACACAAGGATGACACCCACAAATTCTTCACTACTGCAGATAGAAAAGGTTTGCCTATTAGGGCTACAAGTTTTGATCACTTCTGATGATCTCACCTTGTTAGGAGTGACATGTTAGATCAGCTAGATCTACCTAGTTATAGGATTTGAACAACACTAATGAAGTGTACACTCAGTTAAGAGATTTACATAAGACTATTAAGTCTACTCTGTTAAGAGATTTTATCCAAAACTCTATTACAATTGTTAGAAAGCAATAGGTAATTATCTGCTATTTGACAACTCAATTGTATGATATAGATCTATAAGTTCTGATAAAATATCACCTTACTTGTGATGAATCTCTACTCTGAACTGCTCGATAGCCTCTACTGATTCTACTCAATCTAAATTCCTCTGTACTCAGTTCTGCTTTGTTAACTGATAGACTCGAAGTTAGGAAATTTCTTCAAGTGCTCCGTGATTCATATATCAGCTCACACCAAAAATGATGCAAACACACAAATATATAGTGTTCTATTTTTTCTGCTTTAACAAAATTAGGTTACACAATATAGTCATAACCCTAAGATCTACAGTGTACAATAATAACCTAGATCAACTATTACAAAAGATATACATTGCATTTAATGAATATCATCACATTAAATGTTCCTCGATCTTGGTAAAACATTTTATAAACCATTGTATCTATTTGCATAGAAGAATTTGCCATTTCTGATTACTATGTCATTTCCTATGATCCTCAGTAAACACTGTGTAAACTGATCGGTGTATACTGTGATACTCAGTGTTTAATGTATGTTAGTCTCTGTGTCTACCTGTGCTTGGTAAACTATCTACTACTCGGTATATAAGCTTTACCAACTAGTATGTTCTTTTTTATGTTACCGATTAGCTCAATGTAAGTGATAGACCAATATCTTTACACACCTTTGGTACTAATGACAACCTTAAAAGCTCAATAGAGATAACATATAGAAGGAACATTATGTACTTTACTCTCTTTTGGAAAATCCAACTCATACACCACCTCTCCAACTCTCTTGATCACCCTGAAAGGTCCATAGTACTATGGCTTCAGTTTGTCGGCACCACTCCTTTTAAGAGTGGTTTGGCGGTAAGGCTATAACATCAAGTACACCATATCCCCTACCTCAAAAATCTGCTCAGTCCTCTTTTGATCCACATACTACTTCTATTGATTTTGTGCCTTAGTAATATTCTCCTTAAGAGCCTTTATAATGTCCTAGCTCTCTTGCAACAAGTCTCCAGCACTAGGCACTCTATTGTTGCTCAACAAAAGATCAATGAAATTGGGTGCCTCATACCCATGCAATGCCATGAAAGGTGACATCTGAATAGAAATCTGATAAGTGTAATTGTAGCAATACTCACATAGGTAAATCCACTTAACCCAAGCTTTTTTGCTTCCCTACTATGTAGTTCCTGAGGTATCCCTCCACCTATTTGTTGACTATCTCAGTCTATCCATCTGTCTAGGGGTGGTAGCTAGTAATCGAAGTGAGCTCTATCCCACACAATTTGAATAACTCCTACCAAAAGTGACTCATAAATCTATTCTCCCTGTCACCAAAAATGCTCCAAGGTAGGCCATGCAACCTAAATACCTCTCTGAAGAATAAATATGCCACCTAGGTAGCAATGTATGTAGCAGTGATCAGGAAGAAGTGGGAAAACTTTGTAAGTTGATCAATAGCAACATATATATAGTCTCTGCCTTGGAATCTCAGTATTCCTGTGATGAAGTCCATGGACAAACACTCCCACTTTCTGTCAAGAATTAGAAGTGGGTGAAGTAAATCGGCTGGATAAGAGTGCTCCTATTTATTCTACTGGCAAGTAGGACACTCTCTAATATACTGTGACACCTCAGACTTGAGCCCTTTCCAAGAAAAATGCTCATGAATCTATAGGTAGGTTTTATAAAAACCTGGATGTCCTACCATAGGTGAGTCATGATAAACTCTCAACACCATTCTCCTCACCTCTGACCTTGGCACCAAATAAATGCACCCTTTGTAAATGATGAGCTCATTCGCAAGGGTGAAGTCACTATCCTAAACCGATCCTTCTATGACTCTTGATGCCCATGTATCCTTTTCATATTCTACAAGGATCAAATGTCTCTAGTCCTTTGATATATTCCTCATCAAGCTCAAGTGGGGTCTTCATGACAAAGCATCTACTACTACATTTTGTGTCCCCTTGAAATAGGTAATATCAAAGTCATATGCCTATAATTTACTTACCCATTTTTGTTGCCTATCATTAAGATCTTGCTACCCTAGGAAATGCTTCAAGCTATTGTGGTCTATTTTTATGCTAAATTTTCTCCCACTAAATACTACCTGAATTGGGCCAAAGCATGCATTATGGCCAACATTTCCTTATCATAAATACTAAATTTCCTCTTAGGTCCCCTAATTTTCCTACTCTCATACACAATTAGGTGCTTGTCTTGCATAAGCACCACTCCAATGCCCTCTCCAGATGCATCACAATGAAGCTCAGATGGTTTACTAAAATCTAGTAGTAGTAACATTGGACAAGAAGTCATCAACTCCTTGAATTTATCAAAACACTCCTATGCCTTAGGAGTCCACAAGAAATCCCCCTTCCTCATCAAATCCATCAAGGGTGTTGCATGCCTAGAATATCCACTAACAAACCTCCTATAGAACCCACACGACCCCAAAAATCCTCTCAACTATTTTAGGTTTACTGGAGTAGGCCACTTGATAATAGCACAAATCTTTTTAGGATCCATGCGTACTCCTTGTGCACTGATAATGTGACCTAGATATAATAACTTTGATAATCCCAAATCACATGTAGACTCATTTTCATGTAAGGATTCCCTACTCAAAATGCTCAACACAATGTCTAAGTGTCGCACATGCTTATCCCATGTCCTACTATACACCAGGATGTCATCAAAGAAGACTAACACAAATTTCCTCAACTGAGGCTGAAAGACCCTGTTCATCATGGACTGAAAATTGGTTGGACCATTAGTTAGCCCAAATGGCATAACTACAAACTCAAAATGGCCATAATGACACTAAAATGCCATCTTCTCTATATCATGCTCTCTGACTTGGATTTGATGATACCCTGATCTCAAATCAATTTTGGAGAATAAGCATGCTCCATGTAACTCATCTAATAACTCATCAATTTGTGGTATGGGGTACCTATTTTTTATAGTCTTCTTGTTCAGGACCTTGTAATCTATGCACATCCTAAGAGTACCACCCTTCTTCGTCACCAAAACCATAGAAGAAGAAAAAGGAGACTTACTTGGTCTAATGTACCCCATAGAAAGTAGTTCCTTATGTTGGCAATTTGGCTGAGTTGATTGCATAGATGTTGTCATTATGGAAACATATGTTCCACATGAACATTGCACAAGTCAGAGAGCAAGTATGACAGAGCTCATTGTATATTTGTCTAAGTATGAGATAATATTTTTACCAGTATACCCGGACACATTTTTGTTTGTGACATTGACTGCAGTGAGTTCAGTGCTTGTGCACTTGAACATAGACTCTATGGTGACTAATGATGACCCTTCTTAGAGTGCAAGTCATTACGGCATGTACGAAAGAAGTTATGATAGTTTTATCAAAGACAGTGTGAAGCCGACAGGACAGTATATGAAGGCAGAATTGGTAAAGAGTTAAGGGATTATTTTGTTTATCAAAATAATGTCTTAACAATATAAAGCAACGACATCTTAGATGTTTACTCTTGGTTAAAGCTATTGGTATATATGTAATTGTAATTTTAAAGTGTAAAAAAGTTGTAATTGTAATAAGAAGAAAGTATTTTGTAGAAGTATGATGCGAAGTATATGAAGCATATGTAATAGCGATAGTGAAAGATCAGCAAAGATATATTGATGAAAGAAGTATAAGATTATGTACCTTGACCTATTTTGTAATCATTGTATATTGCACATTACTTGTTTGCGCAGTCGTCTCAGCTGGTAATCACATTTTGTACTACCAACTCCTAATAGGGTTGAGGCTTCTAACAAGGCCTATAGTCCCTTAATCAGGATTGATACACTATATGTTTGTAATAGACTCCTAACAGGGTCAACATCCTTAATAGTATAGTTTTGATTAGTGGATCTTTTTGGGTACCATCCCCATTAGGGTTTTCTCAAGAACAAATAATGTGTTATGAGTTCTTTATTGTTATGCATGTTGTTTAGCCTCTTATGTTATGCATGTATAAAGATAATCTGTTATATCCATAATTGGGCAAAAGATAAAGTTTGTAGAATACTGATTCACCCCCCCTCTCAGTATTCCCTATTTCTAACAATTGGTATCAGAGCCAAGTTACTTAGAAAAGAATCATTCAAGGAAAGCCTAGCAGCTTGAGTAAGATCTCTATGGATATGGATCAACTACAGAAGAATCTTGAAGAAGCTCTTGAACAGATTGATATGCTTACTAATGAAAGAGACACTCTGAAAGGAAAATATGATGATGTAAAGAACCTCATTGAGAAATTGAAAATCAAATTAGAAGATCTGAGATTTGAAAAGAACTCCAAAGTTCTTATTGAAGATTGTGATGACAATTTGGAAAAGAAAATGATATCCTTAAGCATGAATTGAAGATAGAAAATTTGAATCTTAGTTTGAAAGATGGAAATAGCAACAATGAAGCAAATCTGAAATCTGAGAATGAAAGTCTAAAAATTGAAAATGAAGAACTGAAATCTAAACTTGGAAATGTAGCATATGAACTTGAGAAAGTCAATTTGTAGTATGTTGAACTTGAGAAATACAACAAGATTGTGAAAGGCGAACTGACTCAATCCAAGCAACAACTTGAAAGGCTATATTCAACTAGTAAGAAGATTGATACACAAGCATCTTTTTAGAAACCATTCTATGATAAGACTGGTCTTGGATTTAACACTCTTAAAGCAAATAATGAAAGCAAGGAACTAGATCTAAAAGTATCTGAAAGCTTAGATGAAAAGAAGTCTGATGAGATCAACAAATCTGAAGATACACCTAAAGAAGAAGAATCACTGAAGTAAGAAGAATCATCCAAAGGTACGCAAAGAGAATTCAAAGGTAGATTTTTTCTTGTAATACTATTGGTCATATGAAGAAAGATTGCATAGGTAAGAAATTTAAACCTCTTAATGGTTATTGTTATAACTGTCATGGATTTGGACATAGAGCTATTGAATGTAGAAAACCTAAATTTGTTGAGAATAATAATAATAATAGTAGAATGTTTAGGAATACTAACAATCCAAATAAGAAACCTCCTGAAGATATGAACAAAAGAAATGGAGTAATATGTTATAGATGCAACAAAGTTGGACACATTGCTAGAAATTGCAAATCATAGATTAATCCACTTGGACCAAGATATGGAAGAAATGGAATTGTTTGTTAGATATGCAACAAGATTGGACATACAGCAAGGTTTTGCAGAATGAACAATGGAGTTTTTCATCCTAACCCTAACCATAGAAATCATGAAAGAATAAATGAAGATGCAGGTAACATACATAAAGGTTTCTATAGCAATATAGATGAAGTGAAGTTTGTTAAAAGAACAAATCAAGGAGACATATTCAACATCAAAGGCAATCTGAAAGGTGAAGTATCAAGTGGTAAGAATGAATCCTTACCTGACCTATCTCAAAGCACTTAATTTATGAAAATTATAGTAGATTAGGAACTTAGATTAGTGTAGAAGTAGATTTATGATGAATTAAGTCTTTCCTAGTTAATGGAAGGTAGTTTATGATATTATAATGTTATGGTTAAGAGTGCAAAGAAAAATATTATGTTTTATGAGATCGCAAGAAGTTTTAAGTTTTGCAGGATAGCATAAACAACTTTATGGAAAGAAGCGGCAAAAGAATTGAATGCAATGTCAGAACTAAGTGAGATTGAAGTAATAAAAGATTATCATTAGTGTTATTTGATCATCAAAGCAAACACAAGTGTTAAAGAGATCAAAGAGCAGTGATTGGAAGATTTTTGCAATGATTTGGTGAAGGATTTGAGCGCCAAATATACGCAAGCCCTAAATCATGAATTTGAGGTATTTTACTTGACAGATCTATGAATTAGTAAAAGGAATTTGAAGTAATCATGGATGTATCTTTAATTCACAATATCAAAGATAAAAATAGACCTAGAATGAAGAGGGAACCGGTAGAACCTCTGGAAGAAGACCCTAAGTTAGCTTTATCATCTGTACCAGATAGAGTTTTGCATTTAGAGAATGTAAGAAGTTATCTGGGATGCAAGTTAGAAACCATCAATGATAGTGATTTTACAAGTGAGTATGAGAAGATTTACAACCAGGACATGTCATTGAAACAAGGATATGATTATTTGAAAGACAATGAGATTGTTAAGTATGCATTATAGTATGAGTTTGATATGAAGAATGCACTAAGATAATCCTTAGTAGAATTCATAATGGGAAGTTTTGGCTAGAAGATAGAGTAATAGACATTACAGCTGATTTGATTCATGAAGTCACTAGACTGTCTAAATCTGGAGCTATTCCTTTAAATGAGAAGAACATGAGAAAGATAGTCATTGATAACACTAATTCATCCTATAATGGCAGAGGAATTGTAATTAGTAAGGTCAAACAACCTGATGTTAGATACCTATGCAAGATCCTAACAACAAAGTTTTGTGCAAATTCAAGAGAGGATGACATGGTAGCTGGAATGGTACACATAGCTCATTTGATGTGTGTTGAAAAAGTCCCAGTTGATATGTGTGAAATTCTAAGAATTCAACTATTTGAGAACTTGGAGAAGATTAAGAAGACAAAGTATGCACAATTTAGATTTTCATCTTTGATCACTTACATGTTTTTTCATCTTTTGAGGAGATTTCCTTACACCATAGGAAATGATTGGAATGATGGATAGAATACAATGGAAAGGATTAATGTAGTATATAGAAATCATGTTATTGATAGTGTTAATGAGAGTGTAATACTAGTTATTAAGACATTTCAAAATATTCTGTCTAGCAGATCAAGGATTCCATAGTCTCTTGTGGAGAAATACAAGAATGAAATATGTTTTATGGTTGACACTGACTTTACATACATTAAAGTAGTTGAACCTAGAATTGAGTTCATAGACCCTCTTGGCTATGAAATATCTAAAACAGAGATAGAAGAATATGTGAACGGGCTACTTAAATGCAAGGTTGACACCCATAGTAACAGATTTGGAACTTTTGAAGAAAATTTCAACTCCGCAAAGGCTATACTTGAGGAGAAATAGTCTAAGAAAAGAGTTGATAGAACTATTAAGAAAATATTGAAGGATACAGGATTGACAGAGAGAGAATTCTTAGTGGTAAAGTAGACAGTAGCAGCAATTAGAGATATTGGATAGAAAGATATTTTATCTGTACCTCCCTTATCATCTAGTGCAGCACCAGTCAAGGTGAAACTAGAGGAACCTGAGAAGGAACAAGTAGCAAGCAAGCCTACTAGATCTACTTCCTCCACACTGAGAAAGAGAGTGAAAGAAATTGCTACTGGACCTGGTAAGAGGCAAAAAAATTTGGTGCCACCGGTACCTAGGAAACTTGTAGAAATTAAAGATGATGACACTTTTGTGAAGAATAAAGCATGGAAACCTAGAGTTGAGAGAGTGAATGATGAAATTATAAAAGATGGAGACTTCACTAAAATGAACAAATACTACAACCTATATGACTATTTTGATAAATTGAATCTTGAAAATGCAGTGGTAAAGCATTTGATTATGGCTAATAAGAGTTTTGACTCTATTCAGGGAAAGATACCTAATGAATTATTGAAGAAACTTGCGAACAGGAAGATGAGAGCACAAGAAGAAGACAAATCTATCAGAGAGAATCTTGTGAAGAAACTATGTGATGTAAGAGATGATGAACATCTTAGACAAATTTTGAAGCCCCTTAGCACCCATTTAAGGACAAAAGTGAGAACCATTCATAGTATGGCAGGACAATATGAACAAGTGAATGTAAAGACTAAACAAGCAATAGTTAAAGTTATGGCAGAAATTGTTGGAGAGACATTAGTTGTAGCAGAGCAAGTAGTAGAAGTAGAACAAGAGGATATTCCCTCTCCACCGGCTATTAACATTGAAGAAGAATCTATGAATGTTGAAGGTACAAGGATCACCTTGGATACTGATGATAATGTATTCAAGAATCTAGAGAACATTGTTGACAATTCGGCTCTTGATGAGCCAGATAGAACTGCAGAAGCAGAGCAGACCCAATTTCCTATTGAAGAACCCAAAGTATCAAAGTACAAGCATCTGTACCCTCTAAAGAAGAAATCAGTCTTACTCTTGAGACTGGAAAGAAGAAGCAAATTGGATCTTTGTTTGAGGATTTGGGAAAAGAAGTGGATGATGATGATCAAATGGAATTGATCACATCTTTAAACAAAATCATTGGGAAGAATAAGAAAGTTAAAAGTCTAGAAGGATGTCTAAAGGACCTAACTAAAAAGATACAAAGTATTGTGACCACACAGATTGTAGAAGCAGACCCTATGGACAAGGCAAAGAAAGTGATGAGCACTTTTGATGATGAGTTCACTAACCTAGCTAATATTGCAAAAGTAAAAGCACAAGTAGACTATGAGGCTAGAATGTTGTTAAACATCAGTCAGTACATCAGCAATGATATTAGTACTCTTGATATTTGTATCAAAGATTTGAGGAAACATTTGGAGATAGGAAAAGCTTTGTACATACAGTGTACAAAATTAGAAACTTTGACAGCTGAGGAAGATCAGAAAATAAAATTGAAGGAAGCTGAGATTCTGAATGAAACAAACTTTCTATCTAACCCTAATGTGAAGGTCAGTAATGTTGAAAAGAAAGTTAGGAAACTTTTTGATGAAATCAAAATTTTACAAGATGAGAAAGATAGGAATTTGAGGAGATATACTCTTTTGAGAGAGCATGTTTCTATGAAGTTAAGTGTTATTGAAGAGTAGTTAGAAGATTGTCTTATAGCTAAGACATCTTTTCAGAAATTCAACTTTGAAAACCTCCAAGCTTGTCAAATAGCATCTTATGGACTGAGCGCACTACTCAATATGGATGATTCCATTAAGAAGTCATGGGAAAAGGAGATAGAAAACATGAAGATAGATTTTGCAGATTGTGTTGCAAGCCTATCGGCTTTGCAATAAATACATTGAGGTATAACTCTTTTTGATACAATTTTGTAGCCCTCCCTACCGTTACTTTGTCATTGTTGTCAAAGGGGGAGAGATATTTAGTAAAAAATTGATAATATATGATAAGAGTTGATACTCTAAGGGAGAGTATTGTATTATAGATAAAAAAATTTGAGGAGTTATAAGGATAGTATATATATGTTATACTATGGCCACAATTTTGTCAATTTTGAGATTTTGGAGTTGCACACTTAGCCAATTTTCTCATATGTTGCCACCAATGACAAAGGGGGAGATTGTTGGCAATTTGGCTGAGTTGATTGCATAGATGTTTTCATTATGGAAACATATGTTCCACATGAAGATTGCACAAGTCAGAGAGCAAGTATGACAGAGCGCATTGTATATTTGTCTAAGTATGAGACAATATTTTTACCAGTATACCCGGACACATTTTTTCTTTGTGACATTGACTGGAGTGAGTTTAGTTCTTGTGCACTTGAACATAGACTCTATGGTGACTAATGATGACCCATCTAAGAGTGCAATTTAGTACGACATGTATGGAAGAAGTTATGATAGTTTTACTGAAGACAGTGTGAAGCCGACAGGATAGTATATGAAGGTAGAATTGGTAAAGAGTTAAAGGATTATTTTGTTTATCAAAATAATGTCTTAACAATATAAAGGGACAACATCTTAGATTTTTACTCTTGGTTAAAGCTATTGGTATATATGTAATTGTAATTGTAAAGTGTAAAAAAGTTGTAATTGTAATAAGCAGAAAGTATTTTGTAGAAGTATGATGCGAAGTATATGAAGCATATGTAATAGTGATAGTGAAAGATCAACAAAGAGATATTGATGCAAGTAGTATAAGGTTATGTACCTTGACCTATTTTTTAATTAGTTTATATTGTACATTACTTGTTTGGGCAATGGGCTCAGCTGGTAATCACATTTTGTACTACCAACTCCTAACAGGGTTGAGGCTTCTAACAAGGCTTATAGTCCCTTAATCAGGACTAATACACTATATGTTTGTAATAGACTCCTAATAGGGTCAACATCCTTAACAAGATACTTTTGATTAGTGGATCTTTGTGGGTACCATCCCCACTGGGGTTTTCCCTTGGCCAAGGTTTCCTTGAGAACAAATAATGTGTTATGAGTTCTTTATTGTTATGAATGTTGTTTAGCTTCTTATGTTATGCATGTATAAAGATAATCTGTTATATCCATAATTGGGCAAAAGATAAAGTTTGTAGAATATTGATTCACACCCCCCTCTCAGTATTCCCTATTTCTAACACCTTGATTCTTTTCTCAATCTCATCCTTCAATCTCTTTGGATGTCTATAGGGTGTAGTCATAATGGGTTTGGCACCCTCCTCCAACTCAATGATGTGCTCAATACCTCTATCAGGAGGACTACCTGGTGGAATCTCACTGAACACCTTACTATACTTTATTCTTAGCACTTTTATGTTTAGATGATACTTGGAATGTTTCTACCCCTGTGATGGCATCAAAGTGCAACAAGCTACCCACTCAACCTGGTCATGTCTTAGTAAGCTCCCCATGCGTCTGTAAGACATCATCTTAAACTCACTGGCATGGATGGCCTTAAGTATATGTGTATTTCCATTTGAATGGAACTTCATCTCCATGTCTCTCAGATCAAGAGTCAACACTCCAATGTCATGCAACCAAGTCATACCAAGTACTAGATCTATGTCACCCATGTTTACAACATAAAAATCAGCTTTCAAGTCAAAGTTATTAATCGTCAAGGGTAGACCTATAATCTTCCTATCACATTTGAGGATGTATCCATTAGCTACCCTCACTCTTAAACCCTCAAAATGCTCTTTCTAAATCCTACATCTCTCAACCAACCTAGAATCAATAAAATTATGAGTGGTACCTGTATCAAGCAAGGTGATAACTCATTTCCCTACCAATACTACCCTCATCTTGAATGATCCCTCCTATTACACATTGGTGATTCGGGCCTCCTTAAGTCTACCCTCAGCCTTTTCATCACCTGTAGCTATTTGGTTTAGATTTTCATCACCTGTGCTTTCCTTTTCTTCAGCCAATCCCTCATTTTTAGATTGTTGGTCTGAATTTTCAGAATTAAAATCCTCATAATAAACCCAAATAAGCCTGTTTGCTTTGCCTTTGGGTCTTAAAGGAAAATAATGGTTCATCTCATAAGGTCCTTTTCAATAGAAACACAATTTCTTCTTCCGCAAATCATTAAGTGTCTCCTTGTCAAGAGTGCAAAAGATTTATCACTATTTTCAGGTTTAAATTTAGTCCTCTCTGGTTTCTTCAAGAATGGCTTATTGTCCTTGCTAGAGGAAGCTGCCTTGGGCTGAAATTTATTCATGGGGGCTACATGCTCCATTCTTCTAGCTTTCTTCATAGCATCATTCAATGTGAAAGGATCAAAAGCCTTTACCCAACCTCTAACTGGTTCGGCTAAGCCTTCAGTAAATAATACTATTAATCTCCTCTCTGATATGTCTGGCACCATAAATGAGGACCGTTGAAACTCATTAATAAAATTCTCTAAGCTCCTAGTTTGTTTGAGTTGTGCCAGGTCTCTAAAGTATACCTCTGCATTTTTCCTATCAAACCTTTCAACTAATCTGTCCATGAAGTCCTAGTAAGAAGTCACCTGGTTGTGCTGAAGAGTGATCAACCCATGATACTACCAATCATGTGCTACTCCCTCCAAATGTAAAGTGGCATATTTTATTGCCTCAATCTCTATCATAGGCCTCAATGCTAGAAAATTATCAAGCTTTTGGATCCAAGCTTGCGCTGTCAATCTACCACTACCATCAAAAGTGGACAATGAAAGCTTGCCTCTAGCATGCTTTAGTTCATTATTCTACCCCCTAGGTCTCCTGTCCTATCTGACTACATGCTAGTGTTCTCTCCTTTGGTTCACAAACCTTTCAAAGGCCATCCTTTCTCACACATGTGGGGTCAATAGTTCCCACTCATCATTTGCATCCATAAGGATGTCTGCAAACATCTCATCCCCAACTTCCTCTACTGGATCCTACATTGGTTCCTCCCTAACAAAGGTAGGATGTGTGGGTCTATCTACTGTCCTAGAGTGTGTCCTCTTTGCCCGTGGAGAACTTGTAGCACTCCTATTATCCCCATGTTCCCTATTCTACTTGTTAGGTAGATTCATCCACTCCTTCATGGTAGTTAGTGTCTGTAATGCTTGGGCCACCTGTTGCTACCCAATTGCCATAGTTCTAAAAAATTCTTTGGTTTCCTGGTCTTCATAATTCTTGTTTACCCTGGGTGGGCTACCGTCATGCCTGTCACCCATGATGATAGATTGTTCTAAAACTTTTTCACCTTAAAGTAAGGCTCTCCTACGGGTATAATACCTATATGAACCAACCTGCTCTGGCTGCATGTAATAACTAAACCCTCAATATGGCAAGATTTAGCTTTGATACCGCTGTAAGAACCCCAAATCAGTCCTTAACTGCTGTAGATGTTTATCTCAATTTTTTATTTGAAAGTTTATGATTTTTCTAGATTTTTAAGGGTTTTAGAAATTGAAAAAGAAAATATGCAATAATCTAAAATTTTGAAACTATTCAATTAACTGATGCAACTTCTATTTATTTTCCAAATGAAATAGAAAAGGAAATCAAGACAATCTTTTATTGGAAAATGATTAACAAAGGAAACTAAAAAATGCATGAAAAACCTGGGAGAATACACCAACTGCTACAAGAACTTATTTATTTCAACTCTACAATGTTGTGGCTATAAATCTAAAAGAGGATAGTGGCTGTGAATTATTCCTCCATAAAGCTGCAATTAAATACTATCTTCTTCTTCCTACTGCTGAAACTAATACTGTTGAAGCACAAATAGAGTCTTTGGATGAAACTCTCTGAAATTCCAAATTTGCTAGATATTTCACCAGCTAAAATGTATACAAATAGAAGAACTACATTCTTCAATGGAAAAGTTGAAACCCTTCTCAGAGCTCGAAATCACAATGATCAATTTGTAAAATAACAATAGATGCCTTTCTTCTTTCCTTAGCAAACATAAATAGGCTTTCCAACCCTAAATCACAATTCCTTGAAAAGCTGCGATTTCTTTCTTCAAGGCATTAAAAATATAATCATTAAATAAATTTAATGATTTAGACTTAGGAAAACATGCCAATAAATTAATACATTAATTTGGCTCCCTTCATGATATTAAGACCCATTACTTAAGTGATTTAATATAAAGTCAATTTACAACTTAATATTAAATCCTTTTCCATTTAATTAATATGTAATCACTGAAAACTAAATAACTCCCTCAAAAATGAGAATTTGGCTTAACCATCTAGAACTGGAGTTGGCATAATAATTTCCCATGTGATCAAATAATATTTCTAAAACTAGTAGGGGTCTATCTCTATGACTCTAAAAGTTGCTAAAAATAGAAAAACTCAAACAAACAGAGTCTGAAACCTCTCCATACCAAATCAAGGATGTTGAGCTCTGTAAACTTTGAACCATCAGATAAGCATATCTCCTCTATGAACAAATTGACCCTCTATTTGTCTCTTCTAGCCTACGAGGGTCCAATGATAGGCTAATCAATAACTAGAATGATGTCTCTACTAGCTAGAAGGGGACATCACATGATGATAAGGCTTCTTACATTTTCTCTAGAGGGTCTACTACTTTTGATGGAAATAATAACATTGATAATGTCTAATATTATGTGAAGCATTTATATCACAATATTTTGAGTGTTGGGAAGATGTGTGATAATCGATATGATGTTATTTTCAAGAATGAAGGATGTATAATCATTAAGAGATCAAGATATGTGATTGTAGTTGGAAAAAGGATAAGAAGGAATATTTTCCAGCTTGAAGGATCCTCTAAAGGATGTTGTTTTCTATAATAGACCAATGAATGATAGCATTGGAACTGCAAGATGTGAGACATCAACTTTGATAATTTTAGAAGACTAACTTCATCTTGAGAAGTGAGAGACTTACCTAGATTGTGAAAACTAGATAATGTGATTTGTAAAGGATGTCAAAAAGGAAAACATAGAAGAGAATCACTCAAAGAGAAAGACTATTCATATACTCATTTACTGGAGTTAGTGCACAAAAATATATTTAATCCTACTATGACAAGAAGTTTTCAGGTGAGAGATATTTCATAATTTTCATTGATGAATATTCAAGATTGACTTGGATTGCATTTCTTAGAGAAAATTTAGAAGTGTTTGATAAGTTTAAATTATTCAAGGATAGAGTACAAAATGAATGTGGTAGAAAGATTAAATGTTAGAGTGTTAGATAAATGAGAGTGGGGGGTGAATTAGTTACGTCTAGTTATCCTACAGTCCCAAACACTCCCTGATCTATAAAACAAATATTTCAAACATCCTCAAGAATAGGTTAGGATAGGTTATCCTATACCTAGGATAGGTTAGGATAGGTTATCATACCCAGGAGCCAGTCTATAGACATCCTTGAGAATATAGAGAATCAAGAAAAGAAGCTATATTTAAATGAGCTAGTGAGATATTGAGGTGTGTACAAAGGTATAGAGGCTCTTCTTAAATAGGCAAGAGCATATAGGTTGACTGGACAAGGTTGAGACAAGTGTCTCAACTTGGAGGAAGTAGAGTTCTGATAGAACACTACAATATCCTCTTAAGATGAGTTAGAGTCCAAATAGGACTCAATGATATCCATCTACCTAATAAATGAATTGACCTAAGTCAACTTAATTAAAGAGTAAATAGTAAAAAATATTTACTCCAACACCCCCCCTTAAGTATAACTTAGGGAGTAAAACAATGCAATAGAAAATCTTTATGGGTCCTGACAACTAGGCCATGTTAGGTATCCATGTACAACTACAATTAAATCTCTCATAACCAAAGAAAAGAAGAAAACCCAATGGGATAAAACTCCTTTCCAAAAGAGATAGGATGAAGGTCTAAGAAGCCTTCAAAAAGATGTCCTAAAATCATGAACATGAACACCATTGAAGCATAAAGAATTTATACACAACTATTGATGAGTGATCTAGTGCTATATCTAATGATCTCCTCTGAATAATATGATGATCAGGAAGAAATCAATCTATATGAGTGCTCCAAATGGAACTTCTTAAACATTGATTAGATGTCAACAATGGAAATAGCATGTGTCGATCAAAGATGATGTTTGAGTGATACCATTATCTCTTATCAAATTTTTTGAAAATGTAGGTGTAATAGTCTTAAAGGAATCCAAGAGTGTTTCAGCACACTTCAAGTGAAACCAAGGAACTTCCAATAAAATAGAATGCAAGAGTGTCTCAACATACTTCAAGTGAAACCAAGGAAGCATTAGCACAAATAGTAGGATACCCCCCCATAATTATGACTTGGGTGAGGCTTGATAGATCCACTAGAATGATGTATCACCATGCTATGCATAAGGGACCAAAAATATCTGCAATTGAGAAAAGGGTGTGTGTGGTCAAACTACACACTCAAATGAGGAAAGAATATCTATGATTTTTCTATTTTTGTGAAGGAATTCTTACTTTGATAAAGTTGTGAATGGAAAAAAAAGGCTGAACACATCCACCCATAACACTTTATAATTTAGAGTGAGTACAAATAGTTTTATTGCACGTCATGTGTGAAAAATCCCCAAAAGACATGCATTGACACTAGATCTAAATTGTCTACATAGTAGTACTTATAGAGGATTCTCAACTCATCCAAAGGAAAACTCAAGACAAAACTTGAAAATAAATTGCACCAAGGAATAATGCATGAAATCATCTTTGGGACAATGCTTAATTTTCCAAAATCAAACTCTGGATGTCCACATTACAGTTATTTAAAGAAAAATGCCTATCAGGGCTAAAAGATGAAAAAATGACCCACCCCTGTTAAGTACTTGGGGGCATAGGTTTGGTCCTCTATGAGACCATCATCTCATCATGTCATAAAATAGTGATCCTTCCATATGGAGAGGGCCCAAGAAGAACTGAGAAGGTGGTTGTGTTTGATGGCTGCTCTACATGCCAACCCCCATAACCACCAATAACTATTGAAGGAATTACAATCATTGACCAGTTGCAATGGACAATAGAGACCTAAAAACATGTTAGATAGTTTTTCAACTATTGACAAGGATGAGGACACCGACTGTGTGATGGTCTGGTGAATAGTTTGCCAAAAAGTCTGGGAACAATGAGGCAAATAAAGGTCCATTTCAAGCATTTATGAAACACAAGAAAAAATCTCAAATTCTCTATGTGCCCATAGGTTGTAGAGATCACTAGCTTAAATAATCACAAAGGAAAGATGTGAGGATGCCTCCAATTTAGCGCAAGCTTACAAAAAATTAAGTAGTGGGCTAGAAAAAGGAGATTCCACTGCCCACTAAAGCATTAAGTAGGCCAACTAGGAGTTAAGACGCCTTGAAAATTTGAATGAAAACCAAAGCCTAGACAACCATTAATAAAAGTGGCCAATCATAAATCACCAACTTCCATAATATATGAAATCATCAACAAAATTAATTGTGTTCACTCACAAAAGGTGAAATTTGATAGCCAAAGAGGAAACGTAGGCTAATATAATTAAAATGATTGTTTTATATAGTGACCAGTGCACAATGACTTTTGGTCACTAATATACTTGCCATGGCAAGGCCTTACAAAGCTCCATGGGTCCACCATGATAAAGTCATACAAATCAAGGAATCCACAAGCTGACTCAAGCTGAAAGAGAACTCCACGTGCAAGTTTGACCAGCTCGCCAAGGCCAAAATTGCCCTCACAAAAAGTAATTCTTGTTCATGGATGCCAAAATAACATCATAAGTAGCACTTCCAGTTAACATAACATCCACATCACCTATTAATGCAACAACCAATAACTATTGAGCACGAACAGATCTGGATGTTGGCTAATAGGAAATCTGCAAACCAAATAACTGACTCAATTCAAGACAAGGAATGACAATTTTGATGGAGCAACAATCAGAGATCTGTCCTCACAAAATTTATAGAGTATTATGAAGAGTAGAAGGTGTTTGATTGGGGCCTCCCAAACATGTACTCATCACCAAATCTAAGAAGAGATCCATGCAGTCCAAGAGCTATTTAGGATGCCAAATATTTTGATACACCACAACCTTTTTTTAAAGTTTGATCCAATTCACATTATTGATTGCAGTTGCTATAATCAATGTTGTTGCCAAATAATTAAGAGGCACTGAGAGTATTTGAATAGCAGATTCAAATACCAAATAATCTCCACTCTACCAAAGGTCATTGCACATGAAGGACATAATGACCAATAATATACCCCACTTCAAAATGTTAGATAAATGAGAGAGGGAGGGGTGAATTAGTTAAATCAGTTATCCTATAGTCCCAAAATCTTAGATGTACTTTTTAAAACTTCCTGTACAAAATAATCAACTCGGTAATATAAGATAACTATCTTTTTGTTCATTTACCGAATACTAGTAATTTCCAAAACTATGTTTATCAATTAATCAAATATGAAATATGTAAAGTATGGTAGTAATCCAATCACAAAAAATAACACATAACACAAAGATTTAACATGGAAACCCTGCTAAGGAAAAAACCACATGGGACTAGTAACCCAAAATATTTCACTTTTCTAAAGTGAGCTTGGTTAGGAGCCAAGCATGTTAAAGATTACAAAATATAGTGTAAGGTGTGACCTTGTTAGAGGATTTATCACTAACAATTATCCTTCGACCAACATTCACTATGAGGTCAACAACAAAACAATTAACATTCCTTGAATGTCATATTGAATTACAAAAGATTGTTAAGTCCACTCGGTTAAGAGATTTAGCTATAACAATGATTAAACTGATACAATAGTGATTTGATTCAAATACAAGTCAATTTTCAAGTATTTAGATATATGCTAGGCTCAATATAACTCATATGATCAATAATCAATTCACTTCATCATATGCTCCAACTTACTCCACTCGGTGTATAATTCTCTGACACTCGCTTATGGTTGGAGTTCATCTCAATTTTGTCTGTAACCAATTTGATTAGTGGTGCATGAAAAATGTCTTCATGCGAATTCTCCTATAGTCTCTATTCATTCGACATGATTCAACAATGGATCTCATGTCTCTTAAATAGACGTGTAAACCATTTTCATATCAACAATTAGATTTTTCCTCTTAATCTCCATCATTCATTTTTTCTCTTCAATCTTCCTCCTTAGATGTGTCACTAACATGTTTCAATCTCTTCCCTTCGATAATCTTTGAATTTTGTCAGCCATGTATCTTCATAACAAACTTCATCTCTTACCTCAAAATTATAAGCAATTTCCAGCTCATCAATTTCAGTCGGTTGTTATAAACATTTAATGTTTTCATCCTACTCGATTAATATTGAATGCATCAGTGATAACTAAATTGATTATTATTGTCATTTGGTATACACAAGAATGACTTGGTGTATACAAAAATCTTCAATTACCGATCTGACATTATTTTGTTCAATTCTGATCTCGTCTTCATAATACAATAATGCAACATGCTTAAGTCAACAATATAATGCCATAGGCTCATCAATAAGTTACTCAATGTATACCTTATCCATATCTATCATATCCATCTTATCCTTATGTAGATATCTCATTTCTTCACCATTTATTTCTTCTATAGATGTTCAGATGCTTGTAACTATCATGATAAGTATAGTCAAAACTAGTTGACATCAATGATAATATATTGACTAATTTAATCATTTTACATATTACTTTAATAGTTCGGTGACCTCTAATCACTATCTCTTCAGTTTGTCAACTTATTCAATCAATTTTAGATCATTAATCTCTCCCTTTGGCATTGATGGCAACACAAACAATAAGAAATATGTCATACCATACCAAACATTTGTTCTACAACTATATAGATAAATTTTGTAGCTCAGTAAGCTCTCCCTAGCTTGATATTTAATATGTTTAATCATTACAACAACATTTCATGCAGACTCTCCCTATGGATTTGATCTTCTTCAGCTCTCTAATTCTTTCTCTCCCTATAGTGGATAGATGTTTCATTTGTCATTCTCTTTTTATGTTCTTTCCAATAAATATTTCATTGAAATCTCTATCCCTAATATTTCATAGAAATCTCTCTCCCTTTAACAATAATGCCAAAAGAAAATAAACAGCTCTTCAATATCCAAATAGTATTTCTATTGTTTGGTCTAGATCAAGTACCTTCATGTACTGATATGTAGTTCTCTATTCCATCTTTTGCAATCTTCACTTCCTTCACAACTTTCACAACCTTAGGAATCCTAAAGTGTGAGCTACATGCATCAACATTTTAATTTTATAATAAAGTATAGGTTGATGCAACCTCTTGATCACCTTAGTGACAAATAGATAGAGGATGGGCCCCTAGTCTAGTCCTCAAGTACTCAAAAGTGTTCTTTGGTCAGGGCTTTGTAAATATGTCAACAAGTTCTTTAGACTTTACAAATTCTAGTTTCACTTTCTTTTCTTGTACTTGTTCCCTCAAATAGTGATACTTAATAGATATGTTCTTTGTCTTTGAATTCATCATGAGATTCTTGGAAATTTTTATAGAACTTGTGTTGTCACAATATATAATTACTAAATTAGTGATCACCTCATTCATTCCTTTCAACAACTTTTTTATCCATGCAATATTTGAACAATTAGAAGTAGCAGCAACATACTCTGCTTTAGCAATACACTAAGAAATACATGATTTTTTCTTACTTTCCATGTTACAAGTCTTCCTCCCAAAAAGAATGCTCCACCAGTTGTAGTCTTCTGGACATCAATGTTTCAATCCCAATCTACATTAGTGTAAACTCATAGTTCAAAATTGTCTTCCTTATTGTACCATAAACCATAATCTTCAGTTTTCTTCAAATATCCTATAATCCTTTTAACAATATTTATATGTGATTCCTTAGGATTAGTAGAAAATCTTGCTACAATCCTGACTGCATGTGATATATCAGGCCTACTGTGTACCACATACATCAATTTTCCAATCATTGATCTATACATTATTTGATTTACCTCAATTGATTCATCATCTTTTGTCAGTTTGCATTAGGTAACCATAGGTGTTCCAACTAGTTTTGAATCTTCCATTCCAAATGTCTTCAATACTTCCTTGATGTATTTGGATTGTGTGATGAATATGCCTTCATTCTACTATAGTATTTGCAATCGAAGAAAGAATTTAATCTCTCCAAACATTGACATTTCAAACTCTTTTCTCATTTCACCAGAAAAAGATTTGCAAAGATTATCATGTCCTCCAAATATTATATCATCAACAAAAATTTCAGCAATAAGAATATTATCATTATTTTCTCCTTTCAAATACAAATTGCTATTGTTACTTGCCCTCACAAAGCTAATACTAATAAGATAAACATGCAGTATTTCATACCATGCTCTCGGTGCTTGTTTCAGTCCATATATTGCTTTGTGCAATCTACATACCATGTTCTTCTTATTTGGATCAACAAAACCTTAAGTTTGTTCTATGTAGACCTCTTCTTCAAGTATCCCATTCATAAATTCAGATTTCACATCCATTTGATATACTTTAAATCCTCTATAAGAAGCATATGCAAGTAATATTCTAACTCCTTCAAGTCTTTCTACTGATGCAAAAGTTTCACCATAGTAAATTCTTTCTTCTTGTGCATATCCCTTACAAACAAGTCTTTCTTTGTTTCTAGTCACTTCACCATTCTCATTCAACTTGTTTTTAAATATCCACTTAGTACCAATCACATTTTTATCACTCGGTGTCGGTACCACTGTCCATGATTTGTTTTTCTCTATTTGTTCAATTTCTTAATTCATGGCCTTAATCCATACTTCACTCTCAAGTGCATCTTTAATAATTTTAGGCTCAAATTCACAAGCTAAACATGTGTTTTGTCTTAACTTAATTTGTGTCATCATGCTAGCTTTTTTGTCTCCAATAATCTAGTTCTATGGATAGTGTCTTCTTACAAATCTCACCAGTACTTTATCTCTTCTTTTCTCATTATTTGGTTTAGGTTCAATTTCTTTCTCGGTAGCATCGTCCTAATTCTTGATTTGCATTTGCTGATTCTGGGTAGCATTTTCCTATCACTCTGTAGACTCAGCTTGTGGCTTGGGTAGATAGTTTGGATGCTCAATATATATAAATCTACCATAGTATTCCAGTTCCTTCCTTCTTTCTTCATCATTTTTATCAGCAAACTCATCAACTTTCACATTAGCACTTTCAACCATTTTGTTAGTAGCCTTATTCAAACATGTGTATTCTTTTCTCTGAGTAGTATATCCTAGAAATATTCCTTCATCACCTTTAGAATCAAATTTACCATTCCTATCATCTTTCAAAATGTAAGATCTGCTTCCAAAAAGTCTGAAATAACCTACATTCGGTGTGTAGCAACACCATAGCTCATAAGGTGTCTTATTTGTATCTTTCTTCAGTTGAACTCAGTTCAAAATGTATACAATAGTGCTAATAGATTCTCTCTAGTACATTTGTGCAACATCTTTATCAATCATTAGTGTTCTAGTATATTCAACTATATATATATTCCTTCTTTCTACAATACCATTGTACTGTGGTGTCCTCAATGCATAAACCTATCTTTTAATTCCATGCTCATTACAAAAGTTAGTAAATTTGTTAGAAATAAAATCACCTCCTCTATCAAATCTTAAGCATTTTAAATCTTTCTCAATTTCCTTTTCAAGTTTAGCTTTATACCACTTAAAAAGTTTGAAAGCTTCAGATTTTTCTTTTAGAAACATAACTGTCATCATCCTAGAGTAGTCATAAACAAATAAAATAAAATATTTTTCACCATAATAGCTCTAAGTTCTCATAGGACCACATAAGTCAATATGCATAACCTCCAAAATACCTTAAGAAGAATAGTCTTTTCTTTTAAAACTATATTTAGTTATTTTCCCTTTCTGACATTGATTACACATGACATAGTCTGGTTTAGTTAGACTCGGTAAACCTCTAACTCTTCTCTTTTTACTGATCTTAACCATGTTATCAAAATTCACATGACACGGTCTCTTATGCCACAACCACACATCTTCATTTCTAGACAACAAACAAGAAGTTTCAACATTATCAAGATAAAATAGATTACCTTTGGATTGTTCACCTATACCGACCAACTTTTTTCCATCATCATAGATCTTCACCTTTCTACATTCAAATGTAACTTGGTGACCTGAATTATTCAATTATACTACACTCAATAGATTATAGTTAAGTCCTTTCACCCAATATGCAATCTCACATCTAATCTTATTGTTCAACAAGATATATCCCATTCCTTTCACTAAACAAGGTGTATCATTTCCCATTTTAACAGATCCTCCATTATAGTTTTCAAGATATTTAATTTTTTACTCATCACTAGTCATATGATGTGTATAGCTGCTATCAATCATCCATGTATCATTCTTGCTAACTTTAGATATAAGTGTTGTTTCAACATACCTTTCTTCTTCTTTAGAATCCTCTTTCATAGCTACAAATACCACCTCAAAATCTTCATTAGTGTTGATGTTAGTATCAACATCATCATATCCAACTAGATAACATGCCTTCTTGTCTTTGTCTTTGTAGTCTCATTTGTTTCTTCTATCATACTATTGGTTTCCTATGTTTTCTTGGTTATCTCTTTTGTCAAACTTTCTATCACCAGATCTGTAATTTTCTTTATCTTCATCTTTCATTTTAGGAAATCTATTTGCAATATGGCCAATTTATTTATAGTTAAAAAATTCTAGAGGTAATTTTCCTTTATACCTTCCTTTACCTTTTTGTAGCCTCCTAGCCATAAGAGCTTCAAGTTCATCAAGTCCATCTTCACTGTCACTGTCACTTTCATTCCTTATGTTATGGTTACTGCTAGACTTACCGATCTTCAAGGATGACATAAATATAGACTCAACACTCAATACAATACTGTTATCATATTTATTCAACTCAAAAGTAGTTAATTTACCAATTAGGGTATCAAGTGTAAAAACACTACCCAGTGCAGATCTCATTTCATGAATAGCAGAGATTCTAATGGCATAGATAGCAAGCAAGGTTATAAGAATTTTACTCACAATAGTTTCTTCATCAATAACACATCCTACTCCTCGAATAGAATTGACCACCTCCTTGATTCGGTTAGACTATTGTGTAATGTTTTCACCTTCTTTCATCTTCATATCATTAAATCTACCTCTAAGGATTTCAACTCTAGCCATTAGTAAATTTTCATCTCCTCCATGAACTAGTGCAAGCTTATCCCACATTTCTTTTATTGTAGTGCATGCTTTTATATCTTCAAATTCTACATCAGATAGGGTGGCAATAATCTCTATCATTATCATGTTGTGTTCATGTCTGTCTCTCAACTGATAAACTATCAAAGGTCCAATAGTCGGTTGTATATAACCATTATCTAAAATATTTAGAGAAGATTCTCCAATTCTAGATATGTGTAGCCTCATCCTGCTTTTCCATGTCGAGAAGTTATCTTTGTTTAACTCAGGCACCTCCCTTTTATACATATTATGATCTTTAACTCAAGTCCTTGAAACTTTCCTCCAAGCAACCAATATGCTCTGATACCAATTGTTAGATAGCTTAGAGGGGATGAATCTATTAAATCAGTTATCCTATAGTCCCAAACTCTTAGAAGTAAATTTTTAAACTTCTTGTACAAAATAATCAACTCAGTAAGATAAGATAATTATCTTTCTATTCATTTACCGAATACTAGTAATATCCAAAACTATGTTTACTGATTAATCAAGTATGAAATATGTAATGTATGGTAGTAATCCAATCACAAAAAATAATACATAACATAATGATTTAACATGGAAACCCTTCTAAGGGAAAATCCACATGGGACCGATAACCTAAAATATTTCACTCTTCTGAAGTGAGCTCGGTTAGGAGCCAACCCTGTTAAAGGTTAAAAAAAAAATTTAAGGTGTGACCTTGTTAGAGGATTTATCACTAACAGTTCTCCTTCAACCAGAATTCACTATGGGGTCAAAAAGAAAACAATTAACATTCCTTGAATGTCATATTGAAATACAAAAGACTGTTAAGTCCACTCAGTTAAGAGAGTTAGCTATAACAATGATTAAACTAATAGAGTAGTGATCTGATTCAAATACAGCTCAATTTGCAATTATTCATATCTATGCTAAGCTCAATATAAATCTTCTGATCAATAATTAATTCACTTCATCATATCCTCCAACTTACTTCACTTGGTGTATAATTATATGTCTCTCGGTTATGCTTGCAGTTAAGCTCGGTTATGTCTGTAACCAATTTCATCAATAGTGCATGAAAAATGTCTTCACGTGAATTATCCTATAGTATCTATTCATCTGACATGATTCAATAATGAATATCATGTCTCTTAAATAGATGTGTAAACCATTTTCATACCAGCCATTATATTTTGCCTCTTAATCTCCATTGTCCATTTTTCCGCTTCAAGCTTCCTTGATAGATGTGTCAATAACATGTTTCAATCTCATCTCTAAATTTTGTCAATCATGGATCTTCATAACAAACTTCATCTCTCACCTCAAAATCATAAGCAATTTCCATCTCATCAATTTCAGTCGACTGTTATAACCATTTAATGTTTTCATCCTACTCAGTTAATACTAAATACGTTAGTGATAACTAACTTGGTTATTACTGATAACTAACTCAGTTATTACTGTCACTCGCTATACACAAGACTGACTCAGTGTATACAGAAATATTCAATTACCAACTACATTAACTTGTTCAATTTTGATCTCTTCTTCATATTACAATAATGAAATATGCTCAAGTCAACAATATAATGCCATAGGCTCATCAATAAGTTACCCAATGTATACCTTATCCATATTTGTCATATCCATCTTGTCCTTCTATAGATGTTCAGATGTTTGTAACTATCATGATAAGTATAGTCAAAACTGGTTGACATCAATGACAACATATTGACTAATTTAATCATTTTACACATTACTTTAACAGTTCAGTGACCTCTAATCATTGTCTCTTTAGTTCATCAAGTTATTCAATCAATTTTAGATCATCACAAAATTAGAAACTAAAGAAGGTTGTTGATAACTCACTGTCATACAACACTCGCAGATAAAATACAAGTTGGGTTGCAGACAAGGAATGGGTTGGGTTGCAGATAAGGAGTGACTGAACTACCTGAATGGATTCACTTACTAGAGGAGAAAATACTCGCTACCTTAGATCGACTAGAATGATGCACAAACTCTATATGAGAAAACTTCATAATTGCAAGTGCAAATCATGTAATCTCTGATCACATAGACTTAATAAATCCCATCAATTAGGTAGCGAGCTAGCAATTTTGACACTGAAATGGGAAGGTAGTGTCATTAGCAATAGCTTATTTTGAGCTCCCAATGGGCACTATTAAATTTAAATGATGGTCACAAAAATTCATGTTGATGATATGGTGGTCCTTCAACACATTCCAAGCAAAAAAACACCTTCCACATACTTTGATCTGACCAAGCAAGTGGACAATTATCAAAAGAAAGCTAGTCTCAAAGGCCACATCTCAAGATTACCCAAAAACAACAACCTACAAAGCCCATGGAAGAAAAATATAGATTGCAAGAAATAAGTGCAATAGATTCTACAGGAAGGGACAACAATATCACTTATCAGATTTGTAATCAATCACCCAAAGAAACTCATAGCCACAAGATCTGTCTAGCTACAAATACAGATCTAGCCCATCAATAAGTATATGGTAAGAGTAAAAGGCAACCTAGAAACTGATCAAAAACATAGATCAACATACAAGGAAATAATATGGCCTTAGCCAATAAACAATGGTAAACTGTAGGATAGAAGACCATGGACCTCAAAAAAAATTTTAAAAAAATGAAAAACTCTCTAAGCTAGAAAGAGTTGTGAGACTATAGGCTCTGATAGCACGTTAGGATAGGTTATCCTATACCTAGGAGCTAGTCTACAAACATCCTCGAGAATAGACAAAATCAACACAAGAATCTATGCTAGTGATATATTGAGGTGTTTACAAAGGTATAGAGGCTCTATTTAAATATGCAAGAGCATATAGGTAGAGTGGACAATGTTGAGACAAGTGTCTCAACCTAGAGGAAGTATATTTTTGTTAGAACTCTATAATATCCTCTTAAAATGAATTAGATTCCAAATAGGAATACATGATATCCATCTACGGAATAAATGTAGTGACCTAAGTCAACATAATTAAAGAGTAAATAGTAAAAACTATTTACTCCAACAAAAACCACCTAGGACCGGTAACCCAAAATAATTCACTCTTTTGAAGTGAGCTCGACTAAGAGCCAACCCTGTTAAAGGTTACAAAACACACTGTAAGGTGTGACCTGGTTAGAGGATTTATCACTAACAGTTCTCCCTTGACCAAACATTCACTATGGGGTCAACACGAAAATAATCAACATTCATTGAATGTCATATTGAAATATAAAGACTGTTAAGTCCCACTCGGTTAAGATATTTATCTATAACACATTTCATTCTCCTTCATCTGATAATCTTTGAATTTTGTCAGTCGTTTGATCATCATAACAAACATTAGCTTTTACCTCATAATCATCAACAATTGTCCAACTCATCATCTTTAGTCAGAAGTTATTAATTAAATTTATTTCTTTCACTTGGTCAATACCACAATGTGTTGATGATAGCTAACTTAGTTAACACTTTACTCAATATACACTACATTTTATCAGTGTACATTGCTCCTACTCAGTGTATACCGGATTCATCATTTATCGAGAACATATACTTGTTCATTCTAGATCTTCAATCCATAACATAATCATGTAATATAGTCAAATCACCAACATAATCTTATAGAATCATCAATAAGTTACCCAATGAATACCATATCCATATCTTTCTCATTTATCTCTTCTTTATGTAGATATCTCATTCCTTAACCATTATTTCCTTCTTAAGATGTTTGTAACCATCATGATAATTATAGTCAAAGCTAGTTGACATCAATGACAAATTAAGTTAACTGATTTAATGTGTCACATATGCCTTAGTAGCTCAGTGATTATCAATCACTATCTTTTGAATAGTTGTCAAACTCTCCTTCAAGATATACAGTCAGTTGTAGTCTATCATAAAGATCTAAGAAAGATGGAGAGTTTAATTCTAATGTGTTAGAAATTTCCTATGAAAAATATGGCATTAAGAGATAGTTTTCAGCAACTAGAAAATGATAAAAAAATGGTGTAGTGCAAAGGATAAATGAGACAATTCAAGAGCTAACAAGAACCAAGTTGAAGGAAACAAGTCTACCATAAACATGCTAGAGATAAGTAGTATATACTATTGTGTATACTTTGAATAGAGTTATATGTTAAATAAATATGGAAAGACATTGTATGAGTTATGACATGGAAGATCACTTACAGTTAAGTACTTTAAAATATTTGGAAGAAAATATTATATTAAGAAAGATGAAGATAATCTTGGAAAACTTGACACTAGAGTAGATGAAGGTATATTTTTGGGGTACTCTACAAGAAGACAAGCTAAATGGTGTTACAAAAAAAGATTGAACAAAATTGTGGATAGTGTGAATATGAAGGCTAATAAGGATTTTCCAAAGATACCTAAGAGACATATTGATTATAAATTTGATATAGAATAAAAAGGAATAAAAAACAAGAAAGAAGAGAAGAATCAATGGCATAGTCATCTACAACTAAGAAACCAAGGTATGTATAATGAAATAATTTTTGTGAATCACAAGAAGTAAATCAATACAAGACCATGCTTTGTTGTGTCTACTTTCAAAATTTCAACCTAAATTTGTAGAACAAGCATGCAATGATCTGAATTGGGTAAATGATATGAAGGAAGAACTTGATTAGAATGAGAAGAATCGGACCAAGGAACTTGTTCACGGACAAACATAAAATAATGTGATTGGTACTAAGTGGGTGTACTAAAACAAGCTAGATATAAATGGTAAAGTGATAAGAAACAAGGAAAGACAAGTTTGCAAAGGATATACTTAAATTGAATGAATTAAATTTGAGGAGACTTATTCTTTTGTTTCTCGAATGGAGATAATGAAAATATTTATAAAATTTGTAACACATACGGATTTCAAGGTTTATCAAATGCATGTAAAGTCAATATTTTTGAATGAGGAGATGAAGCAAGAAGTTTATATTGAGAAACTAGAAGGTTTTAGAGTACAAGAAGAACCAGAATTAGTATGTGGAATTAAGAAGTCATTGTATGGTTTATAACAATCACTTAGATCCTACTATAGAAAATTAGATAAATATTTCATTGGAAAAAAAGTTTTATAAAGGCTACACCAAAACCAATATGCATTACAAGAAAGATTCAAATTAAATTTTAATTGTTTTTGTGTATGTTGATGATATTATTTTCAAAGGCATGGATGATTTGTCCAAAAGATTTGCAGAAGAGATGTAGAAGGAGTTTTACATATCTATGATAGGAGACTTGAATTTTTTTCTTGGATTGTAATTAAATTAGAGAAACAAAGGCATTTTTATTTCTCAAACCAAGTATGTCAAGGGATTGTTTAAAAAAAATTGGTTGGAGAATGACAAACTGGTATATACTCCAATTCTTACCGGTTGGAAGCTAACTAAGGAAGATAAGTCATCGAAAGAAGATGCAAGTAAATATAGATCAATGATTGGTGGATTTTTGTAATTTATTATGAATAGAATAGATATTATGAATACAGTATGACTGGAAGCCATATTTCACCAAGAACCAAAATGATATCATGTTATGGAAGTGAAGAGGATATTCATTTATTTGATAGGAATAAAAGAGTTTGGTTTTTTCTATCCAAAAGTTCCAAATTTTACACTAACGACTTATACCAATGTGGATTGGGAATGATGTTTGGATAACCGAAGAAGTACCAATGGTGGAGCTTACTTTCTTGCATCCTAGTTATTTCTTGTCAAGTAAGAAGTAGGATTGTGTAAATTTATCAGCTAATGAATTAGAATACATTGCAACATCCTTGTTTTGTACTCCCAGATTATGGATGAAACAAACATTTAATGATATAGGATTTACATTTAATGAACTAATTTTCATCATGTGTGATAATACTAGTGCAATAAGAATGTCAAAGAATCAACTACACCATTAAAAATTAAAGCATATATCTATCAGATATAATTTTATCAGAGAGAAGGTGCTAGATGGTGAAGTAAAGCTTGAGTATGTGGCTACAAAGGAGCATATAGTAGACATATTCACAAAACCTTGCTTTCAAGTATCTAAGAGGGAAGCTCGGTGTTGTGTCCCTTCCTATCATTTAATAGAATGCACTGGTGTATCCATTGGTCTAGCATGTTACATTATTATTCATTTTTAGATTATTTCCTAGTGGATTATTCTTAGGGGGAGTAGAGTGATGTTTAAAAGGGGATTTCAAATCTTTTTCATTGTTATCAGATGGGCAGAAAATTCTGAGTATAGTTTTAAAAGCTAAGAATCTTGTTCTTGATATCATTTGAAGCTATTTACTTTGTTGTTAATGAATGTTTCAATCAATGAAAAGGAGGGAGATTATTGGAATGTGAAATTGAGTCTATTTGTGTTGTTATCATAAAAAATTCATTGATATAAAAATATCCTATGTTTCTTCATGTTCTACTTGTGTTGGTTGTTGTGTACCGATAGTCTTGGTGGTATTGGTTGCTATACCAATAAAATGTGTATCTTGATAGATGTATTCATTGATATATTTCTCTTTTGGTCTTGGTTCTACATTGCCTGCAATATTTGGTGGACCAATTGTTTTGGTCGTAGTCATTGTTATGTAACGTATTCATCATGTCTATTTTAACTAATGGATTTGGAGATGATGTTTCCTATTGGCATGTGCAAGGTAAGTTGTATTGGTCGAGGTGGTCCCAATCTCATTCCTTACCACTATGGGAATGTCTTGGTGTAACGTATTTCAAATTGTGTTTGTCCAACATAGTTTATGGAATCAAAAAGTATAAGAAGGGTGAGGTCTCTTGTTGCTCATGTGTCTTATGTTTTTCTAGTATGCAAAGTAGATGTGAATATGTTTCTGGAGAACTACGTGTTATTCATTGTGTATGCATGGAAATTTTTTAGTGATAGTAATATCATTAGTGGATTCAATTTTATTTCAAATACTTTTGCATTAAGCCTCTTTTTATTGGCAATGAGCCTCTTTATATCGATGGTGAGCCTTTTTATTTTTAAGGGTAGTTATCCTGATTGGCAGTGAACCATGTCAACATTGAGCACAACCAGAAGTGATCCTTTGTACAAATCACCTTAACTAGTGTTGCCATAACCAGTACTTACATTTCATGAGAATTATCTTCTCCTTAGTTTTGTCCAGTTTGGGTTTTCCACTTAAATATTGGTGTTCTCTGTATCGATGTTGTTGTGTTTACATGTTTACAAATACTATGGATATTTTATTTGATTAACCAATAAATAAGTATGTTTTTTTTTTGATGTTTAATAGTTTACTCATAGTACAAAAAACAATTAAAGTGTGTGGGAATAACTAATTCACCTTCCTTCTCAATTATTTAGCGTGTTCAATAATTAAGAAAGGTATTCATAATGTCCTCCTCTTGCTCTAAAATACCCTCATAAAGGGGCATGTCTTAGAAGGATTACCATCATATATGAATGTTTCATCTCAAGGAATAGAATAAATATAAACCATTATATCATCTTCTTTTATGAAGGTTTCTTTATGAGGAAGAGAGTAAACAATCTCATTGTCAAAGGGTTCATCCCAAAAAGGAGAATCATCAAGGGTAGGGACATATCTATGAATAAAGTACTCTTTAGGAGAGGAATAATCATGAATCACTAAATATTTATCCGTAAAATGGAAGGGATGGGAAGGAAAATAGGGTAAATATATACATCTCTTGGGATAAAATGTCTTCATGAAGGAGATACATTTTAGAAGGATCAACACCATCTTTCAAGATCTCACCCTTAGGAGGGGGAATCTTTGAATAAATTTTAATATGTTCTTCTTGTGCTAAAATGTTCTGATGGGTGAGATTAGTTTTGGGAGAGGAAATATTTTGATTATGACCAAAATTAAGAACTAAGCTATCATCATATTCATGAAAGGAACCATCTTGAAAATATTAAAAGAAAATTTAAATTGAACTAGTAAATGATGATAACAACTCCATTCATAGAATGAAAGTGCAAATACATACAATAATGCATCAAATGAAATATTTTTTGTATTTTATTTTGTTTTTAAATATACATTCAGGAAAGAATGTAATGGATCTATGCAACAATATAATGAATGTAAAGAAGATATAAATACATACAATGTAGCAAAGGTATGATGTAAAGATTGATTAGTACAATGCATATAAGTAGATCTAGAAACTACATCAAAGTGAAAATGAAATGGAAGGATGATATAAATAGAAAAATCAAAAAGAAGGAAATTTTATAAGTCAGGTTCACCAAAATTTAGCATAATAAATGGTAATAAATTATAGGATGTAATCTAATTCCAACTCAATAGATATATTAGAATACAAAACCACCACAAAAAATATTTGATTAGCACAACCAAAAGGAGGAAGAGTGCTAATGGAAGATATATGTCAATGAAGGGTTTGGATTCCTTATAGATATTATTTTAATGATGTAATAAAGAATCAAATATGATCTAATAAAGTAAGTGCAAGGGAAAAGGGGAGAGAATAAGTACACCTAGACATGAGACAGAGAAAATGATACATTTTGAATGGATGTCCTTTCTATCAGGATCTCATAACCAACTATAACTGTAGGTCTAGGAAATAGGGACCTTTATTTGTCTTCTCTAAAATGTATAGAAAAAAATGGCAAGAATAAGTCAAATTTCAAGAAAATTTTGACTTTCTAGGAATAATTTGAATCCTAGGAACAAGTCAAGTTAATAGGAACAAGCCACCTTTTGCAAGCAAGTCACCTTTCAACCTATTCCTCGTAAATGATGATAAAAATTTCCAAATCATGTGGCTAGACTTGTTCATCCTAGATCTGAATTGCAACTCTCTAACCTATTCCTGCACACATTAAAATATGAGAAAGGTTGTGGAAATGGTTTACCTTAGTCAAACCTTTATTTAGGAATTAACCTTGAAATTTCATAAGGAAAGATAAAATAGAAGCTAGATTTGAAGGATAAATCACCTTATACCTTGATGATGCAATGACTCTTTGGATGGGATCATAATTTTGATGAAATAGCTTGAACCCCATAGAAACCTAATAGGAAATCATTAAACCAAGTTCTTAAATATTTTATTTTTTATTTTTTCACAATGCTTGATAAGGAAAAACAATTGAAGACTTAGATTCTTGATTGAAGAAGAGATATGGAACTCCAATTTTACTTGATTACTCATGAATTCTTGAAATATTTATTGATAGCTTGATAGCTTTCTCTTAGATTACATATCATGTTATTCTAAATGAGCGAAGAGGATGTCCTTTTATACTAAACTCCCTCCATTCAGGATTCAAATTTGATCAAGGGTCATTATAAATCAAAATATCAAAATAAACCTCCACCATCGAGCCTTAAGAAAAAAATAGGCCCAAAACTCAAGGAAACTATTGGAAATGGTAACTTGTTCCTAGGACACTGTTGCAAATGAAAACATGTTCCAGGAAAGTTAGGCTCAAAAGTAATGGGGGAAAGAAATTAAGGATATTGTGAGGTCGGAGTAAATCCTAAAATATGAAAATAAATGAATGGGTCCTAGATGAGGAAATGAGTTTTTTTATTGGAGGTAAAATGGAGAAGACAATTTAGAAATAATGATTAACCTATATTTTGAAGGAAACTGAGTCAATATAGGATGTGAAATGTTAATTTGAAGGTCCAATAAGTGATAGAAGAATGTGAAGTCAATGTGGGAACTGTTAGATTAGGTGAAATACTAATCTCCCAAGAACACCTGCATGCATAACCCTGTCACATGGAAGAAGCAAAGAACAGAAGCAAGAAAAATATATGGAGGCCAAAAAGCCAGAGACATCTTATGGACATGTAAAGAGCAATTGTATTCCAAGATTATCTAAAAAGAATGTACAAAGGGTTCAACCATATAGGTGAACAATAAAACCCTAAAGCTATAAAGCAAAAAATAAAGCTAGGTTGCACATTATAATTAATAAATATATTAATTATAATGCACCTAAAAGATAGCTTAAGTAAATAGAGTAATAAATGACTTAATTAATTAAATATATAATGTTAATTTGAAGGTCCAATAAGTGATAGAAGAATGTGAAGTCATTGTGGGAACCCACACATACTAAAATAGGGATAAAAATGACCACCTAATAAGTGTTCCTACTTTTAAGGATGATACATCAATGAGACATGTTAGGGGAATTTCCATTCCTATTTCACCTTCTCAACTTATCAATTTATATTTTTTGACAATTAATTCCTCACTCAAATCAAGGAAGAGGATAACATTTATGAAAAAATTCAATGCCTTCATAATTTTTCTAATATTTTGGGTCAGAGATTCAAAGCAACTAAACCTAGTGCTATATGAAATCCTTCCTTCCTACCCTTCCCTAGATTCTCCAGTATAGGTACAAATTAATTCGATATGGTGAAATATTTTGATTCTTGGGTATTCCTTTTTCCTCCCATGGTTTTGTTGTCAACCTCAAGAATGTGGTGTTTACCCTGATCAAGAAAAATATTACCTACAAGATTACCAATCCCATCCATCTTGCTAGTAAATTCCAAATCTATTCAAAAAAAATTTTTGCTACACATGTCTATTAGTTTTTGTATTGGGCTCCATCTAAATATTCTTATGTAACAAGTTATTAAATATATTGTGAGATTTTGTATGACCTATTCTCAAATATCCCAGCACATATTTCATAGATTAGTCTAGGAGTTCTATTATCTCCCCGAGGAATCTAGAAGCCTTATACTTTTCTCAACCCACAAAAAAGGTCTTGCATTGTGTGTCAAATGAGTTATCTGGACCATTTCTAGAAATCAAGTCTAGAAAATTCTTCTCAGGCATTATATCTCTTTAGGCTACCTAGTTAATAGAACAACTTGGTAGGGGATTGGATTTAAAATTATTTTGATCATGAAAGATGCAATCCATATTTAGGACATTTTTTTTTCTTAAAGCACTAGTAGGCCTAGGAATTTATTAGGCCTTGGCTCCTCTAGCATGGGGATTATTTTTGTGATGATCTTTATTTCAAGAAACATAATATTTGGCAATATTTTTTATTCAAGCCAAGGGGCTCCCTTTAGCTTAGGTTCTTGGAATTCATGCTTTGTGTTTCAAAAAGTGAGGTAGTCATACACTTTGTGACCTTTTATCTTATGTTACCATGAATATTCACACTTGGGAAGATTCACAAGCCTACTTTTTCCTAACTCATTTATATTGATATATGTTCAACCTATTGGTCTTGGTACTACCTCTGAATATGCTACAAAAACATAGACTTTATTCAGTCAAGATGTGGTGAAATATTGACATTGGTTTCCTTCCACTCCCTTTTGTAACTACAAGTCAAGGATGGTATACCATTTCTTGGTTTCTCACTTGCCTAGATGGTTCCCACATTGAACTAGTGATGACACTTGTACTCTACTTAGTCCACCTGGTGGCACATATTTCTCACCACTTGGTATACTATGGCATATCCCAAAGTGGCCCATTTTTCCTACTGCATTATTTTCTAGGACTTTTCGTTGGGATCTTATCTGCAACATTTGGGACTTTCTAGATTCCCATTATCATTTTTGTGAACAAAATGAGACATTCATACACCTCTTTTGTTATTACACAAGAGCCCAACATTTGTGGGTTTGGATTTATTATTTATTTCAACAATTATAGCCTAAACCCTTTCCATGGAATATTATATTTCTAGGATATTCACCCACACTTCCGTAAAACTTCATGCAAATATGGCATTTTTAAGTATAGGAATTCATTTTAGTTTATGGAAAGATAAAAATGTAGTTTTATTTACTCACAAATTTCTTGATATTAATGTTTTTTCATATTCTAAAACATGTATATGTAATGATGTCATGTTGTACATACAAGTACAAGTAATAATGTTTCCCTTGAGGTGGTCCACTCGTATGAATTATTGGGGTGAGGGTCCTTATATAGTTGCTAGAGTTTCATTACATATTTTTTCCCCCAAAAAATGTTTTCTACCATGTGGTTGGTGGCATGGCTTCATTTCCTATGTACTCTTTTCTCACATGCCACTTTCCAATCCCTTCACTAATAGTATGACAGGGGAAGAGATCTCTAGCATCATTGCTCAAATTTTTCACCCTAGGCTATCTTTTCTTCTGGTTGGCCTTCTAGTGGTCCTAATCCCTCTTCTCTTAGTATTTCTTGTTGGATGAGTTTCTACAAAGATTCTTGGTGCCCTAGCTCTTGTAGGGGGCTTTTTTGCCTTTCCATAGCTATTTCTCTAGCTAGGAAAGATAACGCAAATGAAGATAATAAAGAGGAGAGTTTCTCCCTTTGAGACCCTAATCCTAACCCCCCTAATGTATGCGGGAAGAAGGATGATAGAGATCCAAAACATTCCACCAACACTACTTTAACCTCCCAGTAGCTAGTTAGTTTGTTTCTACTTCTAGGATTTTCTCATGTTTCTATTTTAGTTGGCTTTCCAGGCTCTACCTGTGTGAAACTTGAGGAGTAATTTTATATCCTCCTTCTCTATTGGATATTATATAATTTTGTTTAAATATTAATGGAAGGACCTATTTATCAAAAAATGTAAAAGGGGGTCTTTCACTATTGGCCTCTTGTAGGCAAGTAACATGCATATTCCTTATAAACGCTACTTTCTTTCTTTCTATGAATTTATTTCTTTGCAGCCTTTTATAGATTGAATTCGGTCAAGAGATTGTATTTATTTAAGAACATATGCTACTAACTTTTATAATAATATTTTCTAATGGGTCCTTTGACAAGTTGGTATTTGTGGACGGTCTATTTTTTTCTCCCCTCTTAGGAGACAAGAAAATTAATGATTTGACATCAATATTCATTTTGTTGATTTATAGTACATATTATATTTCCTAGAGACTCTTCATCACCACTTCAATTTAATTGGTACTATGAGCATTTTTTCACTAAATGGTGAAATCTTTGCATATTTAAAGTTGTATCAGTTGCACACTATATTTTTTGAAAGTTTTACTTATCTCTCCTCTATGTAAGAGATATGTCACCCAACATTGTTGTGTTCCATTTCTTGAGGATATTTTTTCTCTATATGGTTACTATTTATTGTGAATTTTACTATATTACATTGGATTCTTATCGTACATGAGCTATTAATGTTGTAAATTAATGACAAACATTTTAACAATTTCAATATTGATTTATTTTTCCTTAAAGGATTTTCACTTGGTATTGTTCTTAGCTTTAATCAACTATTCTCTAAGCATGTAATAACTCATTAATTTTTCCACATACCAATGGTAACCTTTAGATATTTATAAACACGACTCTAAGAAATTGGGCATAGTTTTTCAAATATATTGCACAAGCATCAAAGAAGAAATTATCATGATCCTTAACAAAAAAATGGATCAAAATGAATTCTTGTGCTCCTTTTACAAATGTTTCTTCTTATTTTTTAAATTTTTGTATGGATCTGTTGGAATATTTCCACATGGTTAGAAAGTTGTTTGTGACATACAGTCAAAGGTGCATTATATATTTCACCATTGATTTCTATCTATCTTTGTATCATTTTTTATGTTGGTATTTTCCCTATTAGGATTTCTATGAATTATCTAATATATCCTATAATGGTTTGAATGGATATTTTTTTGTACAATCAAGTTTGAACTAGTTTGTGACCACCATAAGGATTCTATAACAAATTTTAAAAAAAAATTGTGGTGCATTGACATTCCCTCTATGATAGTACCTTTGGACTACGTTTAAGGTCACTATCACCTCACCACTCTTGAGAAAAGAGTTACAAAACTACCCCTCTCTATATCACAACTTCTTCAATCTTTTCCAAAGATAAGCACTAGCACATGGTGGAAAATCTTAATTTTATCTATGTGGAAGACATTCATGGGATAATTTTATGTTAAGAATATTGGAGTTGATGAGTAAACAACCCACAGATCCAAATAACACCTACACACAAACACCTGTCACAAAAAGAGAGAGAAGAAAGAAGCTAGAGAGGCTTGAACGCATTGATCCATGCAAGAGGAGACATTCTTGATGTGTAAAAACAATAGTTCCAATTTAATAAAATGAATGTTTCTCAATTAGATTACAAAAGAGATCAATCCTTATAAAAGGAGATCCAAACCCTAAAAGGGTGAACAAACCTAGGTTGCACAATAATAATTAATAAAGAAATTAATTATTTTATGCCTAAAGTTTAGCTTAATTAGAAAGAGTTAATAAGTGACTTAATAATTAAATCAATATGATTTAATTAATAAGAAAACAAATTATTTCTCTAACAAAGAATGATCCTTCTTTGAGCTTTCTCACACTTCAGGGTTCCGCTTCCACCTTATCATTTTGGATTTCTTCTACAAAAAATTTCCCTTTGGTCTTAGTTGTTCTGGTAACTTGTATAAAACGTACCATAGTTATTCTTTCATAGTCAAGGTTTTTAGTTTTGGGCTCCTTTGATATTGTATCCTCTAATTTTCTATGGGGTTGGGTGGATTACCTTGAGCAAGTTCCTTTGCAAGCTATTTCTTTATAAATAGTTTTTATTTTGTTGATTTTAATAAAATTTATTTAGTGTCTTAGTCCACTTTATTTGCAAATAAAAAATGTATTCATATGGTTTGTCTGATCAACATCAAAATAAATTGCTACATTAAGAGACAAAATAAATTGGGGATAAAGATTAAAAATTCACAGCTAACTTCACCTTATACATCTCAACATTTCCATTATGCCCTATTTTCCTTTTGAATACCAATTCCTAGCTAACATGATTTCATTTATGACTTGAAAAGGTAATAAGTCCCAAATTTTATTTTTCTTCAAAATGTTCATATCATCTTTCATGGTACCTTCTAAGAATATTAATCATCCACAACTATAGCCTCTTTTATAATCCTACGAAAAAATATATTTCTAATTAGGGGTAGATACCTTTTTGGTCATTTTCTTTACTAAATGGATCTCAACGTGATTGAGGTTGAGGTTATATCTCTTGTATACAATAATTTAATCTCTCCTCCTTGGGGTTTTTTTTCCTTTTTTTGACCTTCATAATCTTATGGGTCACTTGAACAATAGATTTATTTTTCTTCTTCACAGGTTGCAGTACTCTGGAAGAAGACTTAACTTCTCTAATGATAAAAATTATTCTATAAAAAACTCTCTCATTCAAAAGGTCCCAAATCTTGTATCTTCACACCAATACCTTTGTTAATAAAGATATATTTTATATCCTTATTCCCAAAGTTTAACCTCTTCTCACTAGGAACATGTGAATATGCCTCAAAATAAAGAACTAGAATGATATCTCAATGGAGTATATATTCCCACTTGTATCTCCATAGGTGGTTTATCAAAAATAGTTTATGTAGGAGACATATTAACCAACTAAAATTTTGTGATAAATATTTCTACCTAGAATATTTATTTTACACTATCCCCACCAAACATAATCCTAGCCCTCTCCATAAACATCCTATTCATTCTTTCTATAAGGCCATTCTATTTTTAGGTGTATAGAGTTATCTTATGCCTTTCTAATTAATGGTCCTAATAGAATATAATTTTATAAAAGAGAATTAAATTATTTAAAATGACTAATTAATTTAGATTTACTTCTAAATAAATATACCCATATCCTATTGTAATCATCAAAGAAAGAAATTTCATATACAAATTCAAAACACAAAAGGAATATTAATAGAAGCAAATACACCATAATGGATTAAATCTAACACAATGAGAAATGATATACAAATTCAAAAATTGAAAGGAATATCAATAGAGCCAAATACATCATAATTGATTAAATTGAACATCATGAGAGTTATAGTTATTGATGGTTCTGTCTTGTATAATATTCATAAAAATTAAATTTAGTATTATAATCATTTGATCCCTCAACAAGGTTTGTATTTCACATGTTCCACAAACCCTTCTTAGTTATATGACACATCCTTTGGTGCTATAGAATTACTTTCTCTTGATAAGTAGGAGATATGTTTCTCAATGAGTCAAATTGTGATTGTACATTCTCTATCAGTAGCTTAGTCTCCAAGGAATATCAACCTTTTTCATAAGAAGTAGGCACAAAATGCTCATTTGTTTCTAGTTTCAATGGTGAAGGTATATATTTTGTAGATCACTTCATTACAAGAATTGAAAAACTATTACATTTAACTATGCATGAATCTAGTTAAAAAATAGTGCCAATATAAATACCCTTAGAAATAACTATATCTCCTTTGACCGTCTTTCACTATCTACTTGAGAAAATTCAAGGAAGGTTATTGCCAAAAATATATTGAAGGCTTTGGAGAACATTAATCCCTAAATTATTTTCAATGAGAATGATTTCAAGACTTATATTTATGTCCATCAAAAACCTCTTTTGTGATCTCTTGAAATTACTTCTTGTTATAGATATCTTGTTAAAGTTCTTTGAATTTTTGTCCTAAGTTTTTTTAATGGGGAATTGATCCATTTTTGACCTCTTCTCTACAACTATGAATAACTAGTTGTCTTGGATAAATTTCAAGACTAAATATAGACTTTGTAATTAGGATTAAATGAATCCTTTTAAAATGTCATGGAGACTATTCTTCCAAATATTATTTATTTGGTTGGAATTCAATGCACTAGAATTCTTTGGAAGGATTCAAAGTAGTATCCTAAAATTTATTTTGGCATAACAAGATTCTAAATTCTATTCATTCCTCTTACCTCATTTACCCTATTTTTAAAGGCTAATGATTAGTGGAATCTCTAGTAGGTGACTATTTATTAGTAGTTATAGGTTTCAAAGAATATAATTTACCATCTTGGAGCCTAAACTAGTACACTTTAGTTGGTGTCTCCTTTTCTAGGGTCTTTCCATTAGATCTCAACTTGTTCATTTGGGTATTTGTAGTCCTCTTTATCCCTTTCGTGGATATTTTGAATCTCCTTTCAAACATGTTTTTTGCATTTTCTCAATGCCCTTGGACTTGGATACATGATTTTTCCATGTCCTTCTGGTCAATATATTTTCTTTCCCTATGTATGATTCTTCTAGAAGTGATTGACCTAATATGCCTCTAAGATTTATCCTAAATTGGCATTTCTTTTGAAGTGGAAAATAGATGTAGCATGTGAAAAGATAGAAATGGTTAATTATTTTCAAGTACTAGTGTAGATGGTCATTTTTTTATGTACATTTAAAAACACATTATATACTAAATCATCTTATGTTACATACTCAAGTTCAGGCCAATAAAATGGATTTGGAGATATCTTTCTTGAATAATTTTACTAAGCATTGCACTTATGATTTTTGTATTGTTTCATGTGTATCATCTTGTCTAGCTAGAAAGAATGCTCTAGCTCCATATTGATGTTGATATACTTCTATTGACAAACTCATTCTAACCATCATTATCAAGGCTCTCAAGCATCTATTTAACATAACTGTTCTGGTTGGTGTCCCTTGCCATGTGGCCAATTTTTACTTCTCAATGTATTTGTGATGTATGTAATTAGTATGATAGTGGTATGTTTTATTTACTAGAGATCGATAGTTCTCCTATTTACATAACTCTTTTGATTAGGAAGAATAAAAAAGGCAAAGATAATATCATAACAAATTTAGAACTTATTTTTTATAGCCACAACCCCTTGGATGGTTAGAGAACCCATTAATTGTAAGTCTCATTTTTCTCCTTGTAAGGTTATTATTATTATTTGATGGAGGATTTTGTATCCACAATGTCATTTTAGCTAATTGTTATTGGAGCATGAGCCTTCGGCTACCCCTCTTTGGCTAAGAACCAAGGATTGAGTGGTATTCATTCTTCCATATCCGCCCGAAGCACAATCTCAGCCTCATTCCTTACAATGTCAAAGCCTTGCACTCAGCAAAACTTGATACCTAATGGGCTCTATAAGAACCTTTCAACTTTACTAATAAATAAATAATTTTAACTATAAAATATTATAAATACAATATGTAAGACTTTTATATGTCGACATTTGAGAGTATTATTATATTCTACTCTTTTTATATCAACATTTTTTAATATCAAATATTCTCTATCCATCATTAAAAATGTCTTATAATACAAATTTGCTCGTTTGCTCTTCTAGGCTGTGAAGAACCAGTAGAGTTACTTATTCTCCGGAAAGCAATCTATCATTTCTTGTCTTGGCTGGCTCAATAAATATAGTATTGGCAACTTTATACGTTTTCAATTATTTTAGACAGCCGACATGTTTCTTTTTAATATTACATAGACATGGTCGCAGGACGACTTAGACAACATCATCTTCGCCTGGTTATCCGTTTGACAATGACAAAGAGGGAGTAAAGAACACACTTATACGTGGTTGATTGCAGGCAATTATAGTTTGGCTTAAAATACTTCAAATAATTTGGACTCTGTCAGCAGTGTTTATCGAAAAGTGGAGTTTGACCTTTTAACTAATAGACAACATACCGGGCTGGTTACTTTTGAACAAAATTGTAATGTAATATACGATCTTCATTCTGAGTGGGTGTTTTCATTGCGGAATACTTAGAACATACTCTGTTTAATCTGGGATATATGAAATTGCTGGATTATCGCGTGGGGTTTTGTCAATCAATAAAAAATTGCATACTAAAGAGTAACCGGGTGGTTGTCTCGATATAAATAGAAAGCCCAATTCCAATCTGTACCATGAATCAGTAGAAAGAGAGAGAAAATAGAAATGGCGAGCTTGTGGGTATTGGTCGTTTCTTTTCTTGCAGTTATATTTTCGTGCGAAGGGGTTAAACTGAGGTATAATTTCTATGGAAAAAGTTGTCCATCTGCAGAGGAAACAGTGAAGAAGGTGGTAGAGAAATACATAGCCAAGGATCGCATTCTCGCGGCTCCCCTCTTACGAATGCATTTCCATGATTGTTTTGTGCGAGTCGGTATAATACATTACCTCATTACTTCACCCATTTGTCCATTTCACTTTTTTTTCCTGCTTTAAGTAATTTATTCGTACAGTGTATAAGTTACAATATAACTCAGTTAAATGTGTTGTGGTTTTATTAGGGTTGCGATGCTTCAGTGCTTCTGAATTCCACAGCGAACAACACAGCAGAGAAAGCGGCGATTCCAAACCTGAGCCTGCGCGGGTTTGAAGTGTATGACGATGTCAAAGCACAAATTGAGGCGGAATGTCCGGGCATCGTTTCCTGTGCTGACATTGTCGCCCTTGTTGCTCGAGACGCTGTCGTTGCTGGGGTAATAACACACAGTACACGACCATTTTTAAAGTATATTTCTGCATTGTTATATTATTGATGTTTACGTTTTTGTGTATAGAGTGGAGGTCCATCTTGGCGCGTGAAAACGGGGCGTAGGGATGGAGTGATATCTCAACAAAGTGAGGCCTTGTCCAACATTCCTTCACCATTCTTTAACTTCTCGCAACTCAAGACATCTTTTGCAAGCAAAGGACTAGATATTAAAGACCTTGTTGTTCTCTCTGGTGAGAAACATGTCAAATATTGAAGTATTGAATTACACTTGCTGATTTATCGAGTTAAGATTGTAATATTATGGTTATTGCTATTGTGAATAGGTGGACATACAATTGGAATCAGTTTTTGTCCTGCATTTACCAACAGGTTATACAACTTCACAGGAAAAGGGGACATGGATCCTTCCTTAGATCCCACTTATGCTCAATTTTTGAAGACCAAATGTGCCAGTCAATCAGACATAACAACAACTGTAGCAATGGATCCCAATAGCTCCCTCACTTTTGATAGCCATTACTTTACAAATCTTAAAGAAAGGAAGGGCCTCTTGCAATCTGATGTTGCGCTATTGACAAATCCCATTGCCAAAACGCTTGTTGATAAGCAGGTGAACACTGAGAGTTTCTTTGAAAACTTTAAGAATTCCATGCAACATATGTCTGAAGTCCAAGTGCTCACTGGAACGGAAGGCGAGATCAGATGTCATTGTGCCTTTGTTAATTAAGATCATATGAATTGTAATAGCTTCTATATTATTTTTTCTGCAATTTCATTGGTAGAAAATAAAAATATTAATTAACCAATAAAGTAAAGACATTTTAGAAGAGGCTTATCAATGTAATGTTAAGGTAGTTATGGTGCTATTTACAAGGGTAACTTGTTGCATGTTTTGCACATTAAAACTTGAAAAATTCAATCATTCTTGACAAGATATTATTCATAAGGTTTACATGTGAGTTTTAGAAGTACTTGAGTAATCTAGTAGGTAAGCATTTTGACTATCTTACTTTTGGGGTCAGAAATTTTTTATAAAAAATTGTATGTTGTTTATTCTTTTCAACTTGTAAGTATCTATTAAATGTTTAAAAAGTGCACACAATTCTATGAAATTATAATTTAATCATCTTAATAAGAATAGCATGTCCTTATTTCAAACTTTTAACATGTAGAATGTACAAAATAAATGCATAAAATCTCAATTTTGATCGTAAACTAAATCTAAACTAATCCTTTTTTCTTTTTTTTTGATGGGTAATAGGCTGAAGCCAAGATCAACAAGGGGCTCAAGAACACTTGAACCCAAGACCTCTCAATTGAGAGGATCGCAACTTACCGTTGCATTGTGGGGTGTTCCCCTAAACTAACCCTAATTTAACTAATATATTTAAAACATTAAAAAAATAAAGGGAAAATGAAGCCTAAGAAGTCTTGCCCTCCAAATGTCACTCAATAAACAAATGAATTTGAGTTTTAACCACTCACTTTATTGATCTAATGATTCATAAGCAACACAAAATAGGGTGAATATTCTAATGATATGAGAACCATAAAAAACATAGTTAGCAACAACCCTATCTTAGGCCAAATCTGTAGGTACAACTTCCACAGTCACTTGCAAGATATATGGTTCACATTTATGACTACCTTCTGATTGACTATGTTGTGAATTTTCCAATCAATAATATATTTGAATCAATCAAATGCCCAAGAATTTAATGCACAATGTCTAAAATAATGTAGCTTATGAATAGAAATCTATTAAAAAAGACTTCAACTTTGCTCCTATTATTAAGTATATAATTGTTGCAGTTAAAACTCTAGAATAAATATTTTCATCCTATAAACTTAATTTTTGGATAATATATTTTTTGATTTTTTGATGCACCATTTGTGTAAGTGTTTATTATGTAAACCTCTTCAAAATATACACTTTGAAAATATAGGCACCAATGACCTTCTAGATCAAAACTTATAGTCTCTAGAAGTTAGAGTTCTCATATTAGTAGGGGTAAATTTATGCAGTTCCTTGTTTTTTCTTCATCCCTTGGTAGGGTAAATTTATTAAACTTTCTCTCTTCCCTATCAAGCATTAACAAATATTTAGTGATCCTAGTATTGTGGTAGTAGGAAAGTACTAATCTTGGTAAAGAAGTCTTTGATAATGATGATTAACATTTCCTTGAATATTCTTCCATTGATTCTCTTTTGAGAGAGGTCCCTAAAATTCCAAAGTACTTTACCAATATCTACTCAATAATAAAAGTATCCAAGTCTACTTCTTTGTGCAATAAGACTATCTACTAACAACAAGAAATCTACGACCATTATGATACTCTTAATAGTGTAGCTACTATAGAAAATTTTCCTCAAAAGAAGACTAACTAGTATTTCAACTTCTTTTAGTACTAGTTGTACATGCCCAAAATAAAACAACTATTTTTTGTTGCATTATTTGTCTATTCTCACTATCAATGTTATCAAATTTTCCCAATTCATTAGAAATCAAAATATAATCTTTTGGTTTTGATTATGCGAGTATTTTTAGCATCAACATTTCAGAATAACATTGTGATCCACCATCAAGATGAGGGAGAATCCAAGTGATGTTAAAATTTTTACATCTCTTGGACTCTCTTTCATCCCAATGATGGATTAAAAAGTGTGATTTGAAACTTAAATGCTAAAAATATTCACACAATGAAAACCATAAGCTTGTATTTTATATTCTCGCAAACTTTGCTAATTAAATAATTTATTGTTATTTATTTAATTATCTTATCTTTCTAGACATATCCCTTAAGATAATTAATTTAATTAATTTTTCTTCCATTAATCCAATCATCTATTAAATTAAATTAAAAAAATTATTTGTTTAATTTAAAAGATCCTTGAGTAGAATTATCATTACAAACTGCTAGTGGTATGTGAGTGAAACTTGTAGACTATGAAGGAATTCCATTTAGATGTAGAAGATGCTTCCAAAAAAAATGTGTTTCTATGATTTATCTATGGAAGAGAGCTCATAAACAGGGTTCCTAGTGGAAGGAAATTTCTCTAGCCTTTTACTCGATAGTTATCATGGGGAATATATGTTAGAATAACTAAGAGGGGGGTGAATCAATTATTCAGTGTCCCAATACAAAATGTATAATCCAAAAACAAATACTTAAAACTTTTGATACTCGGTAACTTAAAATAATGTGTTGTCTATGCTTTTATCGATTACCAATCTAAAACATATAGTAGTTACCGATCAAATCAAATATGCAACATGAAAATATGACATCAAACAAACATCACAATCAACACATAACACAAGAGATTTAACATGGAAACCCTGTGAAAGGAAAAACCACTTGGGACCGGCAACCCAAAAATATTCACTCTTCTGAAGTGAGGTCGGTGAAGACCCAACCCTATTAAAGGTTACAAACACACTGATAGGTGTGACCTTGTTAGAGGATTTTAGACCAACCATTATCATCCAACCAACAGTCACTTTGGGGTTGATAGGATAACAATGTTCATTCTATGAATGATACATAAAAGACTTTCTTAGTCCACTTAGTTAAGAGATTTGATTGTGTACAATGGTTAAAATGTAATAGTAGGTGATCTGCCTTAATACAACTTCAATTGTAGATGTATAGATCAATGTTAAGCTCATTCAATCCTCTGATCATTAAATCAATTCTTTTCCAATCAATGTTCAGTAACTTATTGTCGCTCGATAATACCTTCCTCCCACTCGGTAAAAACTCTGCAGTTCAGTTCTCACTAACCAGTTTGATTAGATATACATGAAAACTTGTTTACACAATAATTCTACAGTCTCCTCCTTCTGGCATTACCATTCACTATGAAATCTCCAGTCTCTTATATAGACAAGTAAACCATTTTCTTCTACTCCATCAAATTTTGCCGCTTAATCATCTTTGTTGATTTTGCCGCTTAAACATACCTCGGCTAATGTGTTAATAACTTCTCATCCTTTAGATCTTTCCTGAATTTTGTTAGCCATCGATCTGTGTAACAAATATTATCTGTTACCTAGAAATCATACACTTTCCATCTCATCAATCTTATCAGCTAAGCTAGTAATTTAGTTCCTCTGTTCTACTCGGTTAACAAAGAAATGTGTCAATGAACACAAGCTTAGTTTACACTATGCTCGGTATACACTACACTTCGTCGGTGTACACTGAAATGCTTCATTAATTGACAACACTACTTTGTGTCTTTCAGCTCTTTTCCTCATCATATATGAATGAAACATTATCAAGTCAATATCATAAGGTCATAGACTCATCAACAAGTGACTCAATGTATTCTTTATCCTCATATGTCATATCCATCTTCCTCATGTAGATATTTTTGTACTTCATCTCTTTCACTCCTTTATTACAGATATTTCAGTACAGTAACTTACAAGATAAGTGTTGTCAAACTAGTTGACATCAATGACAACATAATACTAATTTAATCATATTAAATATATAATCAATCAGCTCAGTGATCTTAAATCACAGATCCTCAATTAGGTTCTAAATTAGTCGTAGTTCATCAATCTCTCCCTTTGGCATTGATGGCAACTTAGGTAATATGAAATATACCATACACATACCAAACATTTATTCTAAAACTTTGTGAAAAAATGTTGTACAAGCTCTCCCTAGCTTAATATGTTTAATCACTACATTACTCAACAGCATTAACAATGAAGCTTTGTCAATCTGCAAATATGATATTTACAGCTCTTAGGTTCCTGCTTCTGTTCTCAATAACTGATCCTCAGTGTTCTTCCTTTCTTCTAGATTATCTCTCCCTCGTATATTTCTCATCGGTGTATATTGTTTCATATTGTTTATCTCTCCCTTTGACAACAATGCCAAAGAAACAAATAAACACACTACTCTTTATTAGCCAAGTAACTCTATGTTGTCCAATGCATTCTCTATATCTCTGTATACTGATATCTCAATATGTTTCAGTTCTCCAAACTTATCACAACCTTGAACATGATCCAAAGTGTGAACTATGCTACATCAACATGAATGATCTTCTGATAAGATTAGGCTAATGCAACATCTAAATCACATTAGTGACCGATAGATAGGGGATGGACCCCTAGTCTAGTCTTTAAGTACTCAAATGTATCCTTCGGTAGAGCCTTTGTAAATATGTCTGCAAGCTGTTCTTTTGATGTAACAAACTCTAGGTTAACTTGCTTCTCTTGTACTTGTTCTCTTAAGTAGTGATACTTAATTGATATATGCTTTGTCTTTGAGTGCATCACTGGATTCTTTGAAATATTAATTGCACTTGTGTTGTCACAGTATATAATCACCGCATCTGTGATTATCTCATTCATACCTTCCAATACTTGCGTAATATATGCAATGTTTGAACAATTCGTAGCAGCAGCAACATACTTTGCTTCAACTGTAGATTGAGAAATTCAAGCCTGCTTCTTACTTGTCCATGTAACAAGTCTTTCACCAAAGAAAATTGCTCCTCCGGTGGTACTTTTTCTATCATCCACATTTCTAGCCCAATCAACATCAGTATAAACCTTCAGTTCAAACTTTCCTTCCTTATGATACCATAATCTATAATCTTTTGTTTTTTAAGGTATCTTAAGATTCTCTTTGTAGCAATCATGTGTGATTCTCTAGGGTTTGCAGAAAATCTTGCAACAATTCCCACAGCATGTGCTATGTCTGGTCTATTGTGAACTACATATATTAACTTACCAATCATAGATTAGTACAGTGTCTGGTTTACCTCTGTAGTTTCATCTTCCTTAGTCAATTTGTATCCAGTAGCCATTGGTGTTCCCATAGGTTTAGCAACTTCCATGCCAAATGTTTTCAATACTTCCTTGATATATTTAGATTGTGAGATGAATATCCCATCATTCTGCTTAATCACTTGTAGTCCTAGAAAGAACTTAATCTCTCCAAACATAGACATTTCAGACTCTTTTCTCATCTCATCAGCAAAAGATTTACATATGTTATCTTGACCGCCAAAGATAATATCATCCACAAATATCTCAACAATAAGAATAGTATCATCAATATCTCCTTTCGTGTACAAATTGTTGTTCTCACTAGTTCTAACAAATCCAATACTTAAAAAATAAGTATGCAACCTCTCATACCAGGCTCTCGATGCTTTCTTCAAAACATACAAAGCTTTATGTAATCTACATACCATGTCTTTGTTGTCTGGATCAACGAACCCTTCTAGTTATTCTATGTAGACTTCTTCTTCAAGTATTCCATTCAAAAATGCCGACTTAACATCCATTTGATAAAATTTGAATTTCTTGTGTGAAGCATATGAAAGTAGCATTCTAACTCCTTCTAATCTAGCAAGAGGTGCAAATGTTTCACCATAGTCAATTCCTTCCTCCTGTGCATATCCCTTGCATACCAATCTAGCTTTGTTCCTGAATATCCACTTAGTACCGATAAGATTCTTATCTTTAGGTCGGGGTACTAAGGTCTAGGTTTTTTTCTCCTCTATCTATTTTATTTCTTCTTTCATTGCATTAACACATTCATCATTTTCTAATGCAACTTTTAAATTCTTCGATTCATAATCACAAACTAGACATATACCTTGTCTTGTCTTACTCCTTGTTTGCATGCCAGCTTGTCTGTCTCCAATGATTTGTGTCTTAGGATGATGTCTTCTGACAAATCTCACCAATATCTGATTTCTTCTTTCTTGTTCATCCTGTGCAAGTTCATTTGCTTTCTTGGTGGGTGCATCCTGCTCGTCGGTTTCTCTTTCCTGTTCTTCTGTATTGTTTTCCTGCTAACTAGATATCATAGGCTACGACTTTGGTAGATACTCTCAGTGTTCAATGTAAGTGAATCTACCATAGTCTTATGGTTCCTTTGTACTTTCCTCTACATTCTTTTCATTAAACTCATCAACTCAGATATTAGTACTTTCAATCATTTTATTAGTAGTTTTATTTAGACACTTGTATGCTTTGCTTTTACTGGAATATCCTAGAAATGTCCCTTCATCACCTTTTGAGTCAAACTTCTCATTTCTCTCATCTTTTAGAATAAAACATTTTCTTCCAAAAATCCATAAATAACTTACAGTAGGTTTGTCTCCAAACCACAACTCATAGGGTGTCTTGTTAGTGTCCTTCTTCAGTTGTACTAGGTTCAAAACATAAATAGTTGTACTGATAGCTTCCCTCCAGTATGTCTGAGCAACATTATTTTGCAGCATCAGTGTTCTTGCATAGTCAACTATTGACCTATTCCTTCTTTCAACAATCCCATTCTGCTGAGGTGTCCTCGGTGTAGTGACATGTCTTTTAATACCATGCTCATTACAAAAATTAGTAAATTCATCAGAGATAAATTCACCTCCTCTATTAGATCTTAGGCATTTCAATTCTTTACCAGTCTCTTTTTCTACCTTTGCTTTATACCACTTAAACATCTTAAATGCTTTAGATTTTTCTTTCAAGAACATAATAGTCATCAATCGAGTATAGTCATCAACAAAAAGAATAAAGTATCTATCACCATAATAACTTTGAGTTCTCATAGGACCACACAGGTCAATATGAACCAAATCAAGTATTTTCTTTGTTGAATAATCCTTTCTTTTGAAACTAGATTTAGTCATCTTACCTTTCTAACATTCATGACACATAACATGATTAGGTTTTGACAAGTTAGGTAGACCTCTAACTCTTTTCCTTTTACTGATCTTAATCATGTTATCAAAATTCACATGGCATAACCTTTTATGCCACAACCAAGCATCTTCATTTTTCATCATTAAGCAAGAAGATTCATCAATATCAAGATAAAATAGATTACCTCTTGATTGTGCACCAGTTCCAACTAATCCTCAGCCATCATCAAAGATTTTCACTTTCTTGCTCTCAAAAGCAACTCGATGACCTGAATTGTTCAGTTGTTCCACACATAACAAGTTAAAGTTCAGTCCATCTACCCAATAAGCATTTTCACATTTTATCCTATCATTTAGCATCAAGGATCCTTTACCTCTTACCATATAGGGTGTGTCATTACCCATCTTAACAGATCCTCCATTTTATTCTTCAAGATGATCAAATTTCTCTTCATCACCAGTCATGTGATGTGTATAGCCACTTGTAATACCCCAAAAATGGGCTATAAGCTCATTAATCTCCTACATCTTCAAATCCAACAAAATCGACATCAAACTCCTAACCTAAGGCACATCTAAACATCATCGAATCATAATTGATTATCTTAAATTCTGCATCAGGGAATATTCCTAGCAATATTCCTAATCATCATAATTATCTTTAATTTTATAATTATTTGGCAATAAATCACATTTATCCTAAGTTTGATTAATTGAATATTTTCATATTTAATTAATTAGATTTAATATTTGCCACTTAATTGTGTAATTAAATTTAATTCTATCTATTATTAATTGTATTATTTAATTTTGACAATAAATCAAAATTCCTATGAATAATTGATTAAATTCTTATTTAATTAATTAAAGCATGTTGTCATTATTTAATAATATAATTTTTAATAAAATTTTGATAAAATAGTTAATTAACCCATAAATTAATTATTTTATTTCAAAAATCAGTTAAGTTGAGCATAAATCACTTTATTATTAAATTAATTCATAAATAAAACATGCACAATCATAAAAGCAAACAACTATCAATTATCAATTAAAGCTAAACTCTATTTTGAGTTAAAGCTTAGCTTTTGCATGTTTTTGTGACTTAATTATCTGTTATTATCAAATAACTCAAAAATCAACCTGAGTTATTTGAGTGATTTATGGCTTTCTTCCATGCACCTCCAAAGCCCTGGATTTATATAAAAATAAGCCTCAGCTCATCTCAAAGCATCCACATATTTTGCACAATCACGCTAGAGAATTGGAGGCTGAGGAATCAACTTGCGAATTCAAAGCATTGTGAGATCAATTTCAATTGCATAGCTTTTATATCTTAGCATAGAATTTTATAGTTTTCATATCATTGTTAGATCATTTAGCATCCATAGCATATCAGTTTATCATTCTTATTGCATAGAAAATATCAAAAATATAGATTAATTGCATTCAATTTCATATCCATCTCTTGCATTCAAATCCTTCATTTAAGTGTCATCTAGGTCACTGATCTCGATTACAATCTGAGAACATCAATCTCGCACCTATTAGAAGGCAGTAAATCGCTTGGTTAAATTAGATTTTAATTTTGAATGATTTTGATTTTAGCTAACCTCTAATGTTTTACTGAGTGTTGTGTCTACAGATCAGGTACAATTTTCACACACACATTTTTGGCGCCCACCGTGGGGCCTTGAGCCTCATTCTCTTCATTTTTATCTAATTTTATATATTTTTGGTGTCACTTTTTCATCATTTTTGCGCAAATAGGAAAAATGCCACTTATGAGCAATCTAACGCCGCTTACGAGAAATCTGATCACGCCTACAAGCAATCTGTTCACGCCTACGAGCAATTTGTTCATGCTTACAAGCATTCTACTCATGCCTACAAGCATTCTACTCACGCATGTGACAGTTTCAGTCACGCATCTGCCAGTTTCAGTCACGCATCTGACAATTTCAGTCACGCATCTAACATTTTCAGTCACGCATCTGCCAGTTTCAGTCATGCCTATCAGTATTTAAATCACACCTGTGAGTATTTAAATCACACTTGGGCACATTTCAGTCACGCCTATCAGTATTTAAATCACACCTATGAGTATTTAAATCACGCCTAGGCACATTTCAATCACGCCTGTGCTCATTTCAATCACGCCTATGCCTATTTTGATCACGCGAACTTTCTATTTTCTGATTTGTTTTTTTTTTTTTAAATTTTTGCGTTTTAGAATCCATGCCACTCTGGAAAATTGGCACCCTTTTTTTTTGTGAAATTTTCACATATGGTATTGAAATTTTAAGTGTGATATATCATTGGAAAGCTCTTTCCACGCCAAATCCAAGCATGTTGGTTTCATTTTCAAATTTTGCCATTTGATCACAGAATTTGCATATTTATACTTTTAGATTATTGATTTCTAACGCTTACAGTTTGCTGTTGATTTGTCTTGGTTTTGTACTTTCAGACGTGTGCTAAATTCTGGATTGCAGAGCGTTGGATCTAAGATATTCTTCTCAAGCTAATAATATTTCAATTTGGATCCTAAAACAAATCTCTTATGTGTCTAGCTTGTGTGCATCTTTTCATGCTTTGATCTATTTCTACACACTTGCATAATTGATACTAGGTTGTGACCCCTTAAGGATTCATTAAGTAGTCTTAGAATACTTGTGATTGATCCTAATTGCTATCTTGGGTTATTGGACTCGCTAATCTGCCGGCCCCTCATTTTCGCCCCGTGGTTGCAATCTCAGTGCCATAAAGGGGAGGGGTCAATAGGATAGAAGCGTTAAGTGTTCCACTTGGCAACCCTTTTGTGCTTTTAGGAACTCACTTGTTTTCTAAGTTGGGGACTCATTTTTAGCTTGTGTGAGGTGTTAAGTGTTCCACCTTGTGGACTCATCTCATATTTGCTTTAAGCATTAAGTGTTCCTCTTTCTACTTTTTGGATGCTTTTGGTAGATTTGCTTTCAGGAATATATCTGTGATCACATAGTAATTAGGCCCTATGAACACTATTCATGATTCTTGAGAGATTGGATTCCTAGCAAAATCTTTCTTGACAATAGAATCCTTGTAGGTAGGGAGGATACTTAGTGTGTTTCACATTCAACTTGGTTAGTTCGTCTTCTCTTATTGATCGACACATTCTCTCTCCGGAGAGGTTGATAGATCACGTGGGGTTGATATCACGAGCTTTGGTGAATCAAAATTGGTTAGTGCATCTTCTCTTATTGATTGATACATTCTCTCCCCGGAGAGGTTGATAGATCACGTGGAGTTGATATCACAGACCTTGGTTGAAAAAAACTTTGTCTTAGCATGTCGGATTAATCTGCTTGCTTTGTTTGGGTTAAAAGTGAAAAGGTGTCAAAAACCTTGGATCTAGAGCCAAGTCCCCTTGTGGTATAAATCTATGAGTCACCTTTAGAGAGGGTTAACCGTAGCGGACAATCCCTTCACAGGGAAAACTGTGTTGATGGAACCTCAAGCGGTAATAGCCATTTTCGCCATGGTAGTGACAGCCGCTATATAAATGTCCTTGTGGAAGAAATCTCCACGGGTATGGTTCATTGTTGGGTTGTTAGATCTCCCTAGCAGCTCTTGAAGATTAAGTTCTCAGATTGTGTCAAAACCCTGGTGCGTCGGGATTGGAGTTCACCCCTTTGAATCATAAAAGTTGCAGAGTCAAACCATTACTAAACACCCTAGAGAGGCCAATTTTTCACTTTCAGGTATATGTGTGTTATTGCAAAACTTTTCAGAACATACACAATTAGTACTCTCAGGGATTAGCACAATTTGGTCACTTGATTGTTCATGCGCAAGGTTTCTTTTTCCCTTGTTCATTGTTTTCAGACGTGCTTGGAATCACTTGCTTGCTATTCTGCGTGCTTGTTTATCTGCTTGGCTATTAAAAATGATCAAATCTAGTATAACCTTCAAAATCTGGATAGTACAATTTGCAAACAATCCAGAACTGAAAACCTTAAATTTTGCAAAAATTGACGTAAAATTTTTTCTGGAGTCAAAATTCATTTCAGGAAGTCAAAAGTTGTACGACTTTTTGTCAAATGTCATTTCAGTATTGCCCATCTGTCGTATGATTGAGAACCCAGTGTCGTACGAGGTTTCATGCCAGCAAATCCAAGGAAGTCAAAATCCTGTTAGCAACTATCGTATGATATTTACAACTGTTGTTTCATTACTACCCAACTGTCGTACGAGTTTAGCAACTATCATTTCATAGACTGCCCAGTGTCGTATGAGTCTACAGAGTGTCATTTGGAAAAATTTGAGAGAGTTGTCAGAAATTGTCAAATTACAAGATATCCAATGTTTTCAGCCTAGTTCCAGAATCTATTGAACAAAATCACTGTGTCAAGAACATATCAGTAGCTATCGAGAATTAGTACACATGTCTCAAAGAATCAGTACACATGAGGAAGAAATTCTGATTGCCGCTATGATGAAACAGATACATGCTATGCAAGTCTAGCTTGACAAACTTGAGAAAGAAAAGGAACCTAAAGAGTTCTCCATGGAATCTCTATACTCTTTTCCATTTGATAAAGACTTGTACATGTCACCATGCCCCTAGACAAAATTTGAGCAATATGATACCTCTTCCATAGAGAGTGACACATCCAGCTTTGGAGACTATGATGACTATGATGACAGACAATGTAATGATACCTATGACACCTCTGTTCCTAAGAGTCCTCCTCATCATTTGTTCCTACTTACTACAAATGGGCCATCACATTGGATAGATCATGATGGTGATTCATATGATTCTAATTTTGAAAGAGATTTTGATAGCTTTTGTGGACAATACCTTGATGATGATCCATCTACTACTGCTGAGGACTATAAAATACATCGTGCTAGCTTGAAATGTCAATACTATAAGGATCTCTCCTCTAAGAACTCTTACGCTGAAAATAAAGATTACACTCTCAAGCAAGATCATGTTAATGTTGGACCTTTGTCTTGTGATGGTTCCCTTCCATCCCCTACTTCCTCCAATACTCGTACATTTCCTAAAGCTTCTGAGTCTTTCAAATCTTTCACAGAACCTTCATTCGACACAAGCCTTGATACTTTTCATGTGGTTCCCTATAGTTATCCTCCAGGGCTACCTCTTAAAGAAACTCAAGCTAACCTTCACTTGGCTGCAAAGACTTTCAATAATGATAAACCTAAAGAGCCTAAGCCTTCATATGCTATAATCCCTACTTCAGCTAGTCCTCCACCATCTCTTCCAAAGTCATCCATACAATCCCAACATGCTTCCTTGTCCTTAGAAGTGGCTCCATGTCAAGAGGACTCTAAAAATGATGAAGAAAAGAACATAAAGAAAGATCAAGATCAAGAACCCTCCATGTCATCCACTCCTTTTCACGATGTCTCTTATCTGCCTTAGGGTTCTTTTGATCCTGTACCCCTTTTTTCATGCATTCCACCATGTCTTAAGTCTTCGCCTAAGCAAGATCAAGCTACTACTTACACTGTTGAGCTTATTGACAATCAAAATAACCTTACTACGCTTGCGCTTTCCAAAGATGATACTTCCATTAAGGTTGGTAAAAATGGTGTTCCTTCCAATGTTAAGCCTATTGAAAAACAAGAGAAAAATTATGCGCTTATGCTATCCGAAGATCCTTGTCAAGATCAAAGTCTTTCATCTTCTTGTTCTACCACTCCATGTTCACTTCCACTTTCTACTCTTCCTAAGTCTTTGCAAGCTTTGAACAGTCCTATCAAAGAAGGTGCTCATATTCAAGATGTCCATGATTCTATTGAAAATTCTAATGCTCACTCTAAAGATGTTGATATCCTTGGTTGTCATATAGATGCTGATGAACTTATTGATTATCCTTTTGCATCTTCCACTTCCATCCTTGGACCTCTTCCACCACTACTAAGGGCTTCATGCCTTCCTTCCATCTTGGGTCCTTATGTCCCTTCACTTTCCCCTCCTAACTCTCCTAATTCACCATCCATCTTGGGTCCTTACATACCTCCATCTCCCATCTTTCCTCGAGATCAACATAGATGCATACCCTTGAATCCTTTTCATCCACCCACCCATCTAAACCAGTCATATCCTCCCTCTTCCACAAATCCCAAGTCTTTTGGAAGTAACTTGAATGTTCAATACAAGAAAAAGAAGCAATACAAGAATCCATCAAAAAAAGAAGATTACCATGTCTCCTCTAAATGACATGGAGGCATAAAGTCAAAAGAGATATCTAAGAAAAAAACTACAAGACAAGTATGGGTTCCAAAATCCATCATTGAAGATATTATCTCTAGATCATCAAAAGGAAATAAAAATCCTATGGCTATATGGATTCCAAAGTCTCTCTTGAAAGAGTCTGGTGTTGAGAAAAAAGTGAAATTGACATTCAAGCTTCCAAAGGCTTCCACTACATCTCCTTCCAAAAATATTCTTCCATTTCATGCACCCAAACCTCAACCTCTGCTATCCATTCGCCATATTCCTTCACGTATTCCTTCATTCACGTTTCCTCCACCCTCTCGCCACCCTTCAAGGTGTGTGTTTACATTGATCTTGCCTTCCTTTCCATCTACCCTTTCACAATCCTTCCATTCATTAACCTTCTACCTTCTATCCTTTTTCCTCATTTGCCTATTCCTCCTATCTACCAACCTCACTCGCTTTACATAAAACCCTATCCTCCATTTTTCTCTTCCATGTTCCTTTCCCTATCAACATCTTTGAGCATATCATTTTGAATCCTTGGCATATCATGGTTTATCCTTTCAAGAAGCATTATCTAAAAAGCTTGCCTTCTTCCAAAAAAAAATATAAAATAAAATTGAAAATGTGCCTTGGTGAAAACCTGGAAACAGGCACCTTGGTAGCAAAAGTAAAGAGAAATAAATTCATCCTATGGTGAAAACCACTTCCTTGTGGCACCTTGGATAAGTACCATGATGAAAACCTGGCAATCAGACATCATGCGTAGTTCTTCTACATATTTCATCCATTCCATCTTCTCTCTTTGATCTTGACAATGTTGATCTATACACGAATATTTGGCTATTTTGTGAGCTATCTTACGGTGATCTTGCTTTCATTCCTTCCATGTTTAGCCTTCATATCCATCTTCCTCCATTCATTTTTGCTGATTGCTATCCTTTTCCCATTTGGTCTTGATCTAATAGAAAAAAAAAAGGAAGAGTAAAACATAGTGCTATGAAGCCTCTTGACATGTCTACTCCTTTGGACTGCATCCTATCCTGCTCTGGCATTACACTTTTGTGACTTATCCTATGCTGGCCTTTCATTGCTTGTCCAAATATGCTTTACATGATGATTTTTCCCTAGCTTGAGTATTCTTGAGGAGTTTTCCCTTGAGGATTTCTTCCCTTCATTCTCCTTCATTCTCTTGTCTTCCATCTCTTCCACCAGCTTTCTAATCCCTCTTGTTCTCCACTTTGCTAGACATTGGGACTGCACGATATGATCTTGCTTGGGAGTTTGCAAATGGAAAAAGATGCTATCCAGTATACCAAGTATCAGAATAATTATCAGAACAAGTATCAGAACCAGTATCAGAACAATTATTAGAACAAATATCAGAACAAGTATCAAAACAAGTATCAGAACAAATATTAGAACCAGTATCAGAACAATTATCATAATTAGTATCAGAACAATTATCAGAATCATTATCAAAATCAGTATCAGAATCAGTATCAGAACTAGTATCAGAACAATTATCATAATTAGTATCAGAACAAGTATTAGAATGAGTGTCAGAACAAGTATCAGAACACCTACTGGGGCAACGTCTTTTGCTTTAGTTTATGGGTCTGAAGTGGTATTTCCTATTGAGGTTGAAATCCCATCACTAAGAATCAAAATGCATGGTCTAGTAACTGATGATGACTACAGAGTGTCTAGGTTACAAGAACTTGAACTACTAAATGAGTACAGACAAGCAGTGTATGATCATCTCAGAGTATATCAAAAAAGAATGTCTAGAGGCTACAACAAGAAAGTCAGACACAGAGAATTTCAGGTTGGTGATCTAGTGTTGAGAAAAAATCCTAAAAATCAATCACATCGAGAACGCAAGGGGAAGTTTGAACCCAATTGGCTGGGTCCCTTTGTAATCACTGCTACTTTTGGCTCTGGTGCCTATCAACTCTCAACGACTGAAGGAGAATAGCTCTGAGAACCAATCAACATTCTCCATCTGAAGAAATTCTACGCCTAAGGCATTCAATGCTTGGTAAATGTCCTGAAAAAATCTTTAAAATTGGAAAAAGTCCTGAAAAAATTGAACATCTTGGTGAAAACCTAGCAATAGGCACCTTGATGATTCACAAAAAAAAATCAAAAATTCAAAAAATATCAAACATACAAAGAAATTGAAAAAATGAAAAATACAAAAAAAAAAAAAAAAAAAGTGCCTTGGTGAAAACCTGGAAACAGGCTCCTTGGTAGCAAAAATAGAATCTCTGCCAAGATGGTGAAAACTCGGCAAATGGGTGCCACTTGTTCAAAAACACTCCATCTATCAACATAATCTTGGTCTTTCCCAGCTTTTGATCTTGCTTTAATTTGTACATATCTCCTGGTTTGTTTCAACCTTTTTAGTTTTCAATAATTCGATCGGTACACCAATCAGCTCAAGCGTCTGTATTCTATCAATGTTTAACACTTGGGGGCAATCAATGTCATATCCTATGGCCTCCAATGTATCTTAGACAGATCATATCTAGTCAAAGTCCTTTGAAGCTTCATGTGAGTTAGTCTATCTGTCTCGTCTCCAGAAAGGATTTTGCATCTACAACAACGCAATCAAACATCAAAAATCAACTGAAAACAATCTATGCTTTTTACATGCTTTTATCTCCTTGTATGCTTACTGATTCGCATTGAGATTTTTGCATATTGTGTCCCTTCGAGCTCTTCGATGATGTCCTTTATAGGATTTAGAGAGTGATGACTGGGGGCATAATCTTTTCTTTGTCTTCTACTTGTATGTGAAAATCTAACAACTTTGGAAATTCCGGATTGAAATGGTGTCCGACTATAAGAGCCTCTATCTCGAATTGGATGGCCATGCGTACCTCAACCATTGATACCCAGACAATTCAAGGAAGTTTGATCTAACTATTGTCTTTTTGAGTAAGTTCTTTCTCCTACTGTGAAACGCGATCTTGCCTAAGGAGGTGAATGATAAAGGGTCACTATGGGTAATTCACATTGGATTTAGAATGATCTTTTGACTGTTTGATGTGTTTGTAATGAAAGGCATACTCAGGTCATCATGACATTTATGTTTTGATGCTTGTACAAATTGCTATATCAAAATGGACATGATATTCAGGTCATCCTGGCATTTGTGCCTTGGTGCTTATATCTAATCCAACATTCCAAAAACAAATCAATATTCATATGTCCATGGTTGTATAACCAGTGGGTGTTGTATTGATTCTTGTGCATACAAATTGATATTCATATGTCTATGGTTTCATGGCTAGTGGGCATTGTATTGATTTATCCAGTTACCTAAAAGTTCAATGATGATAACAAATCGATACATGATCAGTGACTAGGTCCTAGGTCTTAGGTTGCATTTCATTTTGCATGTCTCTTTGCATTTTGCATGTTTCATGATCTCACAAATGTTTAAAATGAACTTCAATGCTTAAACAATTATCCACTCGCATCTTCAAATCTAACAAGAGCTGAATCTCACAAGAAGGTTTCTCCAATGAAACAGCAAGTAGAATCCTTTTTCGGGATCAAAATTGAAATCTGTGATCATTCATATTATTAACTACTCGCATAATCAACCTTCAATTATCATAAAAATCCAGTGTTCAACTTAGCTGATTATCTAACATCAAACTATCGAAAATTCAACTTGGTCAACCAAGGTCAACTCATGGTCAAACCTAGTCAAACTTGATCTCCAGGACCTTCCAACGATGCAGAATGTGTTCTTGAACGTGTATAACCACTTCTCAAATCAATTTACATGCTTCTAAACTATAACGCTGACTTTTCTTGTAAGATTTTAATTAAATAATCCCGAAGGGGGCATGGTATTGCACATCATTCAAAGTTTGTAATCAAATTTGAAATCATATCTTTATTTCTATCAATATCTTTCATCAGTGATCAAGACAAACAATCACGTCTAGTTACTGATTCATCAAAAGTCCTCATCGCTCGGGGCAAATCTACCATCACTTGGGGCATATCAGATTCATCAAGATCCATATCAATCTGGTATTCTCCTAATCTTGTAAACTGTATCAGTTTTTGCAACCATCAGATCATAGTGTTCTTTCCTTGGTTCTTCGGCAACTGAAGGGTTCGGATGTGATACCTGCTAGTTCTGCTAAGACAATCGAGTCTAGAACCGGTCACTCACTTCTTATCAATCCTAAGGTTCAAAATCAGGTGTTTTGACACCTTTTTGTAATCATAGGTTCATTTACTGTTATAGTAAACATTATCTCTGGTCATTCGGGACCTCCTATCTCAATATCTTTCAATCAGTTTCTATCTTGAGATCGGTTTATCTTTTGAATCAGTTTCATATCTTTATCAAACATAGACTATCTTTGAACCACTGCACTTCGCATAGTAATTCAAAGAGGGGCAAAATGTAATACCCCAAAAATGGGCTATAAGTTCATTAATCTCCTACATCTTCAAATCCAACAAAATCAACATCAAAGTCCTAACCTAAGACACATCTAAACATCATCGAATCATAATTGATTATCTTAAATTCTGCATCAGGGAATATTCCTAGCAATATTCCTAATCATCATAATTATCTTTAATTTTATAATTATTTGGCAATAAATCACATTTATCCTAAGTTTGATTAATTGAATATTTTCATATTTAATTAATTAGATTTAATATTTGCCACTTAATTGTGTAATTAAATTTAATTCTATCTATTATTAATTGTATTATTTAATTTTGACAATAAATCAAAATTCCTATGAATAATTGATTAAATTCTTATTTAATTAATTAAAGCATGTTGTCATTATTTAATAATATAATTTTTAATAAAAGTTTGATAAAATAGTTAATTAACTCATAAATTAATTATTTTATTTCAAAAATCAGTTAAGTTGAGCATAAATCACTTTATTATTAAATTAATTCATAAATAAAACATGCACAATCATAAAAGCAAACAACTATCAATTATCAATTGAAGCTAAACTCTATTTTGAGTTAAAGCTTAGCTTTTGCATGTTTTTGTGACTTAATTATCTGTTATTATCAGATAACTCAAAAATCAACCTGAGTTATTTGAGTGATTTATGGCTTTCTTCCATGCACCTCCAAAGCCTTGGATTTCTATAAAAACAAGCCTCAGCTCATCTCAAAGCATCCACATATTTTGCACAATCACGCTGGAGAATTGGAGGCTGAGGAATCAATTTGTGAATTCAAAGCATTGTGAGATCAATTTCAATTGCATAGCTTTTATATCTTAGCATAGAATTTCATAGTTTTCATATCATTATTAGAATCTTCATTGTTAGATCATTTAGCATCCATAGCATATCAGTTTATCATTCTTATTGCATAGAAAATATCAAAAATATAGATTAATTGCATTCAATTTCATATCCATCTTTTGCATTCAAATCCTTCATTTAGGTGTCGTCTAGGTCACTGATCTTGATTACAATCTGAGAACATCAATCTCGTACCTATTAGAAGGCAGTAAATCGCTTGGTTAAATTAGATTTCAATTTTGCACGATTTTGATTTTAGCTAACCTCTAATGTTTTACTGAGTGTTGTGTCTACAGATCAGGTACAATTTTCACACACACACCACTGTCTATGATCCATGTATTATTTTTGTTAAATTTAGAGATCAGTGTTGTTTCTAGATATTTTTATTCTTCCTCTGAGTCATCTTTCATAGCAACAAATCATCATCAAAATCAGATTCAGATTCATTATCTTTGGCTATGTAACATACCTTTTTTCCTTTTTCATTATTGTCTTGATTATCTCTGTTGTAGTGTCGGTAGCCTCTATTGACTATTCTCCCATAGCTTCCTTCAGATCGGTCTTTGGTTCTTTCATCATCTTTCTTGTGTGGACATCTAGCAGTGATGTGGCCAACCTCTTTATAGTTAAAGCATGCCAAAGATAGCTTACCTCTATACCTTCCTTTTCCTTTGGGTAATCTTTTGGCCATAAGAGCTTTGAGTTCATCAAGATCATCATCGGTATTGCTATCACTATCATAATTCTTATTATTCCTACTAGACTTACTAATCTTCAGAGAAGACATGAAAGCGGATTCAACAGACGGAACAACATTGTTGTCAAAGTTATTCAATTCAAAGGTTGTAAGTTTACCAATCAGATTGTCAAGTCTAAGGACATTACCAGCTACAGACCTTGTTTCATGAATAGCAGATATTTTGATTGCATAAACCGAAAATAAGGTTATGAGGAATTTTCTTACAATTGTCTCTTCACTAATAACTCCATCAGATGCTCTAATAGCATGTACTACCTCTTTCAGTCTATTTGTGTATTGCACAATATTCTTTCCTTCCTTCATCTTCATATCATTGAATCTACCCCTTAATCTTTCTGCTCTAGCTCTTTTGACATTCACATCTCCATTGTAAACTTGAGAAATTTTATCCCACATGGCTTTTACAGTAGTGCAACTTTTAATATCTTCAAATTCAGCATTGGTATAGGCAGCAACAATCTCCATCATAGTAACATTGTGTTTATACCTATCTCTCAGTTGATCAAGTGTCAGGGGACAAGCGGTCAGTTCTATATAGCCATTCTCCATCAATTCTAGTGCAGAATTCCCAATTCTAGATATGTGTAGCTTCATCCAGCTTTTCCATACTACGAAGCTCTCTTTGTTCAGCTTTGGCACTTCCCTCTTATACATTTTGAGATCTTTGTATTGAAGTCCTTAAAACTCTATTCTAAGCAACCAATGCTCTGATACCAATTGTTAGAATAACTGAGAGGGGGGTGAATCAATTATCTAGTGTCCCAATACAAAATGTATAATCCAAAAACAAATACTTAAAACTTTTGATACTCGGTAACTTAAAATACTGTACTGTCTATGCTTTTACCAATTACCAGTCTAAAACATATAGTATTTACGGATCAAATCAAATATGCAACATGCAAATATGACATCAAACAAACATCACAATCAACACATAACACAAGAGATTAACGTGGAAACCCTGTAGAGGGAAAAACCACCTAGGACGGGCAACCCAAAAATATTCACTCTTATGAAGTGAGATCAATGAAGACCCAACCCTGTTAAAGGTTACAAACACACTATTAGGTGTGACCTTGTTAGAGGATTTTAGACCAACTATTATCGTCCAACCAATAGTCACTCTAGGGTTGACAGGATAACAATGTTCATTCTATGAATGATACATAAAAGACTTTCTTAGTCCACTCCGTTAAGAGATTTGACTATGTACAATGGTTAAAATGTAACAGTAGGTGATCTATCTTAATACAAATTCAATTGTAGATGTATAGATCAATGTTAAGCTAATTCAATCCTCTAATCATTAAATCAATTCTTTTTCAATCAATGTTCAGTAACTTACTGTTGCTCGATAATAGCTTCTTGTCACTAGGTAAAAAATTTGTAGTTCGGTTCTCACTAACCAGTTTGATCAGGTATGCATGAAAAATTGTTCACACAATAATTCTATAGTCTCCTCCTTCCGTAATTACCATTCACTATGAAATCTCCAGTCTCTTATATAGAAAAGTAAATCATTTTCTTCTGCTCCATCAAATTTTGTCGCTTAATCATCTTCCTTGATTTTGTGGCTTAAACACACATTGGCTGACGTGTCAATAACATGTCTGATTCTCATCCTTTAGATCTTTCTTGAATTTCTTTAGTCGTTGATCTGTGTAAGAAAAATTATCTATTACCTCAAAATCATACACTTTCCATCTCATTAATCTTATCGGCTAAGCTAGTCATTTAGTTCCTCTATTTTTCTTGGTTAACAAATAAATGTTTCGATGAACACAAGCATGGTTTACACTGTGCTTGATATACACTACACTTTGTCTATGTACACTAAAATGCTTCATCAACTGACAACACTGCTTTGTGTCTTTCAGCTCTTTTCCTCATCATAGATGAATGAAACATAATCAAGTCAATATCATAAGGTCATAGACTCATCAACAAGTTACTCAATGTATTCTTTATCCTCATCTATCATATCCATCTTCCTCATGTAGATATTTTTGTACTTCATCTCTTTCACTCCTTTACTACAGATATTTCGATATAGTAACTTACAAGATAAGTGTTGTCAAACTAGTTGATATCAATGACAACATAATACTGATTTAATCATATTACATATCTAATCAATCAGCTCAGTGATCTTAACTCACAAATCTTCAATTAGGTTCTAAATCAGTTGTAGTTCATCAATATAGAATTATAAAATTGGAAAGATGATGCGGGGTTTGAAGTGCCTTGAGTTCTAGAGGATATTGAGAATAAGGGTTTAGATAAGGTTACAAGTAATTTTTAGAGAGACTCTAGATTATGATATCTTTAGAGAATAAGACATCTTACTCCTCAATTATGGATGTAAGCACACAAGAGAAGATGACTCTTAACAAGATTGTGAAACAAGTATCAAATATATAGGAGAGAAGAGGGACCTTTCATGAGCATCTAGGATATTCTATGAGCTTGAGGCCTGCCACTACAAACAACCATAGACTTGTTAGCATTAAAATAGAAGTTATTAGATCACTAATTGGAAATGAAATCAACCGAATAACAATATTTGGATAATCTTGATGTTATTATGCATCATGGAAAATATGATATCCTAGAATTTACAATGTATTTCCAATATGGAGAATACAATATTCAATATATTTCAAAGATATTCAAGATATTAAATTACATGTGAGCTAGCTTTTTTATATAGGCAAGATCTCATAGGAGCCTTGGAAATCATTGAGACAAGTGTCTCAACCAGGAGGAAGTAGAGTCCTAATGGAACTAAACCATATCCCAAGGATAGGATAGAGTCAAAGATTGACTCATCATTGTCCTTATCCAAGGAGAGGATAGATTCAAAGTATGTGACTCATCAATATCTCCTAAATATAATATCAAAAATAAATAATTCATCTTAATAAATAAGTTCACCTAAGTAAACTTAAGTAATGAGTGAAATGGAAAATAACCATTTACTCTAACACCCCCCATTAAGTGTGACTTAGGGAGATTATTAAAACTCAAAAAGCATGATGGGTCCTAGCTACAAGAATTTTTTAGGTACCCATGTACAATATGCAAAGAAATATATGAAATTAAATCTCTTATAAACTAGAGATAGAGGGAAAACCTCATGGGAAAAACCCTCCCCAAAAAAGAGTGATGAAAACACATAAGATGCATGGATGGATGGAGTACTCAAGACCCCCAAGAACTACATACATGAAGTATATATAAGTAATTATCCCCCCATAAGATGGATGATAGGAGACATGATATCCTCCCCATAAAGAAGAAGCTCCAATTTTGATGAAGTGCACCTGTAAAAAAAAGAGAACCCAATACCTACAAGTAACATGCCTCCCCTTAGTAATAAATAAATACATAAAATGATGAAGAAGCCAATCCATGTGAAAATGAGATAGGGAAGGAAGTCTCCATGTATGCATTTTTGAAGACCGGATAGGTCTCTCTATCACATCAGCAATATAATATATGAAATGTGACAAACCAAGTGTAGGAGAAGAGTTAGGAATTCCAATCTCCAAAGACGGTGAAGAAGTATCTCCAACTATGATGTTGTCATCAAAGAGAAGAGAAACCCCCTCAAGTATGTCTCCCCAATTTGTAATATGAGACTCAACACATAATGTTGAAATTTCATTCAAGTAGTCATCCCACACTGCAAGTCTGAAGTACTATGATCATCATGTTGAATATGAGAACTAATATCTAAAGAATAAGGAGGTGGAGGAGAAGGCTCAACACTTGTCTCAAGAATACAATGATTTAAGTGTCCAAATTTCTCCTAAATAATTCCTCCTAATAAATAAGTTCACCTAAGTAAACTTAAGTAATGAGTGAAATGGAAAATAACCATTTACTCTAATACCTCTCATTAAGTGCAACTTAGGGAGATTATTGAAACTCACAAAGCATGATTGGACGTAGTTGTTGGCCATTTGGCTAGGTAGGATATCATGATGTTTTTATTTATGGAAACATATGACCAATAATAAGTCAATGGGACCTAAGGATGAGGTTTTGGGATGATGACTTAAAAAATTGTCTAAGTATCACAAAATTTATCTGTCAGCACAGAGATTATTTTGGTCAAAACAACTCAAAGAGACATTTCTAGCATGTGCACACTTAGGTATAGATAGTACAAAGTGTATAGAACCTACAACTAAGAGCGTGTGACAGTACAACCTGTACATACAGAGTTATTATTTTTTTAAAGAAATAGTGTTGAGTTGACAAAACAGAGTATCGACAAGTAAATGGATATTTTGGGTTAAGGGATTATTTTGTTTATCAAAATAATAATTAGGGATGACATCCTAGATGTTAACCCTAATTCAGCAAGAAGTAATTTTATGTTTTGTGAAGCATGTAATGAATTGAAGGTTGATTGAAAGGTTATTTTTATAATAGCTTGTATAAAGGAAAGAACATTGTAATGCAAAGTCCTAGTAAGTATTCTATTGATGTGTATTGATGTGTTATGCAAATTATGATAATCAGAGCAGTGCGAGTTTATGATAAGTTTTTGTAAAGAGCATCAAAGGCAAGTCAAAATATTGAAGATATTCAGAAACAGTGAAATGTTCTGCATATTATCTTTTGTATTGAATATTATCATTGTACATTTCATGAATGGAAAGTAAGCTCATCTTGCATACATACATTTTTATTTTGTAATTCCAACTCCTAACAGGGTTGAGGCTTCTAACAAGGCCTAAGTCCTCTCACAAGGATTGAGACACTATATGGATGTAATAGACTCCTCACAGGGTCAATATCTTTCACAAGAGAATTTTGATTAGTGGATCATTTAGTGGGTACCATCCCCATCAGGATTTTCCCTTATTTAGGGTTTCCTCCTTAACAAATATGGTGTTATGAGTTCATTTGTTTTATGGTTGTGTTTACTATTTAGTTTAATCATTTTAGTTTCATATGCAAGTTACAAGTTAATTAATAATATCCATACTTGGGAAAAAGTTAAAGTTTTTGAAATACTGATTCACCCCCCCCCCCCCACCTCAGTATTTTCTATTTCTAACACTAGGTAAGAGGCTATTTTAGGTACCCATGTACAATATAAAAAACAATATATGAAATTAAATCTCTCTTGGGAAGAACCATCCCCCAAAAAGATAGATGAAAACATACAAGGTGCATGGATGGATGGATTACTCAAGACCCCCCAAGAACTACATACATCATGTATATATAAGTAATCACCCCCTCATAAGAAGGATGATAGGAGACATGATATCCTCCCCATAATGAAGAAGTTCCAATGTTGATGAAGTGCACCTGTAAAAAAAAGAGAATCCAATATCTACAAGTAACACGCCTCCCATTAGGAAGAAATAAATACATAAAATGATGAAGAAGCCAATCCATGTGAAAATGAAATAGGGAAGGAAGTATTCATATATGCATCTTTGAAGACTGAATAGGTCTCTCTATCACATCATCAAGCTAATATATTAAATGTGACAAACCAAGTGTAGGAGAAGAGTTAGGAATTCCAATCTCCAAACAACGTGAAATTCCATTCAATTAGTCATCCTACACTATAAGATCTAAAGTACTATGATCATCACGTTGAATATGAGAACGAATATCTAAAGAATAAGGAGGCTCAACACTTGTCTCAAGACTACAATGGTTCAAGTTTCCAAAATTCTCCTCACATGGAAACTTCACCTTTGGTAAAGAGGTGGGTACATCATTAAATATCATCACCATCAATAACAAAATGTGAAAAAGAATACAAGTGAGATGCATGATCAACAACTCCCATATCTATGACATCAGTAGTCTTCATGTCCCTAATGTAGACATAATCATAAATAAACTCAACAATTCTTCCTTGTACCCCATAAGTAATTCGGTAAATAGAGAGGAGATTAGTGGTCAAGGATGGTACATAAAGAACACACACACACACACACAGATATATATATATATATATATATATATATATATATATATATATATATATATATATATATATATATATATATATATATATATATATATATATCTGTGTGTGTGTGATTGTGACTAAGAATCAGTTTCAAGTTGCAATAATATTGATGAAGTGATCAGAGTCTATTTTTTGAGCCTAAGAGGAATTGAATTATATGTGAGATTAACTATAATAGTTCATTGTGTTCACTTATCTCTTTTGGTAGTGATCCCTTTGGCAATGGGCCTTGAACTGAGCATTTTATAACATATTATAATTAGTTATATTATATTTCTTGAGTTAACCCTCTCTATAGTTATTCCCTTAATAGGGTTTCCACAATAAAACTCTAGTGTTCTCTTGTATATGTTTTTGTTGATGATGTTCATATTTCTTTCAAATATAATTAATTAAAATTAAATTGGATAAATAATAAATTTATGATATTTTAGGGAATACTAATAAACTCCCCCACTCTCAGTATTCTAGTTGTTAAAAAATTTGTATTGGAGTCTAAGTCATGGGTTTGAGTCATGTGCTCGCATTGGGGAGATTGTTGCAAGGTGTACATCCTTGGTCTCCTTGTGATGTACACTATGGTGCTCGATTCAAGGCATAGATTAACCACCTCACATGTATAAAATTCTAGTGTTTTTATCAATCATTAATAGGTCAAAATTTTGATGCAATGAAAACCAATAATTGATATCAAATGACTAAGGAAATGAGATATACAATTTTTGCATTGGGTCACTTGTTGTATGCCTTGTATTTTACTTTATGAATTATTTACCATTGAAGGAGAATATTGTATGGGATGAGGATATACCTATAGGAAAATAGACTAAAAGGTACTTGGATGGATTGAAGTCAAGAAAAAAGATTGCAACGAATATTTCATTGAGCTTTGAAAGAGTAGGAGTGCATGATTTATGATTCTAGAAAATTGTGTTGAGAAACATAGAGATGGCAGTACCTTCCTGGTGGATATTGACAATTTATTCATGGAAGTATAATGCCCCATAACTCTAGGTTAACTAATTTTGTCTATGAAATTAATGCAGAAGAGTGTATGTTGTATGTAGAGGAAATCCTTAAATTTGAACTAGATTTGTTTGAATACTAGTATGGATCCTATGAAGAGTTCATTAGATCACATGATAAAAAAATATGTTACTCTAGAAGGATCTACCTATGGAAGGAAAATACATAGAAAAACTATTGAGGTTCCCTATCTAATTTTAAAGAAGAACAAGAAGATATACAATAAGAAAGAAAAATAATGATATAATTAATATTGATGATAAAAAATATACTAAGGTTGATACTAAATAAAACAATTATAGTTGAAAAATAAAAAGATAATCCTAAGGAACATTTTGGTTCTTCTAATGATGATCCCTATAAAATTGACAAAGTGTTGAAAATACATAAGAAACTTTATGGAGTAAGGAATATGGGAGATTTATGGTCAAAAGAATTATCCTATGACAAAGAAATAACTGAGGAAGCATTGATTATCTATCTTCTCTAGAGAAATCTTATTCCTAATGATGTTTAGGGCCTACTCGTAGATGTTATCTTTGGATAGAGAAATTAACACTTGACTATGAAGACCATAGAAAAGAAATAAGATGGTTTATAAGACAAACTATAGAGACCAATAAGTAAAAGGTGTGTTGTTATTCAAACAAAACATAATGATTGTATAAAATACATGAGAAAGTGTGTTGGTATTGTTGTCCAGATGTATAAAGTTATTGTCTCACATTTCCTATTACCACTATGAAACACAAATAAAAGATTGATTATATTGAGACAAATTTGAACACATATGCTTAGAAATTTGATATATCCAAAGGTAAGGATGGTACTGAAAGGAGGAAGATTAACACATTGCAATCATAACTAACTTTAGTGAAAAGATAGAAATGATTTTGTTTGATAGTTTTGGATAGCCAAGGAGATAGTTGAAACAAGAATCGATCATTTTTCAAGACTTCTAGATAATACAAAAAAAATGAGCTAAGTTTGATGGTGCCATATAACTTATTGGATTCTATTGAGCTACTTGTGTACTTTAATAGTTAGCAAAAAATTCTATTATCTACTATTAGTTCTTGGAATTTTATTCATCCAGAACTTAATGAGAAGTACAAGGACATATTCCCTCATAAAGATAATTTTTTTTTTACATTATTGGTATTAGGGGGAGCTATGAGAAGGTAAATTTTTGATACCCTTTGTCCTTGGTGGAAAAGAGGGAGAGTAAGGTTGAAGGAGGTAATAATGAGTTTGATAGAGAGTAATATAGAGAGTAATTTTGGGAAGCTAAAATATTTTTGAGATTGCTTTAAAAAAAAGAGGGAGAGAAGCTCTATAAGTAATTTTGGGAAAGTACAGTAGTTTCAATATTAGTATGGAGATGGGGGAGAAAAGTTCTATATTTTTATAGAATAACTTTATATGATGTTTCCATCAATGACAAAGGGGGAGATTGTTGTAGTTTTTCCATTCATGATTTTTTTGATGATATTAGAAGGATAATTTTGTGCGTAATCTATATTGGTTGACATTTATGTCAACATAATTTTATTGACTTATATGTTGTACTTTCTCTAGTAATTATTCTCTTCATGTTTGTGTCCACATAACTCTATGGTTGTAAATATGATTTTGTGATTTGGACAATATATTTATTTATTACTACATGTATCTATATTCATGTTGGTGTGTGATATAGATGTACATAATAGAATATATAAGGCTTGGTAGTTTCCTTGTTTCTCTTAGAATAGAATAATTCATTAGGTTGTCTTCATTTTAGCATGTGATAGTTTTTGTTCTTGCAGTTTTGAGGTAAGCTTAAGGTTTACTTGTAGCATGTTATTTCTAGATGACATTAATTCTTATTGTATCTTAGTTGACTTATGTGGAAATTTTATGAAGCATTTTATAGGAAGGATGTAATATATTTTGTAGTTGACTTATTGATTGGAGCATGAATGAATGACATGAAGAATAATTAGAACAACATAAATACATACATACATACATACATTGATATAATAAATAGTTGTCAAGGGTAGATCCCCACTTCTCATATACATTAGAAGACAACAATCCAAGCCTTAGGCCAAATCTGATTTGCACAATCCAAAAGGATGAAGGGGTAAAAATGAAAGATCTAGCTAAATGATGAATTTTGATGGTATTCCCTCTACAGACAAAAATGTATATATATGGAATGTAAAGTATGACAAAAACTTATGCAATGATAAAGGAAATGATAACCAACAATTTTAAATCTCATATCTAATGTATAAAAGTAAATGCAAGATGGAAAGAAGAAAAATGAACTCACCTTGAAGGCTAGAAGAGGACAAAACTTCATATCTGGAATTAATTTTCAAAAAACTGTCAAAATCACAAATTGTTCTGGATCTAGAATTTTGAGACCTATCATTTATGATTGTGAACTTTGTAGTCCTCCAAAAATATGTTGACTCAAGTTGAACTATTCTGAAAATGTTAACCTATTCCTAGGAAGGTAAAATATGATACAATGTGCAAAGGACCAAACCCTGGTTCTGAATCTCTAAAAAAATAGATCTGAAACTTCATCTTTCATTCCTCCACGCAAGTAAAAAGGGGAAATTATTATTCAAAGGGGGTTTCCTTGGTCAATCCTCTATATAGTCCAATTAACCTTGAGAGGAAATAGGTAAATCTTGTAAAAAAAAAGACAAATGTAAGTATTCACCTTGCTTTTCAAACTCTCATGGATAGATGTGGATCTGATAAACCCATGAAGATGTATGAAATCTTTCTTGAGATGTGTTATAAAATAAAGGATTCCCTCAGGAATCCAATTGATCTACACTTTCCAAATCCTTAGATCTTGAATGGATGTATGGTTGATTACTTCAATGGAGAATAAGAGGAAAGAAGAATGGAGGTGTATATTATTGATTTCTTATGAATTCCTCTGCATGGCCACCATGGAAGAAATAAACTTGTATCAATGAGAGAAGATTACCTTTGAGATGCAAGAAGACTTAGAGATCTTGAATTGGGAGCCTTATCTTCAATCTTGAATCCAAAATAGTACTTGAACTCACCAATAATTTGATTTCTTGAACATGAGAGAGATATATGTCAAAATGAGGAGATTACATGTCCATTTATACTCAATTCAGGATCCAAAATTGATAGGCTAAAAATTATTACGAGTGGGAAAAGAAACACCCCTACATTGGGCCTAGAGAACACTAAAAAGTAACCCTTGAGGAATAGCTTGAATTTGACCTATTCCTTAGGACAAAAACTTTTAAAATAGTCTTGAGATGCAGGAAGTGTAAGGATATTATAGGAAGAAAAGAGAAGATAAGTGAGAAATCAAGCATAAATGCATCTGGATCTAGGAAAATCACTAAAATGGGGCCTACTAGTCCTAGATCTTTCAAAAAAATGGGTGCTAACTTTTTAGGATAATACACACACACACACATGATATACTCCTTTGGAGAAGATGAAGGGTTTGAATAATTCAGTGATATGTGATTGTGACTAAGAAGTAGATGTGAGCTACAACAATATTAATGAATTATAAAAAGTCTTTTTATTGAGCCTAAAAAGAACTGCATTCATGCATATGTGAGATACAACTATAACGGTTATCTTGTTCACTTATCTCTTTTGTGTAGTGAGCCTTGTAGTGAGAATTTTATTATATATTATAACTAGTTATATTATATTTAGAGTTAACCCTTGTGGTTTTTCCCTTAGTAGGGTTTCTACCATAAAAATCTAGTGTACTCTTATGTATGTTGTTGTAAATTATTCTTTCATTTATTTAAAATTTAATTAAGCAAAATCATCATTAAATTGTGTCCCCTTTCCCACAGGAATAGTACCTATCCCACAAACCTTCATGTATGTTTTGTTACCCAATAATATATGTGGAGAATTCCAAGGATCAATAGGATAAAAAATATCCTGAGATGATTCCATATGATGTGATGCACCTAAATCAAGAATCCATTTACCTTGCTCAGGATTTGTGAAAGCAATGACTACTTGACCTTTACCTATATCTTTGGATGATGATGTGGGTATAGAAGTAGAAGCTGCCAAATTTGAAGAAGATGATGTAGACATTGATTATGGAAACTTGATTTTGTCCTTTTGAATAATATAAGAGAGAGCATCAATCTTCTTATGGAAACACTTATGTTCATCATGTCTTATCTTTAAATATGCATATTTTTCCCTCTTTTTCATAGATGATTCCTCTCCTAAAGAGGAATTGGATTCAAACTATGACGTGAAGGAGAATCACTACATTTATCATGAGTCTTAGGATCCTTATGTTTCTTTTTTCCTTTTCCATTAGAAGCCTTTGAAGTGAAGTCATTTGCAACTAATGCATGATACTTTAAAGACTTCAATTGACCCATGTGTGCCAAATTTTCTTGTTCCCTTTTAAGTTGAGTTGTAAATTCATCAACAAAAGGCATTTTGTATGCACTATAAAGAGCATCCATAGTAGCATAGAATGTAGAAACAAAGATGGAATATTTAGGGCCTAGCTTGGGAAGAATAGATAATATCAATTGTTTATCATTTTTAGTAATGCCACAATCAGAAGGATCCAATCTAATAGAATTAAAATTAGAGAAAAAGTTTTGAATATTGTCAAAATCACTAGGATTTAGACCTATGAGCTTATTATCCATTCTTAATTTTCTCATTCTATCATTTTTACCTAATACTCCTTCCAAGGTTGTCCAAGCATCATGAGGATGTGTGCAAGATACAATATGATATAGAAAATCATGAGAGATGGTTGATATAAGAGAGCCGAGTACTTTATCCCTTTGATCAAACCAGTTTATCCTTTCTGCAACTCTTGTAGTTGGTTCTAGATCTCGTCCAAGTGTGATTCTAAGCAATACACTGCTTAACAAATGATTAGATAAAAAAATTTACCACTCATGATAGTTATATGGAGTGAGGATTGTGACTTTTTAAAAGTCCATTATGCAACCAAATAAAGGATAAAACCAACTGATAACTCCTTCAAAATACTGATACAATCAGAAAAATAAAATCCAAGGATTACCAAAGTGCATATAGCCCCAAAATGACCTATTTCTGAAAGTGATATTCCTACAAATCACAAAAATCTGATTATAGATCTAGAATATAGATTAAAAATATGCACTTTCAAATAAAAAATTGCCAAAAAATGTTACTGTATGTGCCAAAATGAAGTTGTGGAAGTTGCAAAATTTAGGAAAATATAAGAATAGTCATGAAAATATAAAAAATGTGATCAATCTAGACACCAAAATGGAAATAAAATACCAACACAAAAAAATTCAAAAAATTCTAGCCCAAATAAAAAAAATTGCTTGAAAAAAGGATTAAAAATGAGTAAGATATGAGAGTTTGAATTTGGACTATAAAACTAAAAACTCTAATGGTGAATGGAAACAAAATTTCAACCAATGATGACATCATAAAAATGTGTTTGAATTTGATGAGTGTATGACTGTCATCACAAAAAGCCAATCTTCCTATTGTGACAACTTAATGGGCATCAATTTTAACATAGTGAGAACTAATGCAAAGCAAAAAAATGTGTATGCTGCTAACTGGGATACTTGCATGTGAAAATGATTGGGCCACTTGTGTGGGTACATGACATGGAAAATCATGTCAGATAGTTCACATGGGTGATGCTGAATGGGCCTCACTGCTTGGGAGGTTGTGGGTCACTTGGGTGACTATCCTTGGGACCCTACAGTGGATCGACGAATGCTGCTTGGGCCAGCGATGGTAGTTGGGCATCGCATAGGCCCCGTGGTGGTGGTTGGGCAGTGCACAGGCCCCACGATGGTGGTGGTTGGGCAATGCATGGACTTCACAGTGGTGGATGGGTGGTGCACGGGCCCCGCGGTGGTAGCTGGACAATGCACCCACTTTTAATTAAAAAAGAACGCACTTTTTATTAAAGCATGTTTTCTTTTTGGAAATGCATACAGGCCTGATTAGGTAAAAAAAATTGCCTTAGATGCTCCCTTCACCGATATAGGGAAAATTTTATATCAAAATTCATTGCTCGTCCATCCTTGACATATTGACAGGATCATTTTGGCATAAAAATGCTCCAATTTGCATGCTGTCATCTAATCTAAACTAAAAAACCTTGTTTTGTAACTTTTACAAATGATCTCCTAAAAGGATGAAAGGAAAGCCGATATTCACTTTTTTGAGTCTTCTTGACATAATGGAATAATAAAAAATTCTCTCCAAATCCTTCAAGGTGTTGCAATCAGCCAAATCAAGAAAAAAACATATATGCAAAAAAGGAGATTACTGAATCTAAACTTTCAAAAGATGCTCTAATACCATGTTAGAATGTGTTAAAAACAAAAATAAACCAAAATCCAATTGAAAGTATTGGATCACTAATAGGAAATGAAATATGTAGAATAACAATATTTAGATAATCTTGATGTTATTATGCATCAAGGAAAATATTCTATCCTAGCATTTACAATGTATTTCCAATATGGATAATACAATACTCGATATATTTCCAAGATATTCAAGATATGAAATTACATCTGAGCTAGCCTATTTATACAAGAAAGAGCTCATAGGAGGCTTGTACCTAGTTGAAGACAAGTGTCTCAACTAGTAGTAAGTAGAGTCTTGATGGAGCTCAACCATATCTGAAGGAGAGGATAGAGTCCATGTATGACTCATACTTATCCTTATCCAAGGAGAGGATAGAGGTAAAGTATGTGAGTCATCAATATCTCCTAAATGTAATATCCAAAATAAATAATTCATCCAAATAAATAAGTTGACCTAAGTAAACTTAAGTAGTGAGTGAAATCTAAAATAACCATTTACTCTAATAGTTAGCATTATAAGACAATTCGAGGTGCCAGGGTAGTAGAGAGGGTGAGGTCCCTCTTGAGATCTCACCAAAGTGGTATAAGGAGGCTACAAAAATAGAAAATTGTTGGCAAGTGGTCAAAGGGAAGAGGGTAAAAAAATATAGGAAGGTTGGAGAGTTTGACATGATTCTTTGCTCTCTTTTGAAGAGTTGTCCTACTTGTAATACTTGACTCATAGACTTGATAAGGATTCTTATATTGTGTAAGGCCTATTGGGGAGGTGGATCCCCAATTGTATCCACCCCACTAGATCAAAAATCACTTTTATAAAAATATTTTATCACTAATCAAAAAAATAATCCAAATTCATTTAGTCTTCTAATGTTCTCTCTCCCTAATCATGTCATCTAGCTTTTTCCACTTTCCTTTTAATATTAGTACTAATCCCATATAATATTATTCTAAACACTCACACATTCCTAATTCCTTGTAATAGGGAGGGTTCAACTCCTTCCCATAAATGGATACCCTCCTATTCCTTTCAACCTTAACTTATTTCTTTATTTATTAAGAAATCCCACATGAGCCCTCTTTTGAAATATCATATCAAAGAAATATTAAATTAATGCATTTCTTTGCACCCCATTCCTTTGGAGTGTGGGAAGAATAAATTCATTTATGTCAAATATCTTTCCCATATTCCAAGCATAAATTGAAAGGTAACTATTCTGTCTCAATACCTTTGAAGATGACACTTGTCACCATCTTTTGAATTGAGCAATTTCATCTCCTCTTTACCTTTTATCTTCATGATGAAATCCTAGCCTCGCATTCCATCCATTTCTCCTCATATGATTAAACACTAATTTTTTTCAAATAATGTTTCATTCAAATCAATAGATCATCATTATGTTATTGAAATTCCATGAGCATGAATCATAATCAAACAACTTGGTATAATCTAGATGAAGAGTAGGTCAAATTCACTTTATTAAATTTTACTATGTTTTGACCTCCCTTTAACAACATTATCAGTTTAAAAAATCAAATAACATGCAACACATCAAATAACATCCACACAATAATAACACCATATTTATCTTGTGGAAACCTGATCAGGAAAAGAGCCACGGTGTTAGAAAAATGCCCAAAAATATTTGTACACTTTAGGAATACTCCTAGTTAATAGCTTACCCAATTAAGGGTTATAAAAGCATTATTAAATGCTACCCAGTTAAGGGATTTCTCTAGAGACCTGTTAGAGACTTATACCCTATTAGGAGTAACCTGGTTAGAGGATTTTAAACACTCTTTTGAGAATGACACCTGATTAGAGGATTTTACAAAAGACCTATTAGGGCCACCCAATTAATGGATTCTACTATCATAATGGCTAGAGAGTAATAGCTAAAAATTGATTTGTAGTTCACACTATCACTGCTTAATCAGATCCAATAAAGTTCCTGAAATACCAACATACCATTCTCTAATCCTTTGTTCTGATCAGTATCTTCTTTTTTGATCACAACTTCCTTCAAATATTCTTCGCTCTGATATTCAATCCATACCAATCTTCTTATTTTTCTTCTCCTTAAGTAGACACTCTTCGATCAAAAACCCTAAACCTAGACTCAACACTCTTAGAAAATTCATTCAGTTAGCCTCACATTTCACCTTTTCTATAAGACATTTTTTCCTTGTAGAAAATTCTTAATGAGTCCATCCTTAAATGTATTACCTCGAGCTTTATGTCATTACCTCTTACCTTAAATCATGCTTCTCTCTTCCAAATGTCTAATACAATTCACTATTTTCAATAACAATTCAAAATTTATGATCATGCCTTGAATCTTCACTTCCTATTTTTTTTTCACTAATAAGACTTGCCTATTTTCCGATAAGCTCCTTTTTCTTTGTACTAAAATGATCATTCATCCTTTTTCCCAATAAGAACTTAGTTTACCGATAAGATTCTTCTTCTTACCTATAAGCCTTTGTCACTTCCAATTGATTAAATCATCATCTGAATTCATTATGGAGTGCCATCTCAACCTTGTCTTCTAAGCATCTTAAAAAATCATATTCAATAATCAAATCAAAAAATTATTTCACAGATTTGAAAAATCATTCAATTGTTCCCATTGTCTGCCTTAACTCTTACCCTGTTTGATTCCTATCATCATGAATGACTCAAACATTTTCATAACATCTTTGTACTAAATTTATTCTACAACTGAACTTTATCTACTTATGAATATGTGGTAACAAGTTAAAACAACATGCCAAAGTTTGACATCAATGAAAATAATATAATTGATTATCCTAATTATGTCAATCATTATGCATCATTAGCTTACCTCACAAATCATCATCATCATCAAGTAGCTTCATAGATCAGTTATGTCAACATAAAACTATTGAAGAACATAGTTCAAAGAAATAGATAATTTCAAACATAAGGTTGAAACCATCATAGATATTATCCAATAGTTAATGGAGTGCAAAGAACCACCCAAATTTTATGCCTTATGTCTAAAGGAACAACATTTATCATTCAGGCTAATGAGGGTAATACAAGATCTCAACCCTGATCTTGATACTCCACATGAATATTCTATAGTTATTTGAAATTTACTTTGTGAATTTTACCTACACAGCTATAAAGTACCCTTATATACAAAGTGGAAACCTTTTCTCTATGTAGGGGACATATATCTAAGAGCTCTTATGAGCTGGATTAAAAATGAATTGAGCCTTGGTGAATAAATTAGAACCTATAGGGAGAGGGAAATAAAAACCCCACTACCTCCGAGGAAGAAAGTAGAAAACCTAGGTCTTTATACTTCACTTGGTTAAAATTTATGTAGGGTCTTCCCATAGAAATTTATAGAAAGATGATCCTTCATCTTAGAGAGGAGGTACATAGGGAATTTGAGGCCATGGAAGGAAATCAAGTTCAGATGGTAGGTCCAATTTATATACAAAGATGGAATAGGATAACCATGGAATTAAAGAAATTAGAACCACATAGTGTGGTCAAATTTTGTATTGCTATGCAAAGAGAACCAAGGTCTATTCAAATGGGGAGGACTAGGAATGAGAACTAGTTACCATTAACTTTTTAGCCACCTATCCTAATTTGGCCACTCTACAGCTACAATGCTACAAAATTGGGGTATAATGAGGATTCAGAGAATGCTCATTGGCATAGCTTAGAATAAATCAAAGGTTTCTATTGGAACATGGCTAGAATGGAGGTGAGGGAAAAGCATAGTTGTATATTTAAGAGTTCATGCCAAAGTGACAATTTTTTTAGTGCTAGAAGACCACAAAAAATCTTAGCAGGGGTCATTGACGAGTCCATATAATGGCTCACTTTTGTTATGATGTTTTGATCCATGTTTCTATAGTCTTGAGCCATAGGTGTTTTACTATATATTCTTGAGATATTGTTTTATAACTGTAGTTGGTTCATGGGTTTCTACAACACAAAGGCTTAAGTTTCCATATATGGGCTGGATATATTCCACTTCTATGACATTATGCAATATATATATATATATATATATATATATATATATATATATGATAGGTTATAATCATGTTTTAAGTGAATATTTAATCTTGTGATGAATGAATAAATGTTGTCTATGAAATATGATTTTCTTGTTAATCTTTTTGATGTGGAATATTAAAGGAAGGATGATCAGTTAGTAACCAAACAGTTAAGACTTTGAAGACCCGGTTTGGCAGCAGAAGAAGTGACCATTAAACCAGTCTAAGGATAAGGAAATAAAAACTAATTGAGATCAATTCAAGAATATTTTCTTAATGTAGAGAAAATCTAGGAAGTAGTGGGTACTAAATTCATTCCTCATGTTTTTGAATGATTTTTCTTGTTCCTCATTTTATGTATTTCTTTATGCTCCTTCTTCCTAGCCTGCAATAATTATAAATCTACCTATTTTTGAGGCATGGATTAGTTAGGTAGTTAGTTATTTTCCCTTATAAATAAGTAGATTCTATCCCATGAGAGAAGATATCTAGAGAGAATATTCATGTTTAGTTATCTTAGCAATATACATTTTTTATTTAAATTTAGTTTTCATTATGAATGTAATTCATCTTTTTATGCAATATGAAAAAAGGAATGGAGTTTTGAGAATAGAATTGTGTGATTAAGTTCTAGACTCACTCAATAAAGGGGGGCCACTTGATCAGTAGTCCCTAGCTAGATTAGAATTAGTTCCTACAATATTAAGCTATAGTTTTGGATTTGGTTTGTTCCTGCAGCCACTAGAAGTCATTTTTTGTGACTATTCTTGCAGCCAAAGAAAAAAATTTAGTTCCTAATTTAGTTCAATTAGTTATATGAGTTTGGTTTGGTAATTCATTATGAAAATAATTTGAGTTCATTACTTTAAATAATTACTTTCCTATATCTTAGAGTTAAAATGGATTTAGTAGGAAATTAGTGCACATATTGTGGTGATCCATTTCAACTTCATATCCTTGGGCTAACATGTAAATGAGCCCTCATCATAAGGATGATAGCTATTTTGATATGATTTTCAATCCTTGAGATGAGTTTTTTTACCTATTTATTAATCCAATTGTGAAGTCAACCACCTGTCATCACTATTCAAGGTTATCATCAATCTGCTCCTCAATCTTTCACTACACCTCTGATTATAGTTAAAGGATATAATCCTCAAATCTAGTTTCAAACTCCAAACAAGTGTATTATAACTATTAAAGGAAAACCTATAAGTCCTTTGGAGTTTTTTAAGGATTATCATGTGGTGGCTCACATCTATCGCATAAGAAATAGTCCTAAACCTTCTAATCTAGTTGTTACTAATTCTCTCAAGCACCTTCTCACCTTGTGCTTCCTACTTCACCTTGTCTTCCTTGAAATATTGGAAAGGAGAATGATTTCATAGAGAATTACATGCTACCCCTATTAATATTTCCTTGTGGGAAATTCTTCAAACTTCTACTACATATCATGAATCCTTGCAAAAATATTAAACTACTCTTCCAACTCCACCTCCTAACTAGGAAAACATTAATTCCTTCCTGGAATTTATACATGCTACACTTGTCCCATCTCAAATTGTCTTTAATCAAGATGATTTTCCTTCAAAAAAAGTTTAAAATCAATACAATGCACTTATGGTAGTTGTCCTTGTCAATGGAAATCTTATTTGAAGGACCTTAATTGATAATGGGTCCAGATTGAATTTTTGTAGTATGGACATGCTAAAAGATATCAAAGCTAATACGTCAACTATTAAACAAGATAATATTCCTATTTCTGGATTTGAAAAATTTGATAAGAAAATGTTAGGTATCATAACATTACCTATTAAGGTTACTCCAATTATTTTAGACACTTGTATTTATGTGATGCCTAGACCTCTTAATTACAACCTTATTTTGGGTAGACCTTGGTTGCATAATTTGGATTTTGTTCCTTCAACTTCTCATAAAAAACTCAAGTTTATCTACAACAATTTTATGTACACACTTAAGACAGATGATAGATGAAATATTTTTTGGAATACTGAGTTAAGAAATAACCCTATATCTTTTGAATAAAAATAAGATAAAAAGTGTAAAGATGATCCTCCTTCTACTGGTGTCCACTTATATGATGATTGGGGATCCTTAGATTTCACACCAACTTATATTAGAGAGTACAAATTTTTAGATCTTCACTTAATGCAATCTAAATCTGACAAAGAATCCAAATCAAATCCTCTTTCTAATAATCTTGTAACTTATTCCACTCCTAAAAGTATCTAGAAACTATCAATCTTGATTGTTAAGACATTGAGACTAATGAAGCTGAATTAAATCTTTCTGATATGACTTATTGTTATGGTCATATTCATCATCTATTAGCAAAACATGGATTCAATAGGAATGGTTGTGGTAAACATAAAAATAGAATTCAAGTGACTTAAGGAAATAAAAGGCATGAGCATTCTTATGGAATAGGATTCAATTCTTATAAGTAGCCACAAATAGTTACTATTAACAATGTTGTGAAACATAATTCTTAACATGATTCAAGATGTGCATAATAAAGTGCTGAGGATAGAAAGAAACATATTTAAGGTTTGGTTTTGAGTCTCTTTCTTTTTCCACACCCACTCATTCATCATCTAAAATTTTTCCTACATTCACTTTTAATCAAGAAATTCTTTTTCCTAAACTTATTCATGCCAAGCGGATTACAAGAGAAAAACATAAAAATAAATGTAGCCAACATCTTATGACTCTTCCTTTCTTCATGTATCACCAATATCATGATTACCCTACTAATGAATGTCAAGCTTCACATTAAAAAATCAAACAACTCAGTGATAATCCTATTATTGTTTTATCATCTTGCAATTAGTTACTTTCCAATACTATTTTTTCTAAATAACATATAGGTCCCTATTATGTTGCTCCATACTATGTAATATTGTTAGGCTAATCCTCATGGGCTCATTGTTATACATGGTGTAGAAAAATTTGCGAGTATCATAATAGGTCCCATTTATCCATGTATCCATACTCAAGGGACAAGGTTACTATATTGATCTCTCTCATCTTCTTCAAGGATCCAATTTTCCCTTGGTTAAGCATTATTTATCTACTATGCAAAATCCAATATTACATAGAAATGTTAGTTTACATTAATAATATGCATACTTGATTATAAACTTCTTTATTGTTTGCAATTAGGTTTCCATGGTAAATATATCATTTACCTTGGAGACTAACCAATGTGTTATCTTTCATAAGGATCACTTTTTCACTTCTTTCATGGTATCCCTACACATTTGTCCCTTCCATGGCCTCATAGGAGCTTGTAAGAATTTGCAAATAGAAAAGATTGAACCAAGGATCTAGAGGTTGAAGAAAAGCACAAGAGAGATAATATGAATGCAAACATGGATTGAATAGATCCAATGAATTCACCTTGAATGATTGATAATTATTACATAATAGGCCTCCTTATATAGGAAAAGTGATAAGAGAGAAAGATAAGGAGTTGATAAGCTATCTCCTATGCTAGGTGTAATCACATGTCCACCAAATTTGGATCATCCTCCATTATGAAATAAAGTATGTGCAATGGATTAGGATGATAATGTGATAAGAGAACTAAAGGTGGATCTAGCACCAAAAGTGGAATTCCTCCTACACCATGTGCTTGAATGAGGTGCACACTCCTAGGTGTCTCAATCACTAACTACTATGCAATGCATTAACCTAAGTAAGATTAAGTAAAGTGTAATTAGGAATATTTAATTACACCAACACCCCTCCTTAAGTGCAACTTAGGGGAATGCACTTAAACTCACAATGCAATATGGGTCCCGGCTACTAGGCCATGTTAGGTACCCATGTACAAAATGCAATACATGAAATGCATAACTCTCATAAAGCAAAGAAAGAGGGAAAACCTCATGGGAAAAACCCTCCCCCAAAAAGAGAGAAGAAAACAAGATGCATGGATGGATGGAGTACTCAAGACCCCCCAAGAACTACATACATCATGTATATACAAAGAATTATCCCCCCATAAGAAGGATAGTTAGAGACATGATATCCCCCCCATAATGTAGAAGCTCCCATGTTGATGAAGAGTACCTAAAAACAATAGATCAACCAATGTTTACAAGAAACATGTCTCCCCTTGGGAAGAAATATATACATCAAATGATGAAGAAGCCAATCCTTGTGCAAATGGAATGAGGAAGAAGATGAAGGTCTCCATGCATGAATCTCTGGAGACTGAATAGGAATCTCCAAGCTTAAAGAATCTATCCCCTCATGTGACAAATCAAGTGAAGAAGGAGAAGAATCAAGTACACCAATCTCCAAAGAAGGTGAAGAAGTGTCCCCAGCTATGATGAAACTATCATCAAAGGAAAGAGAAACCCCCTCAGGTATGTCTTCCAAATCTGCATCATGAGAATCAACAAATGCTAAAGAGGCATCCAAGTAGTCATCACATTCTGCAAGATCTAAAATACAATGATCATCCTACTGAGTAATAGAGCCCATGGCTGAAGAAGCAGCAGGTGGAGGAGTAGGAAGAGCAACACTTGTCTCAACAACAAAATGATTCAAGTGCCCAAAATTCTCCTCATAATTATCCCTTGGAAAAGGGATGTGTACATCATGAATATCATCATCATCAACAACAAAATGTGAAAAAGAATACAAGCATGATGTATGATCAACAACTCCCATAGCTATGACATCTCTAGTCTCCATGTCCCTAATGTAGACAAAATCAGGAGTGAACTCAACAATTTTACCTTGTGCCCCGTGTAATTTAGTAAATAGAAAGGAGATTAGTGGTCAAGGATGGTACACAAAGAACATCATTAAATGTCCCCTCTCCCATAGGAATAGAACCTTTCCCACAAAATCTCATGAATGTGTTGTTACCCATCAAAATATTAGGAGAATTACAAGGCTCAATAGAAGAAAACATATCCATAGAAGATGCCAAATTATGTGATGCACTTGAATCAAGAAGCCATTTGCCTTGCTCAGGATGTGTGGAAGCCAAGAGTGCTTGTCCTTTACCTTTATCATTGGATGATGATGTAGATGTAGAAGGTGCCAAATGTGTAGAAGAAGGAGTAGACACTGATGAGGGAAACTTAATGTTGTGTTTCTGAATAATGTGAGTTAGCTCATCAATCTTCTTTTGAAAACACTTATGCTCATCATGTCCTAGCTTTTTACAATAAGCACATTTATCCCTCTTTCTTCTAGATGATTCCTCTCTTGAAGAGGACTTGGATTCAGTAGTATTGTGTGAAGGAGATTCATTACCTTTGTTATGAGGCTTAGGATCCTTATGATGTTTCTTTCCTTTTTCATTAGAAGCCTTTGATGTGGACTCACTTGCAATCAATGCTTGATGTGTGGAAGGCTTCAATTGACCCATGTGTGCCAACTTTGCTTGTTCCCTTGTGAGTTGCACTGCAAATTCATCAAGAGAGGGCAATTTGTATGCACTACCAAGAGCATCCATAGTAGCATAGAATGTAGAAACAAAGATAGAATAATCAGGACCAAGCTTGGAAAGAATAGAAAAGATCAATTGTTCATCCCCTTTAACAATGCCACATGAAGAAAGCTCTAATCTAATAGAATTGAACTTAGAGAAAAAGTCTTGAATATTGTCAAAATCACTAGGATTGAGACCTATGAGATCATTCTCTAATCTAAATTTTCTCATTCTATCAGGTTTACAAAAGATTCCTTCCCATATGACCCAAGCATCATGAGGATGTGTGCAAGATGCAATATGAAAGTGCAAGTTGCGAGAGATGGATGATCTAAGAAAGCCAAGTGCTTTATCCCTTCAATCAAACTATTTTCACCTTTTTGAAACACCTATTTGAGGTTCTTGATCCTACCCAAGAGTCATTCTAAGCAATCCAAGACTCAACAAATGATCACTTAAAGAAACTTTCCATTCATGGTAGTTATATGGAGTGAGGATTTTAACCTTTGAATTATCCATATTGCAACCAAATAATGATTGATAATTACTGATAACTCCTTCAAATGATTGATGCAAATTAGAAAACTGAAATCCAAGGATTAACCAAGTGCAATTATAGCCCCAAAATGACCTATGTTTGAAAGTGATATGTCTACCCAAAATCACTGAAATCTGATTGTAGATCTGGAAAGTAGACGAAAAATCATGCACTTTAAAAAAAAATTCACCTCAAAATGTTACCGTATGTGCCCAAACGAAGCCTTGGAAGTTGTAGAAATTAGGAACAGATAAAAATAGTCAACAAAATCTGCAATTTCTGACAAATTAGGTTACCAAAATGCAAAATCAACACCACCACTAGATTCTTCAGGAACGTCTACCTAATTTTAAAAAAAATTGCACCCAATTTGGAGCTCGAATGACCAAGTTATGGCCTCCCAAAGTCAGACTGTCAAATCAAAACTGCATATGGTGAGGGCAGAGAATTTTCAAACCCTATTGATGTTAGAAATTCAAGGGGTTAAATTTGACGGTCTAGAGGCCGTAAAAAAAACTCAATTTTGCCTATTTTGACGGTTGTATGGCCATCAATTTTAGGCTATAAGACAAGATGATGTCAGCAAAAATCTACCCTTGGCTGATGTGGCAGATGACTGGATGCTGAGGTGGTGTATCCATACAATGACATCAGCACCATACTTGCTGATAAGGTAGGGTGACATGTCTAATGTGACATGGATATGGGAGCCATGTGGCATAACAGGATTTGCTACTATTGGGATGATGTGGCAGTCAGGTGTGTTGACTAGACTGTCGCGTGGCGAGCAGTGACTGGGCCCGCGGATCTAAGGTGGTGTCTGTAGGTGGCTGCATGGCTATCTTGTTGGTAGCCCACATGGCAGAGGGGGGCCACTGACTGATTGGCAGTGCTTGCTGACTAACAGGGCCTATGAACACTACGTTGAGGTGATGTGGCCGCGGAGAGGAGTGGCGGTGCTCGGCGGTGGTGCTCAGTGGCCACGTGGGATTTAGTCCCACATTTGGTGGGAAGTGATATGCATACCAATTTTTATATACTGGCACTTCCACTTCAAACAAATCAAGCGTTGAGTCGTGTTGTTCCTTGGGTCTGCACTTGGAGTGTGTATTGGTGATGTCATGCCGAGTAAGTGGAATATTCTTTGGTACAAGTAATCAATGCAAGGGCACGTACCAAGCCCGCAACACCAAATTTTGCCAAAAAAAATTTGAATAAATTACAAATAAAAAAAAATATTTTTTTTTAAAAAATTGTACCAGAGAGGGCAGATTGGGCCGTACAGTCTGATTTACTAAAAAAATTTGCCTCAATTTGGATTTTCACCGAATATGGGTGAGTTTATAGTCGATTTTAACCAAAACAGCCTCCTAGACACAATGGTGACGTCAAATCTGCTCCAAGATGCCTCTATCACACGCTAGTTCTCAGATCTGAGATTTGGACCTTCAAAGCTTGCATCAAGATCTCTTCAAATCGACTGATCTAAATGCTCCAATGGCTCTGATACCATGTAAGAATTTTCAAATAGAAAAGATTGAACCAAGGATCTAGAGGTTGAATAAAAGCATAAGAGAGATAATATGAATGCAAAGATGGATTGAATAGATCTAATGAATTCACCTTGAATGATTAATGATTATTACATAATAGGTCTCCTTATATAGGAAAGGCGATAAGAGAGAAAGATAAGGAGCTAATAAGCTATCTCCTATGCTAGGTGTAATCACATGTCCACCAAATGTGGATCATCCTCCATTATGCAATAAAGTATGTGCAATGGATTAGGATGATAATGTGATAAGAGCACTAAAGGTGGATCTAGCACCAAAAGTGGAATTCCTCCTACACCATGTGCTTGAATGAGGTGCACACTCCTAGGTGTCTCAATCACTAAATACTATGCAATGCATTAACCTAAGTAAGATTAAGTAAAGTGTAATTAGGAATATTTAATTACACCAACAGAGCTATATCCTCTCTATCTTGGACTAGGTGTTTCTTCTGGATATTGTCTTGATGTTGAAACTAATTTATCCATGTTCATCACTTCCTTAAGATGAAAAAATAGTACTTCTTTTGTCATCTTAAGGGGGGGCATACATATGACCTTGATACTCTTAAGAGTTATTTTTGTTGTCATTAGTTATGAGGAATTCATATTGTTTTTCAAATTCATTTGGTAATGAAGGAAAGATAATTTTGTAAAGCGGGAAAAGATATTCGGTATAGGAAATAAAGGAACATGGAATTTTGGTAAAGGAAAAGAAAGTATAGGCACCGAGCAAAGCAGAACCAAGCACTAAGAACCAAGTTGTACTTAGCAATGACATCAATCAAAATGAGAAGAGAAAATGTGTTACCGAGCATAGAAGGCCAACACAAGGAGAATATTTAAGTACATTAAATCTAGACACCAAACAGAAAATGATTTACTAATCTCGAGGAGATTGTATGACAGAACATTGGAGATTGAAACATAATGATTACACATGATTACAAGGTGAGATCCACCAATGAGAATAAAGTATGGAATATGCATTGGAGGAGAAACCAATGCTAGAACCACTTGTATAGATGATTCTAGGACACCTAGCATCACTTCTAGAATTGTATATAAATAGATCAAAGTGTGAAGATCATAATGCATGCGCAGATGGTATGAATGCAAGAGGAGATTGCATGTGTGAAGAAAATTAATGAGATGGTGATGAGAAATGAAGCCACCAAGTAACAAAGTAGTGAAAAATAGAATTTTTTTTTATTCAGAAGTGAATCTATCAAGTACTGAATTGTTATTGTGAGAGGTACAGAGTATGAGGTAATGAGTTAATGAGCATGAAGAGTCTGATATGCATATGTTTGATGTAAGTTTAACAAACAATTTTGTGTTACTTATTAAAGAGCAATCATAATTGTAAAGTCTCTTAACCAAGCATATCCTAGAAGATCATATATGTTAATCCTTTAACCAGGTACAATTCTTAGATTAGAATTATAAAATCCTTTCACAAGGTAGACTTAACAATCTTAAGACTCTTAACTAGGTTAATACTCTTAATAGGGTAAGCTATCAAAAATAGATAAACATTTTATCTCTAACCAATAAAAATTTATACTATAGTAGTGAATTCTTGTGGGTGTCATCCCCATCGTATTTTTTATCCTCTAACAAGGATTTATGCAATACCAAATTATTTGTGTTATGTGTTATATATTTTATATGTTTTATGAGATGCATGCAAAAGCTATGGAATCAATAAATGGTTAAGAATGAAAGGTTAATTAGTTTAAAAGTGTTTTATAGTACTAACTCACCCCTCCCTCTCATTACTCACCTATTGCATACGTAATCCACCAATTGGTATCAAATCCCAGTGTCTTATTAAGAAGTTTAATCACTAAAGAGGAAAGATCTAGAGGAATGGAAAGCTATAGGTATGACAAGGTGATTGACAATATGGAAATGGAAGTGAGAATGGTCAATGAACAAATTGATGAATTAAGGAAAAAATTGTTGCATTTAATCAACAAGAGGAAGGTTATAGCACACCAACTAAAAGCCACTCAAGATCAGGTTGAGGAACTTGAAGAACAATCAAAGGGAAGCATGTCTGATGAATTTGATGCTATAATATTAGAACTATTTGAAAAGAAAAAAAACCTAGGTGATCAGGTGAAAGCATTGAAAAGAGAACAAGAAGCATATAGTTGGTAAGGATGTGTGAAATCCTTGAACAAAAAGGAAAATTTGAGGTTGAAAAAAGAATAGCTGAAGAAGAGAGAAGGCAAAGAATACAAGACTAGATGAGAAAGATATGGAAATACTAAGGTTGACTCAAGTTCAATACAACATGAAAGAACAACTAGTAGGTGTAAATCAAGAAGTTTCAAGGAGATTTGGAGAGATTGATTTTTTAAGAACTAAGAATGAATTGAAATCTAAGAGAGATACTAATGAATTCTTGAAAATAAATGAAGTGGCATTGAATATTCTAGATGAACAACTAAGAAATTAAAGGCAATCAAGAGATAGTACTAGACTTGGATACAATGAAAACAACACTACAGAGAAGGGTGAGTCCTCCAATCAAGAAGCCAACCAATATAATGATACTAGACCACCGAAGGAAAAGAAGCCTACATTCTATCATTGTGGGAAACTAGGACACACAACAAATGTCTACTAGATAAAAAGAGGCAATTCATTGAATACTCCTAAGTTTAATGGTCATTGTTTCAACTGTAATAAGTATGGTCATAAGGTATTTGAATGTAGAGAAAAATTTTCTAACAATCCAAGGAATCCAAGATTTTAAGGTTACTGTAACAACTTCAAGAGATATGGTCATAAATATGGAGAATGTAGGCCACAAAGGAAAAATGAGAAATGGGTCTCTAACTGATAGAATGCTGACAAAAATTGACAAGGACCAACTATACTGATGTAGGGGCATTCTAGGGTACTCAATGAATCTGTATGGAGGTGTGTTGTTTTGGTTCTATGGTACTCAGTTGTAGCTTTGACCGATGGTCTCGGTCATTGAAGGAGGCTCAGTCACTAAAGGGAACTCGGTAAACTCTAGCACTCAGTAGAACTTGTACTCAACAATGCTTATGGTGCTCGGTCGATGTGCTTTCTTGGTGATGCCTAGTTGGTTGGGTTGTTTCTCTAGCATTCGGTAGTTCTAGTTTACCGACTGGAGTTCTCGGTGATTTGGTTGGCTGACTTGGTGCATTTATTATTGGTAGCTTTTGTTGCATTCTCCTATGTAGATCTTGAGGCTGACATGGAGAATTAAATGTTTGTAAGGCTATTTCAGAGACCAACTTGTATTGTAATTAATATTTGTTTGTAATAGGATCTGACTTGGCTTAGGAGTTAATTATGTCATCTAGCCAACTTATGGCTGAAGATTAGTATTTAAGGAGTTTTTGGGTAGTTGTTTAGGACATGATTAGATTTGGGAAGACAGAAGCTAGATCTGGATCTTACGAGATCTTGAAGATTAGATTGAATTCTGATAGTTTGTAATAGTAGAGCTAGTGGTTTTTTTCTTGGATACAAGGAGATTTCTTGGTGGCTTGCAAGCTCAAGTTCAGATCTTCCTTAGGGTTTCCATTAGTTGCTGATTTGTTTCAGAGTAGGACTAGCTAGAGTTGGATTGGATCTTGTTGATCTTGAAGAAATATTTCTTATTGTAATTGGCCCTAACCCGGAAGGCCTTACAGCCGGGCATGTTAATGAAAATTTGAGTTTGAAGAAAATCTTGTTGTCTATTCTACATTATGGTGTTTGGCTGCTTGTGGGGACTATCCTTAAGTGGATCCTCTTTGTCTTTCCTACATCATATACCATGAGATTATAATAAAAGAATCACTTGTACTGCATGTGTAAGATTTGGTCCCATTGCTACAAATGGCTTTAGGATACATGGTATGAACAACAAGAAATCATGGAGAAATAGTGAAATGGATTTTTTCCATTTTCACAAGGTTTGCCACTTATCCAAGTACTATAGGTACCAAAATAAGGATTCAACCAAGTACCAACTGAGTGAGAAAACTTAAGTTAACACTAATGAGATTAGAGAGAAGATGAATAATACTTGGAGAAGGAAGTCTCAAGATGATGGAATGAAACATCAAACAAGTGATGGCACCATAGCCACTGGATCAGGTGCTCCTATCTTCACTTAATCGGTCAAGGGTATGTGTAGAAGTTGATAACCTAAATTCTATCTTAAATCAGCTCCTAGATATTGTGCAAAGATCTATATAAACATACTAAGATTCATTTGGATATAAACTTTGAACTTAACATTTCATATGTTGATCGGTATAGTGTATGAGTTATTTTACTCCATTCAGTGAAGGAAAGTGTAGTTCAGTTATCAGTGAAATGAAGTAGGTAAAAGCATTAAATAAAAAATTTATAGCTATTGGAAGCTCTAAACTAGGAAAAACTATAAATAGAGGGCATGCTACATTTTTACCTCACACTTTTTTGAGCACTTGAAGAATTTGACAGAGAAGAGATCACCGAATGATTCCAAGCATTCAGTTGAGTATATTAAGCATCTACAAGGATCATTCAAGGTATTTCTAGTATTCATCAAGTTGTGTTCATAAATTATATTTACTATTCAAGTGGAACCCTAGTGTTTAATAATATTTATGAGATGAAGATGGAACCTCAGATACAAAAACTAGTAATAGTTTAGAAGATTGATCTTTTGAATCCAAAGTATAAGTTGCCTCCCATGTTTGTTGCAAAAATTGACAAATTGATCCCACCAAGGGTTATTCTGATTGAAGATGTTCATGCCTTCATTCACTACAAAATTGAAGATGTATGCCAACATGAAATCAACACACCATACAAGAATCTGTGTGTGAATGGGAATTTGAAGAGCAACCACACACATTTGTAGACTAAGGGTTTGGTCCATGCTATGCATGTGCCAACAATATTCAAACATGAATGGATGAGGATAGTGTTAAGCATGAATGTTAAATATGTCCTATGGGGAATATTCTAGTAGTTCTGTGGCAGGTGCATGTTGCATTCATGACTGTGTTTGTCATTGATGTCAACACACTGGTTATATTGGAGATTAGCAGAGAAGAAAATAGTGTTTGAATTAGCGCACATGAATAATTTCATATTAAGTTATGCAGAGTTGAGGACATGTTACTTATGGTGTCCTGATATCATGATTAAGAGAGCATACGGAAAATTAATTATTAATGTTAGTTATGAGTAATCTAGTGGAAACTATATTCTGACAGTGTTCTTGAGAAGTAGTTTTTGATAATCGGATTATATCTCCTAATAGGGATAGAATCTAGATATGAGAAGTTATACAAAGGTTGAAGACATTGTGGAGATGACCTGGATAAGTCAGCATAGTCAGAGTTTTTATGTGTGAAGATTCGTTAAGTTTGAGACCAGACAGTTTTATGTGATTATGGAAATATTATTTAACATATATGTTTTGTATTTTGTAATTGGTTAAGCTTAATTGGCTGACTCAATTATGAAATATTGTGCATGGTATAAAGGAAGGATTGTTTTCCTTAATTGATAAGAGAGAATATATATGAATTGTGAAGTTTATAATGCGAAGGTGAAACAATGATTGATGTGAAGTGAGAAGATGTGGAAGTGAGATCTGGTGAAGCATTTGGTGCAATTTTGGCACAAACATGAGAGAGAAGATAAGCTACAGAGATCAGTAATTGTTGGTATTATTTTTTTTAGATAATACAGAGATTAGTTGGATAGTGTGTTTAGTGATCTTTCCCCTAAAGTTGTTTGGACAATGGATCTTTCTGCCTTCATTAACTCCTAAAAGGGTTATAATATTTTCACAGGAATTCAAAGTCTCCTAACATGGACTTATATGTACTGAATGTAATTCACAAGACTCCTTATAGGTCTATCCTCTCACAAGGAACTTTCATATTAGTACATCTTTTGTGGGTACCATCCCCATCGGAGTTTACTCTCTAATCAAGAGGTTCCCTAGTTAACAAATTTGGTGTCATTGTGTATGATTATCTTTCTATGGTTGTTGTTTATGTTGATTACATGTTTTAGATTTAATAAGGATAATAGTAAAAAAAATTATTAGATAAATGATTCAACCCCCCCCCCCCAAGTTATCTTAGTGAACTTTACTTTCTAAGAATTAGTATTAGAGTGGCAAGTCCTTGACGAAAATGTTTAATAGCTTAAGGAGATCTATGGTGAGTCATTTCAAAAAAGAAAGTCCTAAGTTTGATGGAGTTAACTATGATAGTTGGAAAGAAAAGATGAAGATACATCTACTATGTTTAGGACCAGGATACAGGTTGATTACAAAGAATGACAAAACTATCATCAAAGAAGACAAAATTAAAGACTGGACTAAAAGAGAGAAAGAGATCTATTTATGTGTAACATACTTGCCAGAGAAGCACTTTTTTCAGCCCTTCGTGAGAATGAATACAGTCATGTAAAAACTCTAAAAACATCTCATGAAATTTGGTTAGCTTTGGAATCTACTTTTAATGGTGATAAACATGCTAAGAGAATCAGATTACAAAATTGGATATGTTTATTTCAAGAAGCAAAGATGATGGAAGATGAATTTGTTAGAAGTTATATTGGTAGAATATCAGAGATTGTTGCAGGTATCAAGGCTTGTAAAGGAAACAAGATTGAAAATGAAATCATATGGAAGATCTTAAAAACTTTGACCCCCATGTTTAAGCAGACAACACAGATGATTGAACAAGTCATACCTTGTACTAAGAAATTCACTAGAGAGACTCTTCTTGGAAGATTGGAAGAAATAAAGATAAGTTTGAGACAATCTAGAGATTTTCCCAGAATTGAAACTACATTCAATGCACTTAGTGTTCACCCTACTTTATCAAGAATTGCAAGTGTTAGTGGATATTATGGCAATAGTAGTAGATCTAAGACTGAAGAAGACAAAAAGACTGAATGAATTGCCTTTCTTGGAAAAAGAGAACCAGAAGGTAAGAAAATCATTAAATGTTGGACATGTCAAGAATATGGTCATTTTGCATCTAAGTGTCCTAGGAGAGTGAAGAAATATAAGAAGAAATTTAATCCTGGAAGACCTAAAGAATGTTATTATGCTAATGATGAAGAATTTGAAGCTAGAATTGAGAAATTCTTAAGTGAAAGTGATAACGAAAGTGATGACATAGGATTTGTTGTAATAAAAGAAGAAAACTCTGAAACTGAAGTTAGAGAAGAAAAATCTTTAGTATCTGATGCAGGAGCATCGCAGGTCCTTGGAAATCCTATGTCACCAAAAACAAGTTTTTGTTTTCCTGTATTACTCGGTTCCTGCTTTGACCGAGTTGGCTCGGTAGTTTCTCAATTTCCTTTGTTAACCGAGTTGGTTGGTTAACTCTCTGGTGCTCGGTTAATTTCCTGGTGCTCGATTATCCTTGCTTAGTGAGTTGTTGTTTTAGTTTCTTGTTGAGGCTAACTTGTGCAATTAATTATGGTTACAGATTTAATGTTGGTGTCTATCATTGGGAAGTGTGTGGACCTAGATTTGGTTGTTCATTTCATTAATGGTGGATCTAAAGGCTGACTTGTTTGGTAGCCTCTTGTATATATTGTAATCTTTTTTTTTTATTTTAGGGAAAATTTTTGATAGAAGATAAAATTTAGAAGATTGAGGACAATTTCAGATCCTTGCATGTTGGAGGAATTTTGTACTTGAATTGTAATATCTGGCCCTAACTAGGAAGGCCTTATAGCCAGTCATGTATGAATCAATTTGAAATAATATAAGAAGTTGATCTACATTCTCTCTCTCACTTGTGTATTTTTTTCTTCCGCGTGTGATCTCTACAAGGTGGATCTATTTAGGGTGTGCATTTGGCCCCTCTCCCCATCCTCCCTTGCATCAGGTGGTATTAGAGATGAGGTGAGATTTGGATCTAGGTTTGTGAATCTAGGTTTGAGGGTTCCTTCTTTTCAAACCCTAGTTGATTTTTTGTGGGGTAGTAGATTATGATCTAGCCTACAATTGCAAAGGGTTTCAATATGGTTCGTGGGAGGAAATATGTGAATCCAGGATTGTCAGAATGTTGAGACAACTTGTTGCTAGATTAGAAGCGGATGAGATAGCCCAGCGAAGAGGAAGATGTTAGTGATGATAAAATTGAGGATGAACAAGGTGATGTAGAACCTACATCGACGATGGATCAAGGTGAGGAAATATTTTTGAAAGCTTTGACAAATCTAAAGTCTACACCATATTTCAATCCTCCTGGGTATAGTGGAAAATTGGATTCGGATGAATTGGTGGACTGGATCACCAAGATGGAAAAGTACTTTGAATATGAAAATGTCCCTGAGGAAAAGAAGGTGAAAATTACAAGCACAAAGTTGAAAAGTCATGCATCCTTATGGTGGGAACATCTATAGTTGGACAGAAAGAGGAAAGGAAAAGAAAAAATTAAGGTATGGAATAAGATGGTGAATAAATTAAAAGGAAAATGTTTACCTTGTGATTATCATATTAACCTAGTTAGGCAAATGCAAAGTTTGAGGCAAAAAGATAGCTCGGTAAAATATTATACTGAGGAATTCTATAGATTAGATATTAGATCTAGACATGATGAAGATGATGTGGAAATAATTTCTAGGTACCTGAATGGATTGAGATTTTCCATCCAAGAAGACATCAGTTTGGTTAAATTGGAGAACATTGAAGAAGCTTATCAGTTTTCCTTGAAAGCTGAGGAGAAATTGAAGAAAAGATATGAGCAAAGACAAAGAGGTAGAGGTGGTAGATTCCCTAGAGGAAGAGGTATATCTTATGGTGAAAACAATAGATCTGAACCAAAAAAGACAAATCTAGATAAAGGCAAGACCGAGTGGAAAGGTGAAAGTTCATCTAGAGGAAGAGGCAATAACTACCGAGGTGGCTATAATAGAGGTGGTTTCCAAGGAACTTGTTACAATTGTATAGAAGAAGGACATAGATCATTGAGTGTACACATGCAAGTAAGAAGGTTGGTAGTAGTAGAAATGTTTTGGTGCAAGAAGAGTCACTGAATGAACCTAAGAAGGAAAAGAACTTGATGGTAAGGAGAACACTTTGGAGTGAAAGTAATAAGGAAGATCTGGTAAGGAAAAAAAATTTCAAGACCAGATGTAGAGTTTATGACGAAGTGTGGAAGGTAATCATTGATAGTGGAAGCTTAGAGACCTTGTCATCTAAGGAAATGGTTAAAAATTTGTAGTTGAAAAGGTTGGAATACCCGAAGCCCTATCAAATTTCATGGATCAAAGATGAGAATACACTCTTTTTAAGTGAACAATGTTATGTGAATTTGAAAATTGGAAAATACTATGATAAGGTGTTATTTGATATCATGCCTATGGATTGTTGTCATATTTTGTTGGGTAGACCTTGGCAATATGATAGACATGCTATATATGATGGGAGATTGCATAAATATACTATTTGGGCTGATGGGAGAAGACAAGTCTTGTTACCTTTGATTGAAGAATGTATTAGTAGTGTTTGTACATCTATAAAAGTTTTCTTGATGGAAGGAAGAAATTTTTTTAAGGATTTGAAGAAGAATGATGTATGTTTTGTTGTGATTCCTAACAAACTGAGTAAGAAAATAGAGGATAGCATCCCTGAAGAGATTGATAAGTTACTCACCAAGTATAGAGATCTATCATTTTTTATAATGTACCTAATGGTTTACCACCAAAAAAAAGCATTGATCATTGTACGGATCTAATCCCTAGAGCTAGTTTACTGAATAAGGCACCACATCCGTTGACACCTACCGAGAATCATAAATTGAACCGACAAATTCAAGCATTGTTGCAGAAAGGTTTCATCTAAGAAAGTTTGAGTCCTTGTAGAGTACCAGATGTATTAGCACCTAAGAAGAATGGAGAATGGATAATGTGTATGGATTATAGATAAATCAACAAGATAACAGTGAAATATAGGTTTCCTATACCGAGAATGGATGATATAATGGACAGTTTGACTGGAGAAAAGTATTTTACCAAAATTGATTTAAAAAGTGGGTATCATCATATCAGAATTAGAGAAGGTGATGAGTGGAAGACTACTTTTAAGACAAAAGAAGGCTTGTATGAGTGATTGGTTATGCCTTTTGGTTTAACTAATGCACCGAGTACTTTTATGATATTGATGAATGAAGCTTTGAAGAAATTCTTAGGTAAATTTGTAATTGTATACCTAGATGATATTCTGATATTTAGTAAGACCGAAGAAGAAAATTTGTTACATGTTAAACAAGTATTGCAGAGGTTGAAAGAAGAAAAGTTGTTGATAAATTTGAAAAAGTGTTCTTTCATGCAAGAGGAGATTGTGTATTTGGGATTTTTAATTTCAGCTGATGGTTTGAAAATGGATCCTGAAAAGGTTGAAGCTATTTTGAATTGTCCTACACCTAAGAATACTAGTGAGGTAAGATCATTTCATTGTTTGGAAATTTTTTACCTAAATTTCATTAGGAATTTTAGTTCAATTTGTAATGCTATGACCGAGACTATGAGAGGAGATAAAAGAGAATTCAAGTGGACACGTGGAGTTGATAAAAATTTTGAGACTCTGAAGCAGATGGTTGTTTAATTGCATGTGTTAGCATTGTCTGATTTCAATAAGGTATTTCAAGTAGAATGTAATGCAAGTGGTAGTGCAATAGGAGCCGTGTTGAGTCAAGAAGGTAAACCTGTTGCTTTCTTTAGTGAAAAGTTGAATGATGCAAAAAGGAAATATTTTGTGTATGATCAAGAATTATATGTTATTGTTCAAGCACTAAATAAATGGAGACATTATTTGATACTAAGTGAATTTGTGTTGTATACCGACCATAAAGCTTTACAGTATTTGGGTAGTCATAATAAGTTGAATCAAAGACATATGAAATGGGTTGAATACTTGCAGAGTTATACATTTGTGATAGAACATAAAAGTGGAGTCACTAACCAAGTTGTTGATGCATTGAGTAGAAGAAGATCTTTGATGACCGAGATTAAAATTGAAGTTCTTGGTTTTGATGACATGAGAGATTCATATGAATTTGATCCTAATTTTTTTGAGCCATGGAGAAAGTGTAGAGCACCTATTCAAGATCAACTGAGTACTAAATGGGAAGAATATTTCATTCAAGGTGGTATGTTGTTTAAAGTTATTCAGTTGTGTATACCGAGAGGATCAATGAGAACTAATTTGATAAAGGAGAAATGTAGTAGTGGTTTGGCTGGACACTTTGGTGTTGACAAGACATTGAATTTTCTTTAGGAGAAATACTTTTTGCCATAGTCGTATAAGGATAGTCAAAAATTTGTGAAAATTTGTGGATTTTGTCAAGTTGCCAAAGGAGTAAGTCCCAATACTAGATTGTATACACCGATTTCTATTCTTGAGAAACCTTGGATTGATATTAGTATGGAATTTTTTCTTGGCTTACCGAAGACAGTAAGAGGTAATGATTCTATATTTGTTGTTGTGGATAGATTTTCTAAAATGACACATTTTATACCTTGTAGAAAGACATTAGATGTAGTACATATAGTAGATCTTTTCTTTAAGGAAATTTTCAGATTGCTTGGATTGCCAAGGAGTATCATCTCTGATCGAGACAGTAAATTTGTTGGATACTTTTGGAAGACTCTTTGGAGAAAGTTTGGCACCGATTTGAAATATAGTTCTATTGGAAAGTTGACTATACTATTGTATATGACTTAATATAGTGTTTCCATTATGGAAACAAAGTCATATAGTGTTTTAGATTCATCACACATCATTAGAAGATCAGAAATTGGCTAAGTATAAAAGACTGGACAGTTAACAAAGCACCAGTAGTTTAGAGCATCAGTGCACGTGCATATGACCAAGTTATGGTATGCACCCTAAAAGATAAGATGGTAAGATTATATTCATTCATAGTCTAAGAGTGCATGATCAAAATATTTAGTATGACAAAGATACAGACAGTTGAATTTACATAGACAGTGAATGCTAGAACATAATAGTATATGCAGTCGATTGTTGGTAATTTGTTTAGCGATGATAAAATTGTTTTGTAAAGGCTATGTGCCTATTGTATTTAAGTTATAGACACATAATTATGTTTTTACATAAACACACTTGAGCCAATTCAATTGGAAGTGTTGTATGTAATCGGTTATAGGCTGACCTAGTTAATTATTTTGGTAGTGCATATAAATATAAGATGCACCCTTTGTAATTATCATGGATGTTGAAATAGAATTGAGATAAGCAAAGTAGAACTGTGTGAAGAGTTGATAAGATGTATTAGAGCCTTGCAAGAGTTCAAAGAATTAGTACATCAAAGGAACTGATCAGACAAGCAGTGTCACAGTGCTAGTTCATCGAGCAGATATAGTGTGTATCTGAGATCAGATTGAATATAGTGAACACTGATTCACCCCCATCCCCCCTCTCAGTGTTCCCATTCCTAAAAATTGGTATCATATCTCTGGTCCTCATCAAAGAATTTTAACCACTTGAGGAGATCATGGACAAGACAGAAATGAAACATTTGAAAAGAAATCTTGAAGCTACTCTTGAAGACTTGGAGGAATTTGAAAAAGAAATTGAAGAGCTAAAAGAAAAAGTTGGTGATGCTCAAGGAGTCATCAAAAGACTAAGGAAAGATTTAAAATAATGTTCTACCATTGATTTAAGGATCATGGTCAAAAAGATAAATGAAGAGAACACATCTCTGAAAGATCAGATTGAAGAATTGGATGACAAACTAACTAACAATCAGAAATTCTATGATGAACAGATCAAGGAGAACCTTCAACTGAATGAAGAATTGAGGCAAGAAAACATGGAAATCTTAGAGCTAAGAATCACATTGATAAATTACACACAAGAAAGGATCTGATTAAATCTCATTTGTATGCTTGGAAGCTTAAAGGAGATACCAGCGGCATTAGATTCAATGAAGCAAAAAATCAAATTGATGACATTTGAGCAAGGATGAAAGCACCAGAAGACACCACACATCCTAAGGAGACTGGAAGTCAGACTAAAGATAATTTTGAACCATCCAAAGATGAGTGCAAGCCATTAAATTGAACTTGTTATGCATGTAACAAGAATGGACATATAGAAAGGAATTGTAAAGAGGTAAGACCTTTCAATGGTTACTATTATTCATGCAATAAATTCAGTCATAAAGCTATGAATTGTAAGATAAGTCAGAAGTACAAGACTCAGCATAATTAGAGAAATTAGAATCAGCGAAATATAAGAAGTTCTTAGAATGTTACATGTAAGATATGTAACTATAATGGTCACTTAGCTAAACAGTACAAAATGGTAACCCATGTCAATGCGCCGAGGAATCTAAGGCCTCCAATTATTTGTCACTCATGTAATAAGGATGGACACATCTCAAATTTCTATAGATCAAGAAAACAAAGTTAAGAAAGCCCTGAAAAGCCAGAAGAATCAATACTACATACCGAAGGAGAAGTCAAGTTTTTGAAAGCTTCAGAAGATGTGAGCTTGATTTGGTCAAAGGCAAAGAAGGATAAGGTTGATGAGAATGTATTGGATGCATCCATAGTGGACACACCCTCTACATTCAGATGAATGACCCTCAGGGTCATATGGGGAGATAATTTAGCTCTAAACCCCTGTGCGGCTGGTATACTCACACTCAAAGTATGTGCCTTTGGATTTAACCTTTTGGAGACTAGGAGAACCTATGTGCAAAAGTGCACTAGCTGATTGATATAAGAATGAAAGTTGGAGAATTTCAATGAAATTCTGGTTTACGTGACAAGCATTAATGGTGGAATTTTTACTTTAAACTACATAGAAGCTTGTAGATCACTCATTGCATTTGATTTTAGATTGATTGAAGAGCACAGAAGCCCTAGCAATTGATTTTGAAGGATTGCAGATTGATTCACTAGCGAAGCAGTGTGTTTGATCGATTGTGGAAGCCCTAATCTGTCGTGCCGATTCAGAAGTTCTTGGAAACCATTAGGAAAGTGATATACAAGTAAGTGATGGCTACTCCTATTGTATTTGATGTTTTAGAGAAGAAAATATATGTGTTTAAGAGGCACCCATTCAAATCTACATTGGATGACCTAAAAGGGGCATTCTCCCACACTCCTATGGGTGTTAGGCATGTCAAAGACATCTGTGCATACATATATTGTAAGAAGGAGCCTATAGGACTTGACATGATAAGAGCACACTTAAAAATGATGATGAAACTTGATAAAACCTTCCTAGATGAGTATGCGTAGTTTGAAAACCACCCAATAATTGAATATGCTATTGCATATGAGTTCTATGAGTCCGAATGGATAAAGACTTTACTTAGCAAGATTCATGATGACCTATTCTAGGTAGGTGAAGTGTCGGTCAAAATAATAGGAGATCTAAGACATGAAATGATGGGCCTTTTAAGGACAAGCGTAATTCTCCCAGCGAGCAAGGATGTTAGAAAACTTGTTGAGAAAACATGCAAATCAAGAAGTGATAGGTGTAGAATGACTATAGAGCCTATAGAGGAAAATGACATCAAATTGATGTCTATGATACTAGGGTATAGGTTTCAACACACCAATAGAGTGAAAAATTTGTCAGTGGCCACAATTCTTGCAACAATAAGACTTGTGAGGGAAAATGGAGAGTTTAATCTATGTGAGATCCTATGTGCACAACTGATAGACAACATCAAAGCCATTAAATATGACAAGACCAAAATATTTATGTTTGGGTCTTTGATCATATACATGTACTTCCACATTGTTAAAAAGGTGTCAGATTTGTATTTGGACAAGAGTATGCCTACAATGTCATAGATATCATTTAAGGAAACCACTAAGAGTACACTGAAGGACTACATGACACTAGAATTGAAGACATTTAGGGCCAAAATGAAGATGAGATACAGGATTCCAGAAAGCATTATTGAAAAGTAAAAAGATAGCATTTTCTTTATGGTAGAGACTGATACAACATGCATGGAAGTAGTTGAACCAAGGACAAAGTGGATTCATCCACTTGGATTTGAGGTTGAGGAGCCAATCCTAGAGGCATATGCTCAAGTACTATTATCAACACCTAAGGACCCTAATGAGCCAAGATGGGGGACTTATGAAGAGAAAACAAGAGAAGTTGATGCAATCTTAAATAGTGCAATAACTAAAAGAAAAGTAACCAAGGTTACTTCTGAAATATTGAAGATTCATGGAGTAACTCAAAAAGCTTGGACAAAGCAAGACAAGAAAATATTTCTTTGGGAATTGAGAGCGCATCAACAACAGAAGAAAAGGAAGATGATCCTAAGTTGAAGAAGATCAAGATTGAGAAGACTAATGATCAAAATGATAAACAAGACAAAAGTGATGTTACCACTCCTACGCCCAATGTTACAATTAACATTGAGACCACAGATACATCTCCCAAGATGCCTAAGAGAAGAAAACAAACTGCAACGAGCCACCCTTTAGCTAGAGCCACAAGAAGCAGAGTGAAAAATGTGCAGCCACCTCTAGAAGTAGGATTCCTACCTAATATTAAAGTGTTAAGGACTAGAGTAGTAGAAGAAGGAAGACTAGATCATATAGAAAAGTGTTATGACAAATACCATGAAATTGATAAATCAAAGATTCATGAGATATTGATCAAACACATGATAAAATTCAAGAAGATAGTTATTGAATTGAAGATAGCTATCCCAGATAAGGTATGAGAGATTTTGGATACCTTGAAGAGACAAGCCACTAAAGAAGATTTCAGAATCTGAGAACAAACACTAGATTACAATTTTCCAGTATGTTCTATTGAAGAAAAGACACTATTATTGAATTTGGTAAAACTGCACTTAAGGAAAAAGATGAGAACATTACACATCATGAACAAATATTATGAACTAGTGATAAAAGAAACAGAGAAAGCCTTTGAAAAGGTATACTTAGAACAACACATGAAACCTTCATCTACACCCATCACTCAAACATCTTATGAGAAGGAAAAAGTGCAAAAAAGATCACTAATGTACCAGTAACAGGTCCTTAGGACTCAGCGCCTGTAGTTGAAACACCCATAGAGGCAGAGAAGTCTGCGCCCATGGCAGAAGCACATATGGATGATACAAGCTTTATTGACAATGTTGAGATTGCAATGGCAGCCTCAAATATTGATTTGAATAAGTTTGAAGAAGCTTTTGTAAGAACTCAAGAGGCTGAGAATCTATGTGGTAACACTCCTCTCAATCAACAAGAACAAGTATTGATTGAGGACATAAAAGAAGAAAATGAAACAGAAAAAGAGGAAGAAAAGATAGAAGAAAAGAAAGAAGAAGAAAAATAAAAGGAAGAAGAAAAAGAGAATGGAGAAGTAGAGATGAAAGAAAGTGAGCCAAAAGATGAGCCATCTATTGAAATGACAATCAGAGTAAAGAAGGAAGTAGTGGATAGCACTCCTATCACTCCTTTTGTATCATTGTTTTCAAGATTGAAACCAGACACCACTAGTCTGGATTCTTGGGGAGAAGAAGACCTGATCAAGATCAGTGTCTTAGCTATGGAGAAGGCCAAAGAGAAACAAGTAATGAGGAATCACCTATTTTTTGAGTTAGTGAACATCTTGAACAACCTGCTACCTTCAGACAAGAAAGTGTCTAAGGTTCATTCAGTGGATGATGTGAGCACAATTCTTTCAAATTTTAAGACAATTTTTTCTAGCTTGGAAGAATCTACATCCCTGGTTGCAGAAGAAAAGTACATGAAGAAGAGCCTCAGTGAATTGATCAATAAATTTTCACTTGACCTAAGTTCACTCAAGGTTGGTCAAGCATCCTTAAAAGAGTTCATAGCAAATGGCAAGAAGATCATTGCAGATTGTATGGACCAAGACAAGATATTGATGATCATTTCAAGAAGATACAGGAGGTAGAAGCAATGATAGAACAAGTAAGGAAATCAGTAGAAGACCCCTCCATTGATGTAAATATGTGTAATAATATATATCAAGGGCGGATTGATAAGATTGAAAGAGCAGAAAAGGAGATGTCTAAAATAAGAGCAAGGAAAAAACAACTAAGGAATGCTCTTGTGCCCACCCTAGATGTGCTCAATCAAAATATCAAGGAGATTTATGCCACCATGGTGACATATGATCAATCTCCTAGCTCAGATTTGGACAAGATGGAGGAGTTGAATTATACATTATGTGCCCATCTCCAAACAATCAATGCACTGATTGCATTCTAGAAGCAAGAGATCCACAAGTTGTAGATAGCATATCCGGATGTACTTTCCCTATAAGTACTTGTAGAGATTTGATTTTTAGCACCTTTGTCACTACTATCAAAGGGGGAGTATGTATAGAATATGGAGTTATATATATGTAAAGAAGATGTATAGTAATAAGACTAAGGGAGATATAAGTTAGAGTTTTTGTATAATAGGACAGATAGTAACTTTTTCATATTCCTTTGTTGCCATTAATGAAAAAGGGGGAGATTGTTGGCAAGTCCTCTATACTATTATATATGACTTAATATAGTGTTTTCATTATGGAAACAAAGTCATATAGTATTTTGGAGTCAGTGCACATCATTAGAAGATTAGAAATTAGCTAAGTACAGAAGATTGGACAGTTAACAAAGCACCAGTAGTTCAGAGCATCATCACACATGTGTATGACCAAGTTATGGTATGTGCCCTAGAAGATAAGATGGTAAGAGTATATTCATGCTTATTCTAAGAGCGCATGATCAGAATATTTAGTATGAAAAATATACAGACAGTTGAATTTACACAGACAATGAATGCCAGAACAGAATAGTATATGCAGCTGACTATTGGTAATTTGTTTAGCGATGATAAAATTGTTTTGTAAAGGCTATGCACCTATTGTATTTAGGTTATAGACATGTAATTATATTTGTATGTAAACACGCTTGAGCCAATTCAATTGGAAGTGTTGTATGTAATTGATTATAGGCTGGCCTAGTTAATTATTTTGGTAGCGCATATAAATATGAGATGCACCCTTTGTAATTATCATGGATGTTGAAATAGAGTTGAGATAAGTAGAGTAGAAGTGTGTGAAGAGTTGATACAGTGTAGTAGAGATTTGCAAGAGGTCAAAGCATGAGTTCATCAAAGGAACTGATCACACAAGCAATGTCACAGTGCTAGTTCATCTAGTAGATATAGTGTGTATTTGATATCAGAAGGTTGTAGCCTTCACCATTTAAGTAGTGAGCTCTAGGACAGTGTGTCCCCACCCCTAATAGGGTTAATTATAAAATACTCCTAACAAGGTTTGACCCTTGACAAGGTCACTATACTTAATGCATTGTAAAGACAACTCCTAATAGGGTTAAGGATCTTCTAACAAGGATCATAAGACACTAGTACAAATTATTAGTGGGTGTCAATTCTGTTAGAAAGTAAAGACCACCAAGATAACTAAGAGCGGGGGGTGAATCAGTTATCTGATAATTAAACCATTTATCATCATTTACTTCAATATCAACTTCAACAGCTATAAACCATATAATTAATGCAGTAACCAACCATAGAAGGATAATAATACACAATGACACAATAACACAAGATATGTTAACTAGGGAACCTCTTGATCAAAGAGTAAACCCCTGTGGGAATGATGCCCACAAAATGATGTACTAATATGAAAGTTCCTTGTTAGAGGATGGACCCTATTAGGAGTCTTATGAAATACATTTAGTACATATGAATCTCTTTTAGGAGATTTTGAATCCCTGTTAAAAGATTCTAACCCTGTTAGGAGTTATGGAAGACAGAAGGACCCACTGCCCAAACAGCTTCAAGGCAAGATCTCTGAACTCACTGTCCAAAAAATCTTAGGATTATTCAACAAAATAATATGAAATATGTTACTTCCTTCACATTGTGCCAAAACTACACTCTCTGCTACACAAGATCACAAATCCAGATCTTTGTACTTCGCAAGTCTTCCTTCATCACTGAATTAGCTCTTTTCTTCACTTCATGCATACATTCACATCATAGCTTTCATAATTTCATATCACAACTATTACAATCCTCTTATAACAAGGAAAACATTCCTTCCTTTATACCACACTCAAATAATTACAAATGAGTCGGCATGCAAATACAAAATAATAATTTCAACACTCTACATTAGAATTACATAAAACTGTCGGCTTCCAGATACAATAACTTCCGAATAGTGTGACCTCAAAGTTTTCACTATGAACCACATCACCAAAAATGAGTCTCAAACTTCCCTTTAACTATGAAGAATCAGATTCCATCCCGGTTAGGAGATATCCTCCGATTACCAAAAGCCGCTACACAGGAATACTGCCAGAACACTGCTTCCACCAAAATGCTTATAACTTTCATGAATAAATGAATTTCTTTTTGAACTCTTAACCATAGGATAATAACACACCAAAGAACATATCATCAACTATGCATAACTTAATCTACAATATAACATGTGCACAAAACAAAATTGTGCCTGCTTCTCTACTAAACTCCAGAATATCACTGTGTTGACATCAATGACAATCATAGTCATGAATGCAACAACCACTACTATAGAATGACTGCCAAAAGACTTTAGCATTCATTCCTAACAATCTCCCCCATTAGCATTGATGGAAAGATAGATGAAAAACATCCAATGTTCCAAAAATCCAATCACTGCTGCTCAACTGCACTGCTACTCATCATCAATCAAATCTTGCTTCGTTATCCTATTCAATCTCTCAACAAATGTAGTTCCTCAATGTTTCCTCAATTTTTTTCATGATTATCTCCCCCATTGACATCAATGATAGAAATTCTATCACTATGTCAAACAATAGCTCAATGTCAAAAGACACTATTTAGAAAATGCATTCACAAGAGTCCTCAATCACTCGGCTCAGATACACATACTCCCCCATAGAGGAAGTACCAACATCCAATCTAGAAAATAGATAGGGCCATAAACCACTAGATGGATGCAACCAACTACATCATTACTCAAAAGTAGGTTGGGGCATAACCCCAAGCATACCTCTTAGATACTCAAATGTATCCTTAGGCAAAGGCTTAGTAAATATATCTGCTATCTTCTCCTTTGTGCTTATCTACTCCAGTCCAACTTCTTTATCTGCAACTTTCTCTCTTACAACATGATACTTGATCTCTATATGCTTTGTTTTAGAATGTAAAACCAAATTCTTAGACATACTAACTATACTTGTATTGTCACAATATATGACAATAGGCTCATCAAACTTGATTCCAATGTCCATCAACATCTGCTTCATCCATATTATCTGATTACAATTGTTTGATGTTGCTACATATTCTACTTATGTTGTACTCTATGAGACACAATTCTTCTTTTTGCTCAACCAAGAAACTAATCTTCCTCCAAGAAAAAAGGCTCCACCACTGGTTTTTTTCTTTTCATCAATGCTGCCTCCCCAATCAACATTAGTATATGCACATAGGGTAAAATCATCATAATTTTCATACCATAGTCCATAGTCCATTATGCCTCTAAGATATCTCAATATCCTTTTTACTACTGCATAATGTGACTCTCTAGGTTTAGCTTGAAATCTTGCTACCATCCCAGCTGAATGTTGTATATCTGGTCTAGTGTGTGTCAAGTACTACAATCCACCAATCATAGATCTGTATTTCTTTTGCTCAACTTCTGGTGTCTCATCTTTACTAGATAGTTTATGTCCTGTAACCATAGGTGTTCCAACTAGTTTACAATTCTCCATACCGAATCTTTTCAACAAATCATTCAAGTACTTTGTCTGACTTATAAAGATACCATCTTTGTTTTGTGTTATTTGTAATCCCAAAAAGTATTTCATTTCTCCAATCATACTCATTTCAAATTATGTCTTCATTTCATCAACAAATTTGTCACTAGCTTCATCTTCTCCTCCAAAAATAATGTCATCAACAAAAATAACCAAAACTAACAATCCATTCTCAATTTCTTTTGTGTATAAGTTACTATCAACTATTCCTTTTGTAAATCCCAACTTTAACAAATATTTATCTAATCTAGCATACCAAGTTCTAGGTGCTTGCTTTAGTCCATACAATGCTTTCTTTAGTTTACATACCATGTCTCCTTCTTGAGTGAAAGCAAAACCTTCAGGCTGCTCAATGTAGACTTCTTCCTCTAATTCACCATTCAGAAATGCTGACTTCACATCCATCTAATACACTTTGAATTTCTTAAATGTTGCATAAGCCAAAAACATTCTTACTGCTTCAAGTCTTGCCACAGGGGAAAAAGTCTATTCATAGTCAATTGCTTCTTGCTATGAGTATCCCTTACATACCAATCTTGCTTTGTTTCTAATTACTTCTCCTTGTTCATTCATCTTGTTCCTGAATACCCATTTAGTTCCAATCACATTTTTGTCTTTAGGTCTAGGGACCAATTCCCATGTCTTGTTCTTTTCAATCTGATCCAATTCTTCTTTCATAGCTTTAATCCAATGTTCATCTTCACAAGCTTCATTAGTAGACTTAGGTTCAATTTGAGAAACCAAACATAAATGTACCTTCTTTCTAGTCATAACTCCTATGTCCAAACTTCCACTAACTTTCTCAACAAGATGATGTCTTGATATATACCTGTTAGGTGTCATAGTCACTGATCTTTCTTCAACTGTAGATTCTTCTCTAGATTCTTCTCTATTTTCTTCAGCATGACTTTCATTCAACAATCCACTGTCAGTCTCAAAAAATTATTCAGTAGTTTCAATGTTAGGTTGAGGGTTAGTTCCTTCATCAGATTCATAATCAAGCATTCTTTCCTGAATTTTAAACTTCTCATCAACTTTTACATTTTCACTTTCAATAATAGTTTTAGTTCTCTTATTGTAACATCTATATGCTTTTCTTTTCAAAGAATATCCAAGAAAAATTCCTTCATCGCTTCTAGGATCAAACTTTCCTATATCATCATCTCTCTTAATATAACATTTGCTTCCAAAAATTCTAAAATACTTAACTAAGGGTGCATGTCCAAACCATAATTCATAAGGTGTCTTGTCTGTGTCTGCTCTGATTTGTACTATGTTCATTGTATATACTGTTGTATTCACTACTTCTATCCAAAATATCTTTGCCAAATCACCTTCAAATAACATAGCTCTAGCTACTTCAGTTACGAATCTGTTCCTTCTTTCTACAATACCATTTTGTTCAAGTGTTCTAGGGGTTGATAACTGTCTCTTAATACCATTCACTTCACAAAAAATGTTAAACTCTCTAGATGTAAATTCTCCACCTCTATCGAATCTCAAACATTTAATCCTCATTCCTGATTCATTCTCAACTTTATTCTTCATGACCTTAAACTTATCAAATGCTTCAAATTTTTCTTTCAAAAATGAAATCCACATCATTCTTGTAAAATCATTAACAAGAATCATAAAATATCTTTCTCCATAGAATCCTCTAGTCCTAGTAGGACCGCTCAAGTCTGTATGAACAATCTCCAACTTTTCTGTAGATGTGAACTTCTTGCTAGGAAATGAACTCCTTTTCTACTTAGCCATCACACATTCCTTACAAATCATGTTAGTAGACTTCATAATCTTAGGTAAGTCTCTTACTACAAGTGTAGAACTCATTTTCACAATATTATCAAAGTTTATATGACAAAACCTTTTATGCCATAACCAACTGTCATCAATCTTAGTCATCAAGCATGTCATCTTAGTAGGGTTCAACTAAAATACATTACCTCTAGTTCTAGATCCAGTTCCAATTAAATTTCCATCTTTATCCTTAATCACACAAGTTTTCTCAATAAACCAAACTTGATATCCTTTATCCACTAACTGTCCAACACTCAAAAGATTATGTTTCAATCCATCAACAAAGTAAACATCATCAGTATTAGTCTTTCCATCAAGAGTAATAGATCCTATACCTTTAATCAAACAAGATGCATTGTTACCAACTCTAACAACTCCTCCATCATAATTGTTAAAATTTATGAATTTTCTTTTATCACCAGTCATATGATGTGAACAACCACTGTCTATAATCCAATCAGCTTTCTTTTAAACTTGGGAAACTAAAGCTTTTTCTTCTTTAATATCAGATTCAGAATTTTCTTCCTTAATTGCTACAAATCCTATGTCATCAAAGTTATCATTATCACTGTCACTCAAATGTCTTTCAATTCCTACTTCAATTTCTTCATCATTTGTATAATAACATTCTTTAGATCTTCTAGGCTTAAAATTGTTCCTATACTTCTTAACTCTCTTAGGACACTTAGATGCAAAATGACCATATTCTTGACATGTCCAACATTTAAAAAATGTCTTACCATCCGGTTCTCTTTTCACAAGCAAGGCAATACCTTCTTCAATCTTCTTATCTTCATCAGATTTGGATCTTGTACTGCTGGCATAATCTCCATTCACACTTGTACTTCTAGACAGAGTCGATCTAATGCTAAGAGCACTGAATGTTGTCTCCACTTTAGGTAGTTCTCCTGATAATCTCAAATTCATCTTTGCTACTTCCAATCTTCCAAGAAGAGTCTCTCTTGAAAATTTTGGTGTACAAGGTATCACTTGTTCAATCATTTGTGTAGTCTACCTGAATACCGGTGTCAATGTTCTCAAAATCTTCCATATTACTTCATTCTCTGTCTTTTCACCTCCACAAGAATTTATTCCTACAATAATATCTGACATCCTACCAACATAGCTTCTAACAGATTCATCTTCCATCATTCTTATGTCTTCAAATGCACAAATCCAATTATGTAACCTAGCTTTCTTTGCATGTTCATCACCTTCAAAAGTAGAATGTAAAGCTTTCCAAATATCATGAGATTTAGTTAAACCTTTTACCTAACTATATTCATTCTCCAGAAGTGCTGATAAAAGTGCTTCTCTTGCAAGTATATTACACATAAATAGATCTACCTCATCTTTAGAACTTGTTTCAAGATTGTCTTCTTCAATTATAGTCCTTTCATTTTTTGTAATCAACCAATAACCTAGTCCTAAACACAAGAGATGTGTCTTCATCTTTTCTTTCCAGCTGTCAAAATTTACTCCATCAAACTTAGGGCTTTCTTTCCTAAAATTTTCCATGGATCTCCTTAAGTTGTTAAACTTCTCTTTCAAGGACCTGCCGCTATGATACCAATTGTTAGAAAGTAAAGACCACCAAGATAACTAAGAGGGGGGGGGGGGGTGAATTAGTTATCTGATAATTAAACCATTTATCATCATTTAATTCAATATCAACTTCAAAAGCTTTAAACCATATAATTTATGCAATAACCAACCATAGAAGGATAATCATACACAATGACACAATAACACAAGATATGTTAACTAGGGAACCTCTTGATCAAAGAGTAAACCTCAGTGGGAATGATGCCCACAAAATGATGTACTAATATGAAAGTTCCTTGTTAGAGGATGGACCCTATTAGGAGTCTTATGAAATACATTTAGTACATATGAATCTCTGTTAGGAGATTTTGAATCCCTGTTAAAAGATTCTAACCCTGTTAGGAGTTATGGAAGACAGAAGGACCCACTGCCCAAACAGCTTCAAGGCAAGATCTCTGAACTCACTGTCCAACAAATCTTAGGATTATTCAAAAAAATAATATGAAATATGTTACCTCCTTCACACTGTGCCAAAACTGCACTCTCTGCTACACAAGATCACAAATCCAGATCTTTGTACTTTGCAAGTCTTCCTTCATCACTGAATTAGCTCTTTTCTTCACTTCCTGCATGCATTCGCATCACAACTTTCATAATTTCATATCACAACTATTAAAATCCTCTTATAATAAGGAAAAAATTCCTTCCTTTATACCACACTCAAATAATTACAAATGAGTCAGCATGCAAATACAAAATAATAATTTCAACACGCTACATCAGAATTACATAAAACTGTCAGCTTCCAAATACAATAACTTCCCAATCGTGTGACCTCAAAGTTTGTGCTATGAACCACATCACCAAAAATGAGTCTCAAACTTCCCTTTAACTATGTAGAATCAGATTCCATCCCGGTTAGGAGATATCCTCTGATTACCAAAAACTGCTACACAAGAATACTGCCAGAACACTGCTTCCACCAAAATGCTTATAACTTTCATGAATAAATGAATTTCTTTTTGAACTCTTAACCATAGGCTAATAACACACCAAAAAACATATCATCAATTGTGCATAACTCAATCTACAATATAACATGTGTGCAAAACAAAATTGTGCCTGCTTCTCTGCTAAACTCCAGAATATCACTGTGTTGACATCAATGACAATCATAGTCATGAATGCAACAACCACTAATATAGAATGACTACCAAAAGGCTTCAGAATTCATTCCTAACAAATTTCCATTGGTTTTTTTACCTATTTGGGTTTCCCTGTAACCATATTGGTGTTATGTGTTGTGTTCATCTATCTTCTTTATGTTAATGTTCATTTCAGTTCTCAAGCATTCAAGTTAAGTTTAAAGAGTAAAGTAAAAAGATTGAATATTATGAACATTGATTCACCCCCGCCCCCCCTCTCAATGTTCCCATTCCTAAAAAGTTCTACAGTTCATCCATAGACTAATGGACAAAAAAAAGTTATGAATAGAAGCTTGGGTAACCTTTTGAGATATTTAGTTGGAGACACACCAAGTAATTAGGATTATGTGTTGGCACAAGGAGAGTTTAATGAATAGGAGTACTAGGAAAACACCTTTTGAAATTGTAAATGGCATACAACCAAGACATATAATCAAATTTGAGGGATATTGTTGATGAAGGAAATAGAAGTGCTGAAGGAGTAAAGTTTGTTGAGTACATGAAGACATTGAATGAAGATGTGAAACATAAGATGGAGAAAAGTAATCATAAATATAAAGACAAAGCTGATAGATCTAGAAGACATAAGACTTTTGCAGTAGATGATGAAGTAATGGTTCATTTGAAGAAAGGAAGATTTCTTGTTAGAACATATGGAAAGCTGAAAATGAAGAAGTTTGGTCCTTGTAAAATTTTGAGGAAATTTGACAGTGGAAGTTCTTATGAGATTGAGTTACCTGATGACATGGATATATCACCTATATTCAACATTTCTAATTTGTATGAGTACCATGAGTTGGATGAAAAAATGACAGTACAAAATGATTATCATAAGAAGAAGAGAAGTTGAGAAGATTTTGGAACAAATAGTTGGTATAAATACAAGAGGAAAATAGTATATGAAATATTTGGCCAAGTGGAAGAATAGACTGATTGAAGATAGGTCATGGATTTCACAATCTAAGTGTTGGAAATTTAGTTGGGAAATGTGATACTAAGAGTAGGTGGGGGGGGGGGGGGGTGAATCAGATATCACCTACTAATCCATTTTAACATTATATAAAACTTTTGCATGGCATCAAAAAAACTTCATCAAAACAAAGTAACTAATATACTAAGCATCATTCAAGAAAGTACTCATAACACAGTAAATTTTGGTTACCCAAAAACCCTTGAAAGGTAAAACTGGGGTGGGGATGACACCCACAAATCTTCACTACCGCAGTATAAAGTTTTTCTGTTAGGGCTACAAATTTGATCAAAATATGATCTACCCTGTGAGGGGTCTACCCTGTTAAGAGCTAAAAGACATATATAGTCTACCTTGCTAAAGGATTTAAAATATACAATAAAGTAAGCACTCAGTTAAAATATTACAATACGTCTATTAAAACCACTTGATTAAGAGATTTACCCTGATACACTTGTTAGAATGTCTCAGTACCTGATCCTTTAGTTTGCACTATATGTTGATTACAAATCTTCTCCTTATAGTATTGTTTTGATCTCATCTATCAAGTTTATCTTTGTTTTGTCCTTCATTGCTTAACTCAGTCACTGAACTCTATCTGAATGCTACACTAATCTGAAAGTGCTCTTTGCTCATTCCTTCATTCCCTTTGCATCCTCTCATACACACATTAGGGTTCATATCTTCTCCTTATATAGACAACTAAACTTCTTCAAGATTCAAGATCTATGATCCAGATTTACTCTTTTTGCCACTTAATCTTTACTAATTTTTGATTGGCTATAAGTGTTGCATAGGGATTAATGATTCCAAAATAGGTGCATAATCACCTCCGTGATTTCCTCAACAAATAAAATACAAAACATGAATGTAGGCCAAAATTTTTTACCTCAATCACTGTGCCATAACAAACTCATATGTTGATTCTGGCTAACTCAGCAATTGATGTCCTTCATACTCAGCATTTGTTGTACTCGGCATTTTTTGATATCTCTGTCACTCAGTATTCTTTACTTACATAACTTGGAAGAAACTTAACTTGGCTAATACCAAAATACATATTGACCATTGGTTTACTCAGTAGTACTACTGCTCGATAAGTATACATTACATGACTTGGCCTATACATGATGACTCAGTCATAGTGATGACCGACCATCATTGCCTAGATAATGACTAAGTGTAAGTCACTAATAGTAAAAAAACTATAGAGATCTACACTAAGTTGGATTCAGCTTAGGTTGTACCTATTGCATGATTCAGAGAATTATTTCAAATAACCCTAGGTGTCTGATGCAGGAGCATCTCGGGTCCTTGGAAATCCTATGTCACAAAAAAAAAAATTTTGTTTTCCTGTGTTGCTCAGTTCCTACTTTGATCGAGTTGGCTCAGTAGTTTCTTAGTTCCTTTGTTAACCAAGTTGATCGGTTAACTCTCTGGCACCCATTAATTCCCTGGCACTTGGTTATCCTTCCTTACTGAGTTGTTGTTTTAGTTTCCTATTGAGGCTAACTTGTGCAATTAATTATGGTCATAGATTTAATGTTGGTGTCTATCATTGGGAAGCATGTGGACCTAGATCTGGTCATTCCTTTTGTTGATGGTGGATCTGAAGGCTGATTTGTTCAGTAGCCTCTTGTATATATTGTAATCTTTTAGTTGTAGTTTAGGGAAAAATTTTAATAGAAGATAGAAGTTAGAAGATTGAGGATAGTTTCAAATCCTCACATGTTGGAGGACTTATGTACTTGAATTGTAATATCTGGCCCTAACTAGGAAGGCCTTACAACCCAGTATGTATGAATCAATTTGAAATAATATAAGAAGTTGATATGCATTCTCTCTCTCACTTGTCTATTTGTTTCTTCCCTGTGTGATCTCTGCAAGGTGGATTTGGTTAGGATGTGCCTTTGGCCCCTCTCCCTATCCTCCCTTGTGTCAATATCTCAAGTTGAAAAGAAAACTAATTGGATCATAGATAGTGGTTGTTCACATCATATGACTGGCGATATGATTTTTTTTTATAAAGTTTAACAATTATGATGGAGGAATTGTTAGAGCTGGAAATAATGCACCTTTCCAAATAAAAGGAATAAGATCTATTACTCTTGATGGAAAGACTAACACTGATGATGTTTACTTTGTGGATGGATTGAAACATAATCTTTTAAGTGTTGGATAATTAGTTGATAAGGGATATCAAGTTTGGTTTACTGAGAAGACTTGTGTGATTAAGGATAAGAATGGTAAGATTATTGGAACAAGAAAAAGAACTAGAGGTAATGTATTTCAATTGAATCCTACTGAGATGACATGTTTGATTACTAAAATTGATGATAGTTGGTTATGGCACAAAACATTTTGTCAGATGAACTTTCATAACATTGTGAAAGAAAGTACCACATTTGCAGTAAGAAATTTTCCTAAAATTATGAAACCTACTAACATGGAATGCAAAGAATGTGTTATGGAAAAGTAGAAAAGAAGTTATTTTCCTAGTAAGAAGTTCACCACAACAACAAAATTGGAGATTGTTCATATAGATCTGAGTGGTCCCACAAGGACTAGAGGATTCTATGGTGAAAGGTATTTTATGATTCTTGTTGATGATTTCACTAGAATGATGTGGATAGCATTTCTTAAGGAGAAATCAGAAGCATTCGATAAGTTTAGATTACTTATGAACAAAGTTGAGAATGAATCAAGAATGAAGATTAAATGTTTAAGATCTGATAGAGGTGGAGAATTTACTTCAAAAGAATTTAATAATTTTTTTGAAGTAAATGGCATTAAGAAACAACTTTTAACCCATAGAACACTTGAGAAAAATGGTATTGCTAAAAGAAAAAACAAATCAGTAACTGAGGAAGAAAGAGCTATGTTTTTTTGAGAATGATGTAATGAAGACATTTTGGAGTGAAGCAATGAATACAATAGTGTATACAATGAATAGAGTATAGTGTTGGAAACTGCAATTGAAGAAATTTTTGTATTTTCATTCATGTCAAACCTTAATTGGTAAGACTATTGCTATTTAGGAAAGTACTATATCTATTTGAGTGTTGCTAAGGGGATAGGAAAGGTTGGTAACAACAGCACCTAAGGAAAGGTTGAGTTATCTTGATACTTCAATGAGTACTTGATTATGTGGCACAATGATAAGAAAATGTATTGTTTATCTTAGTAAGAATGAAGACTAAACTGGTAGGCTTGACCGAGCATAAGTGAAAAAATCTAGTTTAAGCCGAGTGTTGTTTGTGTCGACCGAGCTAGTGAATGCCGAGTAAAAATAGTGTTGACCAAACACCAGTTAATTGCCAAGGAAGACAGTGTTAGCCGAGGGAATAGTTTATGTGGTGACCGAGCTTTCTAGAGAAGACCGAGAAGTTGGACACAGTATTGACTGAGCGTCAGTATTTTTCATTTGTTGAAGAATTCAGATTTCTAGCCGACATCAATGAATTCTTGAATTATGTAAAACATGTTGACTTTATTTATTGATTGTATGAAAGCATTTAATGCATTGTAAAAAATTTTATTGTAAATCTTTAAGAGATTCAAGATATTTCAAAGATAAGTCGAAGAACATAATGTAGGATAGATTCAATGAATCTAACCTAACCCTAAGATCTATGAAGGAGATTAAGCGGTAAAAGATGTACTGACCTAATTGAGGTAGTATTAAGGAAACCTAAGCTAGAAGTTGAATGTGGAGATGGAAAGAAGTGAATGCTAGAAGTATTGTTATTGATTGTCTAAGAAGAAAAGGTTGAAGGAGAAGTGTTGTGATCGCTTGAAGGGTTCCGAGTAGATCAATGATGAAGATGGAAAAGGTTCATAGTCAGTAAGCCAACATATGTGTACGAAATTGGATTTTATATTTTCAAAGTGAGTTGTATGTTTCTCAGATCAATATTACTGCTACTTTCTAACCATTGTAATAGCCAAAATCCTTTTAACAGAGGTTGAGCTAACAGTCATAGGTATAAATCCTTTGAACAAGGTTGCATTCTAATGGAGTGTATGTAAGTCCTACAACAAGGAACACTTTTAATAGAGTGGTCGAAATCCTTTAATCAGGTCACACCTGACAGTTTGTTTGTAACCTTTGATAGGGTTGGCTTTTCACCAAGCTCACTTTAGAAGATTGAACATAATAGTAACATGTTACAAAGTGGTTTTTCCCAAATTGGGTTTCCACTATAAATCCTGGTGTTAATACTTGTGTGAATGTTGTGGTTTGAACATTTCTATGTTTTACAAGTCAGATGCTATTGGATAAGTGGACTGCACTGTTATATGTTTATGTTATGCAATCAGTAATGACCGAGTAGGTGTTGGTAATTAGATTTGATTTGTTGAAGAGTTTGAAAGATTGTTTTATACATCTGGACCTAAGAACAACTGATTCACCCCCCCTCTTTGTTGTTCTAAATCATATTAACAATTGGTATTAGAGCTATTGGTGCTTACAGAGAACAAGTTTGAAGGTACTTGAAGCAAATGATCAAGATGTATAAGAAGGAGGTACCTAAGTTGAATAAGGAAAACTTCCCTGCATGGCAAAGTTTGATGAAGCTGCATCTAGTCGTTATTGGTGATTCTGCTAAGTATTATATTGAACATGACTATGTCACACCTGTTGTACCTTTGACTACCGAGGAAATGAAAGCTAAACAAGAGCACAATCAAGAAATGTTGGAGATTGTGTCCACCCTAAGTTATCTAGAATTCAAAGACATCAAAGACTGCAGTACTGCAAAGAAAATGTGGGACACCCTTGCAAGCATTTATGGTAGTGATGTGAATGTGTTGAGAGAAAAATCCAAGAACCTAAGAGGTAAATTTGATGAAATGAGAATGCAAGAAGGTGAGAATATTGCACAATATTATGGTAGAATAAAAGAAGTTGTGAATGCTATTAGAGGAGAAAATGGAACTATTGAGGATGAAATTGTAATAGGAAAAGTATTGAGAACTCTGCGTCCTATATATGCAATCAAAATTTTTGCAATCTAGGAATCTAGATGTAACTCTCCTAATGCCCTTACTTTAGAAAGTTTGGTCGGCAAGCTTACTGCTTTTGAACTTTCTAACTATGATAACTTCACTGTTGGTAGTATTGAATCTTCTTTTAAGTCTTAGATAGTTTTGAATAAGTCAAAGAAGGAAAAAGAAAGATGCATTAGTGAAAGTGAAAGTGAAAGTGATAGTGATAGTGGCACATCTGATGAAGAACTTGAGGATCTAGAAGCTCTTATGGCTAGAAGACTGAAAAGGGGAAAAGGAAGGTACAAAGGTAAACTCCCTATTATATGTTTTTCATGTAATAAAGTTGGTCATATAGCTGCTAGATGTCCTGACAAGGATAATAAGGATGAAGAAAGAGACATCAAGCAAAAAGACAAAAGAGAAGATAGAGGTTACCGAATATACAAAGACTACAAAGGGAAAGGTAAGAAATCCTGCTACATTGCTAAAGAACAGACTTACACTGATAATGATGATTTTGAAATTGAAGTTGTCTATGTTGCAATGAAAGATGAATCTAATGAGGATGAGAAAACTATATTAATATCTTATGTGAACAAAAATGATAAATGGATTATTGACAGTGGTTGTTCACATCATATGACTGGAGATAAGAGTAAGTGTGATACCTTAAACCATTATAAAGGTAGGAGTGTAAAGTTTGGAAATGATGCACCATGTCCTGGTAGAGGAAAAGGATTGATTAAGATGACTGATAAGATTTCTTTTGAAAATTCTTATTGGGTTGAGGGTCTTAATTATAATCTACTGAGTGTTGCACAGCTTAATAGCACTGGCTACCAAGTGGAATTTCATCACAGGAAGGCCAACATATTTGATGCCACAGGTGAACTGATTGGAAGTGGAGAATAGACAAGAGGTAATTTTTTCTATCTAGACCTATTTGAAGAAACATGTATGATTGTACAACTTGATGATATTTGGTTATGGCATAAGCGGCTATGTCATGTTAACTTTGATAATTTGGTAGAAATTAGCAAGAAAAAGAAAGTGAGAGGTCTACCTAGATTGAAGAAACATAAGAATGTAATGTGCAAAGAATGTCAGTTGGGTAAGATGACTAAGTCTAGTTTCAAGAGAAAAACCTTTACTTAAGAGAATGTCTTAGATTTGGTTCATACTGACCTTTGTGGACCGATGGGTGTACAAAGTTATTGTAGTGCTAGATATTTTATCCTGTTTTTTGATGATTATACCAAAATGATGCATGTAATGTTCTTAAAAGAAAAATCTGATGCTTTCCAATTTTTTTAAGTGGTATGTGGCTAAGGTTGAAAAAGAGACAGGTAAAAACCTGAAGTGTCTGGGATCTGACCGAGGTGGAGAATTCACATCAAATGAGTTCAATCTATTTTGCAATGATAGAGGGATCAAAAGATAAATGTCTACACCTAGAACTCCTCCATAGAATGGTATAGCAGAGAGAAGGAACAAATCTATCTTGGACTGTGCATGAACATTAATGATTGAAAAGAATGTTGCACAGATGTATTGGAAAGAAGTTGTAAGTATAGCTATTTATACTCTTAACCAAGTATAGATCAAAAAAGATAAAAATGAAGCTAACAGTAATAGGGTACCAAAAGATTACAAATCTTTTGTGTATATAGAGGTAGAAGAGGCAAGTGACAAACCTTCACCTGATGCTGAGTCTCGAGTAAGCAATGTCGAGCATCAGGATAACAATTCTGAGAGAGAAGAAGAATGTGCCGAGCAATAGGAAGAAGTTGTCAAGTATTAGGAAGAGGTTGTCAAGCATTTAGAAGCTAAATCTGACAATCTGGTTGGAGAACCTAAGGAGCCGAATGAAAGAAGAGAAAAACCTATTCTAGCACAATATGTAAGGAGACATCACAAGCCTGAACAGATTATTGGAGATAAAGATACTGGAATTCAGACAAGAAACAAGGTAAGAGATCCAACACATTTACTATGTGAATATGAGCCTAAGACAACAAAGGAAGCATTAGAAAATGAAGAATGGATAGAAGCAATGAATGAAGAGATTGACCAGATAGAGAAGAATGATACCTGGACTCTAGTGCCAAGACCACAAGATAAGAATGTCATTGGGACAAAGTGGTTATTTCTTAATAAGTTGAATGAACATGGTCAAATCACAAGAAACAAGGCTTGGCCGGTATGTAAAGGCTACACAGAAGAAGAAGGAATAGATTATGGGGAAACATTTGCCCCTGTAGCAAGATTGGAAGGAGTCAAAGCTCTGCTTGCATATATTGCCTATAAAAGTTTCAAGGTATACCAAATGGATGTCAAGTCTACATTTTTAAATGGTATATTGGAAGAAGAAGTATATATTGAACAACCTGTTGGTACTCAAAATACAGTTTTGAGGTACCATGTAAAATTCTTGATTAGTGCTCACTTTTTGGCTTTGTATTGCATGCTAGCATTGACGTATTTGAAGTCATGTCATGAATTATATGTGTTCATTGCCTTTCATACATCCCATTGAGTTGATTGGAGTCCTTAGATGGCATTTTCAAATGGGTTTTCATCAGCTCGTTCCTAAGGGGTCTCAAAATCAGAAATTCAGAAATTGCTAAGTGTATAAATCACCGGGAAGGGCCACTTTGAGGTTGGATAATATGCATCCTAGAGAGTGTCATGAAAATCTGAGCCTGACCTTTTGTTGTACACATTGCATACTCTCTATGTATCAGGTTTCAGGTCCCAGTGATGAGTTTTAACCCTGTTTATTCATCCCCTTCCGGAGGTGTTTTCTTAATTTTGCACTTATGCACTTGTTCATTTATTTGTCGGAGGCCCTGTTTGATAGCTTTTATCTTTTGCCCAGTGATTGAAAATGAAGTGATGGTCATGTCCCTACATTATAAATGAGTTTTACTTCATCCCTGTCAGTTTTTAGCTCATGACGAATCCATTGGATGAGTTTCCCAATGTGATTTCATTTGCAGTTTTCTGCTGTTTGCAAAGACTGTGAAGTGCATCAGTTTGCCGGAGGCCAAATTTGATCGGTTATAACTTTTGACCGGTCAAACCTATCAGTGAAATTTTTGTTGGTCTGCATTGAAAAGTTGACATATCACTTCCAGTTCAGATTTGAGCTTTTTGTCAATCTATTTGATGTCTTTTTGAAACCAATTCCAACTGCAACTTTTAAGAGTTTTCTGCATTTTCTTGGTCTATCTCTGCAAGTACCTATTTTTGTGAGGCCATATCTTTTTCCCCGCTGGTGTCCAGTTCCAAGAAGTGATTGAATCATGTTGTTTGTATCTAAATGAACTTCTATGCCAGTTTATAGCCTCCTCGAACTCTATTTGGTATTTTTCTAGGGTGATTTCGGATGCAATTTATCAAGTTCTGACAGTGTGTTTGCAGAAAACAAAATGAAAGGGGCAGCTTTGAAGGCTTGTAACTTTTGCCTCGGTTGTCGTCATGGGACACCGTTTTGCAAGGTAGATGAGTATGTAGCAGGGAATGTGCATGTTCAGTGGTGGCACCCAGTTAGGTGATACATTCAGTTTTCTAGGCCAGTTCCAGATGAAATTTATGTACTTTGACAAGTGTGAATAGGCAATGATTTCAAAGGGAATTGTTTGATTGTTGAAATCTTTTGGCCCAAATCTTTCTGAGCATCTTCCTTTGACCGGCGTGTTGAGAAGTTGGAGAGGAGTTTATGCTCCTAGTGGCGTGATCCTATGTTTGCTTTTTGTCAATTTTAAGGCCACTTCTAGAGGTCAGTCGGCATTCATGGTGACTTTGCAAAAGTGTAAAAGGTGAGAAGTATGTTTAAAGTTTTGTTAAATCATGGTCATACTTCGTCGGAGGTGAATGATGCTTAGAGAGCATCAACGGTTACATGTTTTAAGTGTACACTGATTCCCAATGTTTGGAATCAAATGAATACATGGATATTCATAATGCATTGATAATTTTGACAAAATTCTCTAGTATTTTTCCTGTCACAAGAAAAAGTGACATTAATCTTGAAAGAAGGATTGGTAATGGGGGCTCTACTTCTATTAGTGGGCAATATAAGAGAGGAGACTCACACAATATTTGTAGGGATCTCATACCCGAATTGGAGGGTCTGTGCATTGATACAGAAGCCTGCAAAATGGAGGTTTTATGAAGGTACCAGAGAGCCTCATGTGAAGGATAGAGGCACATTTTGAGCATGTAAAGGGAAGCTAATATATGATAGAGGGATGTTTTGAATAAAGGAGGATGCTAAAAGAAATACCATCCACATAATGATTTATTTTTGCAAACACGAATTTGTGAAGTCACGGATTTGTAGAAGAAGAAAAAATAGTCATATTGCGGGGGGCATAACTTTTTTTTTTGAACCGTTGGATCGAGCTCATTTTCGGATATGTTGTCGCAAACCTAGTTATCTTGATTCTCACTGGAGCGATTTTTAAAATTCTTTCTGGTTCGCGAGTTACAGTCACCTGAGTGAGGCACTATCAAAACTGCCCATTAAAACTTCACGACCAATTATCCCACATTGGCTGGGTGAAGGATTATTTTTGTGTTTATATACAACAGCACTCCAATACATTGTAAACAAAGAAACAAGAGGCTCTTGCTGGGCCCCTTGGTTGGAGGATTTGGTGTGGCGGTGGGCCCCATTATTTTGAGACAAAGTGCAAAGAAAGTTTAAAAACTCTCAACAATTTAATCCCACATTCATCTCGAATGGGAAAATTGTAATGAATATATGCAAGTCCGCTCACATATGAAATAGATTGAAGAGCTAGAGGCTCTTCTCATGCACGCCCACCTTGATTTCCATGCTTGCGCCCAGACAGAAGTAAAGTTTTGTGAAGTGGTCGCATGGTCGCATGCGCCATTTCTGGCGCATGCGATCATGCGACCAGGTGAGTTGGTAGATGAGGTGGCGTGTGGGTCCCGCTCTGGGGTATTAAAAATAATATTTTATTATTCTCCCATGCATTCTCAGATTCAAAAATCAAAATTATAAATGTTTTTTATATAGTTTTAACTATATAAAAAATTCAAAAAATCTAAGTTGCAGAGCATGGACAAAATTAATTGTTGGGGGCTTTATTTTTCGCCCAGGTATCAAGTATTATATACCGCCGAAAAGGTGAGAAGACGAGGAATCCATTTCTGAGGTCAGTTTCAATGCAGGTCACGCTGGTTTCAAGATATTTGCAGTTGAAAGAAACAGGGGGCCAGGAAGATATTTTGGAAATATCTTTTTTGTTGCATCTGGTGATTCACAATCAGTTTGAAGAAGATGACAGGGGCTTTCTAGAATTGAGAACATGTCCCATTTCCAGTTTGAAGGCAGATGACTCATTCAGTGAGTAGTTTAGAGTTTGACAAGTGTCAGTTGGTGATGCTTTCTGGTGTTTTCCCCTTCTCTTCTTAGTCTGGTTTCTTTTCAGTTTGGAGGGTTCCAATCTTTTTGCAGGAGCAGAGCTCTGCAAGTTTGAGTTCCAACTTTGGTTCATGACTGTCTAGCATAATGGTTTTCTGTGTGTTTCATTTTCTGTCATAGATTCAATATAAGTGTTTGTAAACTTGATTGCAAATCGAAATATATGTAAGGCATGTATGGTTTTCAGAGAATTGTCTTCATTGTATTGAGTTTCAATTTCAGTATGAATTCAGTGTTCAAGGGATATTGAGTTTGTCTTCTCCAAGGGAGAATGTATCTGTTTGTATTTGGATATCCTTCAAGGAAGGATTGTAAAATCCTTAAATGCAGATTGGAAATTGATCAGTGCTATGAATTTGTATGATTCTTCATATTGAGCAATGGAAATGTGTTAATGTAAGGCATTAACGCAGGGATATTAATCAATGAAACATAGTTTGTAGTTTGAGTTTATATTTACTGGTTTTGACTCCATGCCCGGATTGAAGGCACTGGTCTTTACTGTTAGAAGTCATTTTCCAAACTAGCATCAATTTAATCAAATCACTTTTCCCTTTCATGTTACTGTGAACATTCATGTCTAATTGTATTCAAGTAGTACAATTTATTTGTTGATTCCTTGAAGAGTGAATCATTAGGTTAACCTGCCTGAGTTTAAAACTCGAAGAGAAGAAGGGTGATTACCCTTGTCACATCTGCCATTTTTCTGCAATGATTGTTTTCTTTTGTTAATATCACGGATTGGCTTTCTAAGCCATGCATCAGTTGTAGCAAGAGACATTAGCAAGTCATTGTGAGAACCCCTGATCCACTGCAAGGATTTCATTGTGAGGCAGTGAGTCTGAAGATAGGTACACCCGCCTGGGTCTGTGGAGCCCGAAGTGAAGAAGGATTTAATCCTTGTCAATTAGCATTTCTCTTGCTAGGAAAAGAGCATCAAAGGGGAGAGATCAGGTTATGATCTAGTTATTTATCCATGCAAGAAAAACAGTTAACACAACCAAAAGGATTTGTTGATTGAAACAAAAGACACATGGTTTGGAAATTGAATAAAGCACTATATGGATTAAAGCAAGCTCCCAGAGCATGGTATGAGAGATTGCACAACTACCTAATACAGATTGGATTCTCAAGGAAAAATGACATAAGCAATCTATACATGAAAGATGAAGAAGGTAAAGGAATCCTGTTAGCCAAAATCTTTGTAGATGATATTATATCTGGTGGACAAGATGCATTGTGTAAGAAATTTTCAAATGAAATGCAAACTAAATTTGAAATGAGTATGTTTGGAGAGATCAAATTTTTTGTTGGTTTGCAAGTATATCAGATGGAGAAAGGAATTTTCATCACCCAGTCTAAATATGTTCATGAGATACTGAAAACCTTTGGTATGCAAGACTCAAGGCCAGTAAGTACTCCCATGGCTACTGGACAAAATTTTTCTAAGAATGATGATGATGTGGAAGTTAACCAGACTTTGTATAGATCTATGATCAAAAAGCTACAGTATGTTGTACATAACAGACCAAATATTGCATTAGCTATTGGGATTGTGGCAAGATTTTCTGCCAATCCTAAGGAAACTCACATGATGGTGGTTAAAAGAATCATGAGATACTTGAAAGGAACTGCTGACTATGGATTGTACTACAAGAAGCATGAAAATTTTTAACTAAGAGTGTATATAGATGTTGACTGGGTAGGAAATGTAGATGACAGAAAGAGTACCAGCGGTGGTGATTTCTTTCTTTGATAGAGATTAGTTTCCTGGATAAGCAAGAAACAAAATTGCATTTTCCAATCTACTGCTGAAGCTAAGTATGTGGCTACAGCTGTCAATTGTTCAAATTTGATATGGATAAAGAAATTGTTCGTAGGAATGAAAGAAGAAATCGTTGAACCAGTTGTCATCTTCTGTGACAACACAAGTGCTATCAACATCTCTAAAAACCCAGTGATACACACTAAAACCAAACACATTGCCATCAACTATCACTACTTGAGAGAACTGGTACAAGATAAAGAGGTCCGCATGGAATATGTGAATACCAAGGAACAAATAGTAGATATATTCACTAAAGCTTTACTTAAAGAAGCTCATGAATACCTGAGAAGTCAATTAGTGGTCCTTCCCCTAACTGAGGCTGCCTAGTCAAACTAGGAGCACTGCATCAAGTGTGTTGCAAAGAACATCTAACATATTGATGCAGAGAAAGGTCACACTTTAGGAGTAGCCTAGAGTTGTGAAGAGCACAGCAAGTCAAAATAAGTCATAAGCAAGATGATAGAGGGAGAAATATTCTACTAAACTGAAAGAATGATATCTACATCTACAAGATGTATGTTTTTGTTGCTGCTTTGGCATTTTTGTCAAAGAGGGAGATAATGACAGATGAATACACAATGAGAAGATCAAGACAATGAGAGAAATTTAGTGGATGGTCATGCATGGCTAATAAATTATGTATCAGAATGAAGCTAAGGATATTATACATTTTTTTGATAAACAGATAAGTTTTGGATTGGTTGGTAATTCATGTGATATTCATATGATGTTGCCATCAATGCCAAAGAGGGAGATTGTTGGAAAATGCAATTGAAGAAATTGTTGTATTGTCATTGATGTCAAACCTTAATTGGTAAGACTATTGCTATTTAAGAAAGTACTATATCTATTTGAGTGTTGCTAAGGGGATAGGCAAGGTTGGTAACAACAACACCTAAGGAAAGGTTGAGTTATCTTGATACTTCAATGAGTACTTGATTATGTGGCACAATGATAAGGCAATGTATTGTTTATCTTAGTAAGAATGAAGACTAAACTAGTAGGCTTGATAGAGCATAAGTGAAGAAATTTAGTTTAAGCCAAGTGTTGTTTGTGTCAACCGAGCTAGTGAATGCCGAGTAAAAATAGTGTTGACTGAACACCAGTTAATTATCGGGGAAGACAGTGTTAGCTGAGGGAACAATTTATGTGGTGACTGAACTTTCTAGAGAAGACCGAGAAGTTGGACACAGTATTGACTGAGCATCAGTATTTTGCATTTGTTGAAGAATTCAAATTTCTAGTCGACATCATTGAATTCTTGAATTATGTAAAATGTGTTGACTTTATTTATTGATTGTATGAAAGCATTTAATGCACTGTAAAACATTTTATTGTAAATCTTTAAGAGATTTGAGATATTTCAAAGATAAGCTGAAGAACATAATGTAGGACGGATTCTATGAATCTGACCTAACCCTAAGATCTATGAAGGAGATTAAGCGGCAAAAGATGTACTGACCTAATTGAGGTAGTATTAAGGAAACCTAAGCTAGAAGTTGAATGTGGAGATGGAAAGAAGTGAATGTTGGAAGTATTGTTATTGACTGTCTAAGAAGAAAAGGCTGAAGGAGAAGTGTTGTGATCACTTGAAGGGTTTTGAGTAGATCAGTGATGGAGATGGAAAATTTTCACAGTCAGTAAGCCAACATATGTGTATGGAATTGGATCTGATATTTGCAAAGTGAGTTGTATGTTTCTCATATCAATATTACTACTACTTTCTAACCATTGTAATAGTCAAAATCCTTTTAACAGAGGTTGACCTAAAAGTCATAGGTATAAATCCTTTGAACAAGGTTGCATTCTAATGGGGTGTATGTAAGTCCTATAACAAGGTGCACTTTTAATAGAGTGGTTGAAATCCTTTAACTGGGTCACACCTGACAATGTGTTTGTAACCTTTGACAGGGTTGGCTTTTCACTGAGCTCACTTTAGAAGAGTGAACATAAAAGTAACATGTTACAAAGTGGTTTTTCCCGAATTGGGTTTCCACTATAAATCCTAGTGTTAATACTTGTGTGAATGTTGTGGTTTGAACATTTATATGTTTTACAAGTTAGATGCTATTGGATAAGTGGACTGCATTGTTATATGTTTATGTCATGCAATCAGTAATGACTGAGTAGGTGTTGGTAATTAGATCTGATTTGTTGAAGAGTTTGAAAGATTGTTTTATACATTTGAACCTGAGAACAACTGATTCACCCCCCCTCTTTGTTGTTCTAAATCATATTAACATATAGATCAGAGTAGATACAGACAAAAATCCTTATGAATTATGGTTTGGACATGCACCATCAATAAATTATTTCATAATTTTTGGAAGTGTTATATTAAGAGAGATGATGACATTGGTAAGTTTGACCCAAGAAGTGATGAAGGTATGTTTCTTGGTTATTCATTGAAAAGAAAAGCTTATAGATGTTTTAATAAGAGAACTAATACTATTGTTAAGGGTGCAAATGTTAAAGTGGATGAAAAGTTTAGAATTTAGGAAAGAATACTTGATTACAATTCAGATGAAGAAGTCTATCCTAAAATTGATCAAGAAAATGTTGAGTTATTTTATGAAATTGACAATAATTTGCAGAATGAGATTCATGTTGAGGAATCAAGAGAAGAACCAAGATCAGAACCTAGATTTGAAGTAAGAATTGACAAAGTAACACCTAATAAAAATTTGGTATGGAATTATCCCGTTGATCAGATTATTGGGAGAAAAGAAAAAGGAGTCATGACAAGAAATAAGGTACAAGAAGAACTATGTTTGATTTCTCAAATTGAACCAAAGATTACTGATGAAGCTTGTAAAGATAACAATTAGATTCAAGCAATGAAGGAAGAATTATATCATATTAAAATGAACAATACTTGGGAATTGGTCCCTAGACGTAAGGACAAAAATGTTATAGGAACTAAATGGGTTTTTAGAAACAAGATGAATGAACAAGGGGAATTTGTAAGAAATAAAGTAAGATTGGTATGTAAAGGATACTCACAGAAAGAAGGTATTTATTATGAAGAAACATTTGCACCTATTGCAAGAATTGAAGTAGTAAGAATGTTTTTGGCCTATCCAGCTTATAATCATTTCAAAGTGTATTAGATGGATGTGAAGTCAACATTTCTAAATGGAGAATTGGAAGAAGAAGTCTACACTGAGCAGCCAAATGGTTTTCCTTTGACTCAAGAAGGATACATGGTATGTAAAATGAACAAAGCTTTATATGGACTAAAAAAAGAACCTAGAAACTAGTTTGCAAGATTGGACAAATATTTGGTAAAATGGGGATTTTCTAAAGGCACCACAGATAGTAATTTGTATCTGAAAGAAATAGAGAATGGTTTATTGATTGTAGTTACTTTTGTTGATGATATCATCTTTGGAGGTGAAGATGAAGCAAGTGATAAATTTTTTGATGAAATGAAGACAGAATTTGAGATGAGCATGATTAGAGAAATGAAATTTTTTCTAGGATTATAGATTGTGCAAAAAAGTGATGGTATCTTCTTATCTCAGACTAAGTATCTAAAAGACTTATTGAAGAGATTTGGTTTGGAAAATTGTAATCCTATTGGTACACCTATGGTAACTGACCATAAGTTATCTAGCACAGATGAGACTACTAAAGTTGAACATAGGAAGTACAGATATATGATTAGAGGTTTGCAATACTTAACTCATACAAGACCAGATATCACATGCAGTTGGCATTGTTGTAATATTTCAAGCTAATCCTAAAGAATCACATTATGCACCAGTAAAAAGAATATTCAGATATTTGAAAGGTATAACTGATTATGGGTTGTGGTATGATAAAACAAATGATTTTACCCTATGTGCATATACAGATGCAGATTGGGGAGGTAGTGTGGATGTCAAAAAGAGTACAAGTGGTGAAGCATTTTTTCTTGGAGGAAGATTGGTTTCTTGGCTAAGAAAGAAACATAATTGTATCTCACAGAGCACAACAGAAGTAGAATATGTAGCAGCAACAAATAATTATAATCAAATAAAATGGATGAAATAAATGTTGAAGGATATTGGAATCAAGTTCAATGAGCCTGTTATCATACACTATGATAACACTAGTATAGTAAGTATATCTAAGAAGCTTGTGTTACATTCTAAAACAAAACATATAGAGATCAAGTATCATGTTGTAAGAGAGAAAGTTGTAGAGAAATAAGTTAGACTTGAGTATATCAGTATGAAGAAGAAGATTGCACATATATTTACAAAGCCCTTACCTAAAGATACATTTGAGTATTTGAGAGGTATGCTTGGGGTTATGCCCCAGCCTACTTTTGAGTAGTGATGCAGAAAGTTTCATAAGTCCAGTGGTATAGAGCACTATCTTTTCTGGACTTTATGTTGATGCTTCCTCTATGGGGGAGTAACTATTTTTTTTAGCTCAATCATAAAGGAATATTTAGTAAAATGTATTTTCGAACAGTGTCTTTGGACATTCCAGCTTGTATTTATTGACATAGTGATGTATACTTTGTCATTGATGTCAATGGGGGAGAAGGATACATGAAAAACATTTAATGATTGATGAAGAGGATTTGAAAAATGAATTATTGAGAGGAGGATACATTTGATTTGAGGATTGATGAAGAGGATTTGAGAAGATAATGTAGAACAATAGAGTTGCACTTTTGTATTCATGAAACTTGGATGTTTTTCATATATGTTTCCATCAATGCCAATGGGGGAGATTGTTAAGCATGAATGATGAATATGTCCTATGGGGAGTATTTTAGTAGTTTTGTAGTAGTTTCATGTTGCATTCATTATTGTGTTTGTCATTGATGTCAATGCACTGGTTATACTGGAGATTAGCAGTGAAGTAGACATTCTTTGAATTAGCACACATGAAGAATTTCATATTAAGTTATGCGGAGTTGGGGACATGTTACTTATGGTGTCTTGACATCATGATTAAGAGAGAATACAAAAAATTGATTATTTATGTCAATTATGAGTAATCTAGTGGAAACTATATTCTATCAGTGTTCATGAGAAGCGGTTTTTGATAATTGGATTATATCTCCTAATAGTGATAGAATCTGGATATGTGAACTTATACAGAGGTTAAAGAAATTGTAGAGGTGACCTAGATTAGTTAGCATATTCAGAGGTCATACACATGAAGATTTATTAAGTTTTAAAGTTGACATTTTTATGTGATTATGGAAATATTATGTAACATACAATGTTTTGTATTTTGTAATTGGTCAAGCTTAATTGACTGACACAATTATGAAATATTTTGCACAATATAAAGGAAGGATTGTTTTCCTTATTGATAAGGGATAATATATATGAATTGTGAATTTTATGATGTGAAGGTAAAACAATGATTAATGTGAAGTGAGAAGATCTGGTAGTGAGATCCAATGAAGCATTTGGTGCGGTTTTGGCACAAAAAAAGGATAGAAGATAAGTTTCAGAGATCATTAATTATTGGTATTATTCTATTTGGATAATATGGAGACCAATTGGATAGTGTGTTTAGTGATCTTTCCCCTGAATCAGTTTGGATAGTGAGTCCTTCTACCTTCCTTAACTCCTAACAAGATTAGCATCTTTTCATAGGGTATCAAAGTCTCCTAACAGGTACTAATATGTATTGAATGTAATTCACAAGACTCATTATAGGGTCTATCCTCTCCCAAGGAACTTTCATATTAGTACATCTTTTGTGGGTACCATCCCCACCAGGGTTTACTCTTTGATCAAGAGATTCCCTAGTTAACAAATTTAGTGTCATTGTGTATGATTATCTTTCTATGGTTGTTGTTTATGTTGATTACATGTTTTAGATTGAATAAGGATAATAAAAGTTATTTTTATCATATAACTGATTCACCCCCCCCCCCCCCCCCTCTTAGTTATCTTGGTGGAATTTAATTTATAATAGAAAGTATTAAGTTGAGTGCATGATCAGCTTGCATGGCTTGATGGACCACTAAAGATCAAAAAAGATGTCTTGCACATAGTAACAAGATTTTCAATTGGTGATAGACCGAGGGCCTATAAAGAAATTGATAAGAACAAGTTATGTCAGCTTACAAAATCCAAATGGGAGGGAAGAGGACTAAAGTTATCTACTGTAGAAGACCTTGAATTGAAGTTTTCATCCAACATCATATCCTACTAAATATTCCAATCATCTTGGGTATACAGTGTAACATGTGGAGCAGTTGACATAGCTTATAAAATTGTCAAAAAGGATATGAAGATACATCTCCATGAAATATTTTTGAAGAAACTAGATGACAACATGAATAGAATAAGGAAAGAAAAGTCAAATACTTTGAAGTTTGGTCCACTTATGGTATTCATTTTATTCTATTTTCAAAACTTTTTCCCAACAGTCCATGAAATAACTTGGAAAGAAGATAAACCGATTGTTTATTAGATTAGTGAGTCTATTCAAGGCATAGGATATAATTTTGATTTTATCATGAATAATTATTTTAATAAAATTTAAAAATAGAATACATAAGAGATTCATAATTCCTCCTCAGTTAGTGGAAAAATACAAAGATAAGATATGTTTTCAAGTAGATACCAGAAATTGTATCATAAGAGCTATAGATCCTAGAACCGAGTGGTTACCACCTATTGGTTATGAGATGAATATTGATGCTGCCACAATTAAAATTAAAGGACTCTTAGAGAAACCAAATGATATAAGTTCAACTTAGTATGGAACATTTGAGGAGGTAAAAGAGAAAACAAGGATAGGTATATTGATACCTAAGGAAATTACAAAAATAAGCAAAATGATAAACACACTATCTAAAAATTTAGGTATTGTTGTTTCTCATGAAGAGGTTGTTGAGCCATCACAACCTAAGGGAAAGAAGATAAATGTGAATAAGAAAAACCCTAGCCTAATCAGTGTCAGACCATCTTCAAGGTCTACCTATACATAGAGAGTAAAGAAGAAAGCAAAAGTAGAACCAGTAAAAATGTAAAAACTTATGTTAGAGAAAACAACACTACTAGAAGGCCTAGAAGGAAGTTGAATCTATGAAAGGAAAGTGATATAGAGTTTGATGACCTATCACAATTTAAGGTTGTACAAAGTAAAGGGAAGAATCTTGATGAATTTCTCAAGAAACTTGAGAAATATGGAGGTCATTCAGTCATGAAACAATTGAAGGATGAGAAGAGGAATAATGAGGAAAAAAGTAAAATTGAAGAGACAGTCATTACCACATTACATAAATTTAGAATAACACCTCTTGAAGTATCATCGAATCTTGAAGGAGAATTATATCAAAAAATTGATGCCAGGTGGAAGTATGCACTTTCTACCAAGAAAGAAATGAGAGAAAGATCCTTAGAAATCACTATCCTAGACCTCACAAAGAAAGGAATGAAAGACACCTTATGATAATACTCAAAATGATTTAGATTAAAGAATAGAGAATTGACAATTATGGAGAAAGATCTTCTCTATGAATCAACCAAGTATGGAAGCAATCAAAGATCAAGAGGAAAATTCTAAACCCGTTGACTTGATAAAAAATTAGGAAGAATTTATCATTGAGGACATAAATGAGAAAGATCTGGATGAAACAATAAAGGATGGTGAAGACATTATGGCAATCGAGGACATAAATACAAAAGTAATGGATGTTGATGATTCTGCCAAGGAAAGATTATTAGAAGAATGTCTTATAATTTTGTAGGTATTGAGTTTTCCTAAGATAGAGGTGTGTTGGTGTTCAAAATGACGCTTATGCTCTTAAGGCTACCAATATACCCTCAGATAGATTTTAGGGGTGGTTAGCTCCAAAATGTAATGAGGTCTTAGGGTAACTAGACCAACTATAGGGACAAGACTACCCTCTTCTACTTATAGCTCTACAAAACCAAGGCGGGTGCACCTAACCCAGTGTAAACTATACTTCTCACACCAAAGACTGGGTTTGAATAACAGATAAAAGGATAGTAAGAAAGTACTAAATGATAACCACACATTCATTGACTCTCCATTACTATAGGGTGGAACCTTACACAACCAAATACTAAAAACTTAAGGATGGTTCTTAATTTCATGTGTTTGAATCATAACAACCTCAATCAAGATATGTCAGCAAAGAAATACTTATCTAGGCTAGTGCCTCATCCATTGGGTAAGGTTTCTTAGACAGACTACACACACACACACCAGAATATATCTGAGATTCAAAGCCATGAACACATTTACAATCTCCTTTACTACTTACAGAGTATCCTTACATAGACAAAAGATAAATCTATGTCCCATCTAGAGAATCATTTCATCTAATCCTAGATTAGAACTCAAGAATGAAGGCATATACATAAACTAGTTATGCAATGAACTAGAAAGTTCAAAATTTATCTATGTTGACACAAAGGAGAGACAAGAATCAAGTGCCTGCATTAAGTATGAAGAATCCTCAAGTGTATACAATCCATCCAAAGGAACCTTGCTTGCAAACTATAGCTTAGACCTACAACTTTCTTTCAATTGTCAAAAAAAATCAAGACAAGTCATTACAACTCAGACTAAGAAGATGACTCACAACCCAAAAGTTTGAATACCAAACTCCCAATAACTCAAAAAATGATCACAAAAATCCTTTTATACCAGGGTTACAATGCAAGCACAATGATCATTTCAAACTCAAAATTCAAATCCACCTAACCCCACCGAGGAGTTAACACAAACAAGACAGGGATCAAGCCGTAGCATGCTAGCCCAAATAGTCTAATTTCAATAACTAACTAGCCCTGTACTGGTTCAAGTACCAAATTATCATCAAACCCTAAGAAATCTGGCCAAAAAGATCTCTACAACACACTTTAGGGTACTGTTTCATTTAGTCCCCTACGGCAAGACACTCCCCTACAGAATTTGAAATTAAATCCCAATGGTCACCCCAAGAGTTTAAAACGCGGTCATAGATTCAATCCTTTCTTGGCAAATCGGGCGATCTACATTTAATCTCATAATAGTCACGGGCCCCCTTTGAAAAGTCATCAGCCACCTCATAAATCACTCAGCAAATGAAAACTAAGCATGTTACCAGCATGGCACCATGGACCCACCTTAACTCCACAACATCACCATTATAATAGTTGTCGCATGATCACATAGCTAGGAAACGGGCTATGCAAACATGCGACAACCTACAGACCCTTACCTTGCCGCATAACCACCGCTGCTACTAACACAAAGTGTCAGTCGCATGATCGCATAGCCTTGAAAAAGGCTATGTGAACATGCAACTAACCACCAGCTCACCACCGTGGATGCCACATTACCACCTACCACCGAGCCCCAGGGACACATGTCAACCGGTCACATGATCGCATGGCTAAAAGATGGCCCTTGTGATCATGTGACAAGGCAACAAGACTGCCACCTATCACCATGCTATTCATTGTATCTGCCTAGTCACTGACATAAGACCCACCCATCATAAGCTTTAGAATGGATGGCAGGTGTAAGATCTCATAGCTCTGACAAAACATATGAAAACTTACGCCAGCCATTAGATCATGTCCTCATCACAAACTCTCTGACAGTGGCCCCACAACTAGCTCTTTGCATAGTCACACTGTCATTTCTCCACCTATCCCTGACACATCCAACCAGAATATGCCAGGATGGCCTGACCTATCATCGAACCCACAATAGAGCACTGAACAAAAAGAAGATCAGACGGCTGGTGCAATTTTGCATAGCCCTGACAAATCCCTCATGCTTTAGTGACAACCATTGATGCTCTCACACATTAGGATCCTTTGACTCATCTGGAAGTTAGGTCCCACCATTATGTGATTGCATGACTAAGGAAAAGTAAACTACTAGGCAGCTGAAAATCACTAAGAATTGGGACCCACACAGATAGGTGGCAAGCGGTCACATGATCGCATGTCAAAAAAATTTGACATGTGGCCATGCGACAACCAATCAAGAAGAGCCTGCAGACCTGGACCCACTTCATGCCCATACAAGAAAATCAAACGACTGTCACAAAAGTGTAAAGGTTAAACATCATGCATCGTTACCATGTGAACATATGACAACCACCAATCTTGTCTGACCTTTAACCACACCTGGCAACTGAGAAGAACTTGGCCCACCAACCAATCACACTTGCACACATAGGAAACACTTACAAATAGGAAACTATGAGGTCGAAAACACACAGGGTTTCTGACGGAAAAGATTGAAAACACACAAGGTTTCTGACGCCAAAAGATAAGCACACAAAAGCTAGATGCCACAAGGTCCAAAACAATGAAAGTTTTCACACAGACTAAAAACATCATGGATTTTCAAAAACACTGTGGATTTTTGACACTGAGGCAGATTTTGAAATTGTTTCCTGTAGACCTTAGAACTTGAATAACTTTCTGGATTTGTGATTTATGAGACATGATCTGGATTGGAGCAAGGTGATAACATGAAGCACATAGGGCTAAGGGTGCACACCATGAAACAATTATGGATTTTCTTCGCAAGATAAAACTATGACTGTAGGTCGAGCAAGACAACTTAACAAAGCTTGCAAGGAAAAGGCCATTTTCATAAGATTTTTGCACGAACAAGAAAATGGACTAACAATGGCTCATACTAGGGGATGCATGTCTCTTGCAGGCATGGCAAGGATTTAGAATCACTAGGAGAGCAGACCAACTCAAAAAATCTGACTCAAAAACATAGAGCAGACAAAAATAAGGGAACCTAAACTACTATTCATGGAAGAGATACTTCAAGAGAAGTAAAACTTTAAGAATTGTCCATGAACAGGCAATTCCAAAGTACCACCAATTAAATCCTTCAAGATATATGAATCTGTTCCCCACTTTCCCTCAATAAGATAAGGGCCCAACCAAATAGGATCAAACTTTCCATGCCTTCCCTTATCTTCCAGCCTTCTATTCCACATGAGGACCAGATCATCAATTTCAAAACTTCTTTGGGTTGTCCTCTTATCAAACAAATTTTTACACTACCTCTGCAATGTCTCATTTCTCTCATGTGCATCCCTCCTTACTTCCTCTAACTAGATCAATTCATCCATTCTCATCCTTATCTCATCATTCAAATCTTCATCATATGCCTGGATGAACCTGTACATTTGCAACAAATTGTTCTGAGGTAATCTAGCACTTATTCCATAAACTAGGTCAAAAGGGGCACAACCTATGGCTTTCTTTACAGTTACTCTGTTAGCCCACAATGCCCACCATAACTTTGAGTCCCAAGCTTTCTTATTTATGTCCAACACCCTCTTGAGAATCTTAATAAGGCTTTTATTATTGGATTCAGCCTGGCCATTTCCTTGTGGATGATATGGGGAAGAAAATGAAATGTGTATCCCATATTGCTGACAAAAATCACCAAACTCATGTGATCTAAATCACATTGCATTATCAACCACAATTGTCTCTGGGCAACCAAATCTAGTGAGGATATTCTGCATTATAAAATCAGTTACCACTTTACTAGTAGCCCTCCTAGTAGGGATAGCTTCAACCCACTTGGTAAAATAGTATGTTGCCACTAGTATATATGAGTGTCCACCACTAGACTTGTTTGGGATCTCACCAATGAAATCAATACCCCACTTCTAGAAAGGAGCCTAAACTGAAATAGGTCTGAGTGGAAAATTCCCATTGAATTTCATCCTTCCTACAAATCTCTGGCATGCATCACACTTCCTCACAAACTGATGTGTATCTTTAAAAACTATAGGCCACCAAAATCTAGATCTAAGGATCTTGTGGGCTGTGGTCTTTGCCATATAGTGTCCTCCACATACACCTTGATGCATTTCCTCTAGCAGAGTCTTAGATCTTTCATGATCAACACATTTTAGCAATACTCCTTCATTGCTTCTCCACCACAACTCACCATGTATAATGGCATACCTTGCTGACTGTAACTTGACAATCGTCCTCTTATTCTCATTCATGTCAGGGGGAAGGACCAACCTCTACAAGTAGTTGATAACATCTTTATACCAATCACAGTAATCCATATCACAAATATATGGCCTCTCTTCCTCCTCTAACATGTTCACATGATTTGCAACCAGATTACTTTGTGCCATCAACTTTGCAAGACCTAGGCCTCTCACCAATTTTGTAATCTGGATATCAATATTAAATTCTTGGATCCTATTGATCCATCTACATCTTTTTCCTGATACCTCTTGTTGCACCAAAATATCCTTAACGGCAGCACTAGGAACATAAGCAACCACCTTGGCTCCCACAAGATAACACCTAAAAGCCTTGACTGCTTTGACTAGGGCATAAGCCTATTTCTCAGTGATATCATATTTCAATTCTGCTACATGTAAAGACTTGCTAAAAAATGATATGGGTTGCTCATATCCATCTGAGTTCTTTTGCAATAAAACTGCTGCAACCGTATGATAAGAAGCAAAAGAGAAAATCTGCATGGGCTTACCATAATCAGGGGTCCTCAAAATAGGGGCATCTTTAATGGCCTATTTGATACTTCTAAAAGATTTATCTACTTCTTCATTCCACTCTATCTTTGCATCTTTTTTCAACATCCTAGAGATAGGAATGCAAATTTCTACAAAATTTGTAATAAATCTTCTTAGAAAATTCACTTGCCCAAAGAAAGATTGTACTCCTTTAACATTCCTTGGTGGTGAAAGCTTGTCTATTGCTATAACCCTTTCGGGATCAATTCTTACTCCATCCCTGGACACAATGTGTCCTAAGAGCTTCCCTTCCACAACACCGAAAGAACACTTCTTTGGATTTAAAGAGATTCCATACTCCAAAGCTCCGATAAAGATCTTTTCAAGATGTTCACAATGCTAATCATCCTTCTCTGAATATGCCGTGAGATCATCTTGATATACCACTAAAAACTTATTTATGAAATCAGCAAAGTCCACATCCATAGCTCTCTGGAAAGTAGCTCCTACATTTGTCAGACCAAATGGCATTCTGACATAAACATATGTTCCCCAAGGGGTAGTGAATGCAGTCTTAAATTGTTCTGACTCATTGACCATGACCTGATTATATCCAGAGAAGCCATCCATCATGGACATTAACTCTGATCCAGTAACCCTTTGCAGCATATTTTCCATGTTAGGCAGACCATAATTATCCTTTAAAGAATTGACATTCAAATTCCTAAAATCAACACATAACCTAATGTCACCATTCTTTTTTCTGACTGGAACCAAATTTGAAACCCAAGTAGAATGTCTAACAGGCTTGATAATGCCAGCATCCATCATCTTTTTAAGTTCATCTTGCATTTTTGGTGCCAAAGTAGGGTTCACAGGCCTTAATTTCTGCCTAAAAGGTTTAGTTCCTTCCTTTAATGGTATCTCATGTTGAAAGAGATCTTCTCTATATGCCTTCAAATCATCATAAGACCATGCAAAAACATGTCTAAATTTTTTGAGAATATCAATCAAATTTCTTCTAGTTCTTTGAGATAAGCATTTACCTATGTAAATATTTTTTGGTTCTTGGCTTGTTCCTAGATTCACTTCCTCCAAATCATTTTTCTTGTCAACAATTCTGGTAACACAAGCCCTCTCCTTATCATCAAATGTCCTTTCAAGGGCAACCAATCCCCTAGGGATCCTATTTGACTTTAGTTGCAAAACTTCCTTCCCAAGAACACTTTCTTTTCCATCTCTGATGTCAACATAGGTGCTAAAATCCATTTCCTGACCATCACAATGAGATTCACACTGCAAGAATCTCAAAATGTCCTGATCATCAGAAAATACTTGCCAATTCTCAACATTATCTGGGATAGAAGGCCTAGACTTACACTCAATTCTGGATATCCTTGCAAAGGTAACATCCTCTAGCTTTAAGGCTATGTTTGCTAGTAAATCTGCCATCCTCTTTTGGCTTCTATCCACCCAATCAATACCAAAGGCACTAAAACCCTCAATTTCATCCCATATAGCATTTCTATATTGTTTCAGCCTTTGATTCTTAGATGCATACTTTGATCTAATCTAAGAAACTATTAACTCAGAATCACCAATCACCCTAAGATGTTTGATCCCATGTTTTGATGCTTGTCTCAAACCAATCAATAGGCCCTCATATTCTACAACATTGTTTGTGCAAGGATAAAAGAGAGTGAAAGAAAATGTAAAAGTCTTACCACTTGGGGACACCAATAACACTCCTGCTCCAGCACCTTCTCTAGAACTTTCTCTATCAAAATATAATGTCCACAAGACACTAACCTCTACCATGTTACTCTCATCATTGGCCAAAAGGATAGGCCTGACCTTCTCCTGTATCTCATTCCTCTAGACTTGGAATGAGCCAATGTCAGTGTCAACAAAACAATTCATGCTATCCTTTTCACTTTCCTCAATCATATGTGGGGTCCTGGCTTCCCTTAACACCTTCACACTCTCTCCTTCAATGTCAAAAGTGGCAAAGGACAAGTCACATTGAATACTTCCTCCCATGGAGGCACTCCACTTTCTAGATAACAACATTCCATATTGAGGAGGAATGTCAACTACAAGAACACTCATAATCAACTATTTGTTGGGAAACGTAGCTAATTTATAAGGAAAAGCCTTGATGGTACCAATAACTGGCACTTCTCTTGAGTCCATAGATTGGCATCTCCCTTGAGGTGTATCAACCTTTAGTCCTAATGATTTCATGATCTCTGTAGGCATGATAGTTTTTGATGCTCCAGAATTGATCATGCAATTCTTCAATATTTTACCACCAATCACAAGGGACAAAAAGAAAGGATCAACTATTCCTGATGCATTATTTACAATATTTGTATCCAAGAAGATTTGAGGAATCTTAGAAACAATTTCTTCACTCTTACTGTCAAGTGTGTCTTCCAAGGAAGCCACATGTTTGTCATTTCTATTCACCTCTTGGATTCCTACAGAAGAAACACCATTTACCCAATTCAAGGCCTTGAGCTTATGTTCTTCTATTCTCATCATTTCCAAAAGTGGAACCTTGACAGTGATCTGTGAAAGCAATTTGGACATATCAACTGGAACATACTTTTGGTTGTCCATGTCTTCTTCAAAGATAGTGACAACTTTATCCTTTTTGAAACTAGATTTGCCTTTGAGAGGAGATTCTTCTCCCTTCTGAGGAATGGGAACAACTACCTCTGTTATCTTTGCTTTATTCTTAGGTGCTGCAACATGTAAAACTTTCCTTTTTACCTTCACTTGGTGAGCATCATCGGCACCCCTGCCCTTTTCTCCATGTTGTTGTGTACCATTTTCTGTCTCCTTGATAACCATACTGCCTGGCTTACCAGTTGCATTTCCAACTATCCTATTCCTCAAGTTATAATTGCTTCTAGCTTGAGTAACCATGTCTGTAGTGATCTGAACAATTTCTTCATCTGATGGTCTTCTTAAAGAAACTTGCTCCTCACCCCTCACAATACCACATCCAACATCATCAAACTCTTCATCTTCTTGATCAAAATTATTCTCATCCTCGACATGTGTAGAAGTCATTCCACAACCACTCTTGTCATATTGCTCCTCTTGTTCTTGATTCTCTTGTAAGTTTAAAGCAATGACACAATGCTCAGGGTCATGAGGAGACTGACAAGGAGCACACCGTGGGATATCTTTAGTCATATTTACTGAATTTCTATGCAAGGGATCAGGGATCCTTCCATCAGGCCTTTCTTGCTTGGTTGGGAAAATGGGCTTGCCATCTTTCCACTAAGTGTTGTAAGGGTAATTTTGCATTCTTGGCTGTCTGCTAAAATTATTTGGGGCTGACATCTCCATAGTCATAGCTCTATTGTTTCCCTTTTCACCAGGCTTTAAACCTTCCAAAGCCTTTAAAATTTTTTTTAGATTGTCATTCTCTTTGGGTTTAGAGTCAGCAGACCTTCCCATTTCTTTCTTACTCTACATTTGAGGACTACAATCATCTCTTCTTCCTATCTTTCCTGATATTCTTCTATTGCTCTCTATGTTGATGGCCAATTTGTAAGCTTCCCCAAGATTTCTAGGGTTCTTGTCCCTCAAGAGGTATCCCATTTTTGCATCAAAGGCATTCAAGTATGTCACAAGACATACCCTATCATCTAGTGTGATAACATGCAAGAGCCTATGCATAGCCTTTTGGAATCTTATATTAAATTCAAGGATCTCTTCATTCTAATTCTTCTTTATGTTATTGAATTCATTCAAGATAAAACCCTCATTTGTTTTATCTCCATAGTGTTCCTTGAAACAATTCTTGAATTCATTCCATGACCCTATACTAGCATGGCGTAACCCTCTAAACCAATCCTTAGCATCCTCAATCAAGGATTGTATGAATAGCTTCATTATAACATCATCAGACTCTACATTATAATCATCTATTACATCTATGAAATTTTTTAGATGTTCTTCACATGTGATGACATTATTTCTAGTAAATTTAGGAAGCTTCTTTCTAATTTCATTAGGGATTACATTAGGATAACCAGGAATACCAAAGAAGACAAGTTGTTTGTACCTTTCATGAATAGGAGCTCCATGTTGTGGATCTATTCCTTGAGATGTAGATGTCCTTGTGTTTGAACCATCAGGAACTCTAGCGGCACCCGGTACACCATTTGCTTGAGCTACATTGTTACTGAGTTCCACGTTGTCCTAGAAAGGAAGCAGCAACATTTGAAGGTCCTGAAGTATGCTTGAGAAAATCAATCTTTTTTCTAATTTCTACAGCAGAAGCCTCCAACTCTGCTTTCTCTAGTTCTTTATCCAATATTTCTTTCTTCCTTCTAGCTATCTCCAAATCTGCATCTAATCTCAGTCCTGGATCTGATGTCCTATCCACAATAACTTGTTCACTGATTTGAATCCCAACAGCCTTCTATTTGCCTTTATCTCTTGGTCTGGTTTCTTCACATATTTTTTGAACAATAGGCTATTCGTCTACTCTTTCAGGCTCTGCGACAAAATTAATTACCTCCAAATCCTGTAACTATCTCTTTAGCTGATCAGCCCTTATCATGGCTTGTCTTACTTTATCTTCTTTTTCCTTTTCTCTTTGCTGCCTAATGGCAAGCTATTCTTGAACTCTTCTTTCTAGTTCATAGACCTCCTCAAAGATCTCTTCTGATTTAGGGAGAGTGGTCTCAGAGTCATCATCTCCCACTTGAGTTTCATCCTCATATTGATTCAATCCCAAATCAACAGCCTCTTCATATTCTGAATTATTTTCTTCTTGACTAGGCCTGGCTTGGGTTTCTTGTTTGGTATCTTTCTTGTTTCTCCAAGTATGATAAACACCTCTTCTCTTCTTTCCTCCCCTTGTCTGACTAGGCCTAGAAGTGTCTGGAATGCCTTCTTCCATTATATCTTCAAGATGCTCCTTTCTCTGAGACCTAGTACCTCTATAACTCATCTTGCAAAATAAATACTAACTAGCACTACTTCAGAGATGTTTGAGTCACCACCCAAGTGTATTGGGAATATCACAATATAGTTTCTTCACTTTAGAAATACTCAAATGAGTTAGAAAGACAATGGACAAGAACAACCTTGTTTCTTCCAATGATGACCTATTGGATAGGATGAACATGTATAACACTTCCCCAGTAGAGTCACCATCTTGTTGGTGTTCAAAATGATGCTTATGCTCTTAAGGCTACCAATATACCCTCAGATAGATTTTAGCAGTGGTTAGCACCAAAATTTAATGAGGTCTTAGGGTAACTGGACCAACTATAGGGACAAGACTACCCTCTTCTACTTCTAGCTCTACAAAACCAAGGTGGGTGCACCTAACCCAATGTAAACTATACTTCTCAGACCAAAGACTGGGTTTGAATAACAGATAAAAGGATAGTAAGAAAGTACTAAATGATAACCACACATTCATTGACTCTCCATTACTATAGGGTGGAACCTTACATAACCAAATACTGAAAACTTAAGGATGGTTCTTAATTTCATGTGTTTCAATCATAAAAACCTCAATCAGGATATGTCAGCAAAGAAATACTTCTCTAGGCTAGTGCCTCATCCATTGGGAAAAGTTTCTTAGACAGACTACACACACACACCAGAATATATCTAAGATTCAAAGCCATAAACACATTTACAATCTCCTTTACTACTTACAGAGTATCCTTACATAGACAAAAGATAAATCTATGTCCCATCTAGAGAATCATTTCATCTAATCCTAGATTAGAACTCAAGAATGAAGGCATATACATAAACTGGTTATGCAATGAACTAGAAAGTTCAAAATTTATCTATGTTGACACAAAGGAGAGACAAGAATCAAGTGCTTGCATTAAGTATGAAGAATCCTCAAGTGTATACAATCCATCCAAAGGAACCTTGCTTGCAAACTATAGCTTAGACCTACAACTTTCTTCCAATTGTCAAAAGAAATCAAGACAAGTCATTACAATTCAAACTAAGAAGAGGACTCACAACCCAAAAGTTTGAATACCAAACTCCCAATAACTCAAAAAATGATCACAAAAATCCCTTTATACCATGGTTACAATGCAAGCACAATGATCATTTCAAACTCAAAATTCAAATCCACCTAACCCCATTGAGGAGTTAACACAAACAAGACAGGGATCAAGCCACAACATGCTAGCCCAAACAGTCTAATTTCAATAGCTAACTAGCCCTGTACTGGTTCAAGTACCAAATTATCATCAAACCCTAAGAAATCTAGCCAAAAAGATCTCTGCAACACACTTCAGGGTACTATTTCATTTACTCCCCTACGGCAAGACACTCCCCTACAAAATTTGAAATTAAATCCCAACGGTCACCCCAAGAGTTTAAAACGTGGTCGTAGATTCAATCCTTTCTCAAAAAATCAGGCGATCTGCATTTAATCTCACAATAGTCATGGGCCCCCTTTCAAAAGTCATCAACCACCTCATAAATCCCTCGGTGAATTAAAACCAAGCATGTCAACAGCATCGCACCATGGACCCACCTTAACTCCACAACAACACCATTATAACAGTTGTCGCATGATCGCATAGCCAGGAAATGGGCTATGCGAACATGTGACAACCCGCAGACCCTTACCTTGTAGCATAACCGCTGCTGCTACTAACACAAAGTGTCAGTCGCATGATCGCATAGCCTTGAAAAAGGCTATGCGAACATGTGACTAACCACCAGCTCACCACCATGGACACCACATTACCACCTGCCACTGGGCCCCAGGGGCATGTGTCAACTGGTCACATGATCACATGGCTGAAAGATGGCCCTTGCGATCACGCGACAAGGCAACAAGACTGCCACTTGTTGCCATGCTATTCATTATATCTGCTTGGTCACTAACACAGGACCCACCCATCATAAGCCTTAGAATGGATGATGGGCATAAGATCTCATAGCTCTGACAAAACATATGAGAACTTACGCCAGCTATTAGATCACGTCCTCTTCACAAACTCTCTGACAGCGGCCCCACAACTAGCTCTTCGCGTAGTCACACTGTCATTTCTCCACCTGTCCCTAACACATCCAACCAGAATATGCCAAGATGGCTTGACCTGTCATCAGACCCACAACAAAGCATTGAACAAAAAGAAGATCAGACAACTGGTGCAATTTCGCATAGCCCTGACAAATCCCTCATGCTTTAGTGACAACTGTTGATGCTCTGACACGTTAGGATCCTCTGACTCATCCGGAAACCAAGTCCCACCATTATGTAATTGCATGACTAACACAAAGTAAACCACCAGGAAGCTGAACATCACTAAGAACTAGGACCCACATGGACAGGTGGCAAGCGGTTGCATGATCACATGTCAGAAAAGTCTGACATGCGGCCTTGCGACAACCAATCGAGAAGAGCCTGCAAACCTGGATGCACTTCATGCCCATACAAGAAAATCAAATGGCTGTCACAAAAGTGTAAAGGTTAAACATCATGCATCTTTACCATGCGAACATATGACAACCATAGATCTTGTCTGACCTTTAACCACACCTGGAAACTGAGAAGAACTAGGCCCACCAACCAATCACACTTGCACACATAGGAAACACTGGCCAACAAGAAACTATGAGGTCAAAAAAACACAAGGTTTCTGATGGAAAAGATCAAAAACACACAAGTTTTCTGACGCCAAAAGATAAGTGCACAAAAGTTGGAAGACACAAGGTCAAAAACAATGAAGGTTTTCACACAGACCGAAAACATCATAGATTTTCAAAAACACTGTGGATTTTCAACACTGAGGTAGATTTTGAAATTGTTTCTTGCAGACCTTAGAACTTGAATAACTTTCTGGATTTATGATTTATGAGACATGATCTGGACTGGAGCAAGGTGACAACATGAAGCACATAGGGCTAAGGGTGCACACCATGAAACAATTATCAATTTTCTTTGCAAGATAAAACTATGACTGTAGGTCGAGCAGGACAACTTAACAAAGTTTGCAGGGAAAAGGCCATTTTCATAAGATTTTTGCACGAATAGGAAAATGGACTAACAAGGTGATAGGAGATGTACCTACTAAAGTTGATGGTGTAGGAGCACCTTGTTAAGGGTCCCCACCAGTCATAAATTTTGGTGTGTAGAAGTGCCTAATGAAGGCTTGTTTATAGAATAACAGTTTTTAAGCTCACTAGTGTGTGTAGGCCTAGTGGAGGTCTTAGTTTTGTAGTGTGTTCTTCCTACTTTGTTGTATAGTGACTCAGGGTAGGTTGTCATCCTGAGGTCACTTCTAGTTTAGAGATGTCAAAGTCTTAAAATAGGGATTAGGAGAGTATTTTCACAAGAGTGCCATGTAATAGACCTTAGTATGGTCTTAGGAGTTTGAGTGAGCAAAAGTTGCTCGAGCAAGAAAAAGTTGCTCTAAAAGTTGCTAGCAACTTTTCCTAATAGAGATCTAAACCTTACCAAGGAGGTTCTAAACCATGACCAAGCTCTAATCCTGAGGAGAAGACTATATTTGACATGAGAAACCCTAATTCAAGGGTTGGCAATTATTGTGTACAGCTATTGTATGGAGGAACCAGACTGTGACTGAGAAACAGTGTGTGCCAGTTAGATTTATGGCATGAAATGTTGAATTAATGGATTGAATTTAATATCTTTGATTGTGTATCAGTTTTTAGTTGAGTTTTGCTTCATTTTTTAGTACTTAGACTAGGTTCTTTATTCATTTGTTTGTATATACATTTGTGTTTTAACTCTACCAGTCCCCTGTCTAGTTTGAAGGGGTTTATAATGTAGGGCCTGTAGCTCCTATCCCCACCATAGAAACACCATGGATCTTTGGGATATGGTAGTATAGACCCTACCCTATAAATATGTGCAAGAAGGGCCCAGGATAATAGGTGAAAACAATTGTTTTATCAAGCCCTAGGTGACACTAAGCAGTGCCCGACTAGGAGCGGTCAGCAAAGAAAGAGCTCTAGAAGACAAGGGAGTGAGTTCCAAGTCTAGCCCTTTTGAGGGAGGAAAGTGACATGTATAAAGGCTCATTTTTTTGAAGGAGAGAGCCTGAGAAATCTAGAAGTGGTGTTGTTGCAAACAGTTTAGCCCCGTGACCTTGAGAGGCCTAAAAAGCCCTAAAAACCCTCATTCTTGGAGGAAGCATTGTACAGATAGATAGAGGCCCAAAACCCCAAAAATATTTGAGGGTTATGCATTTTAATAGAATTTCTTTTGGAATAGGATTTTTGGTTTAGTGGAAGAAAAGGGTTAAAAGTCCTACAAACCTAGAAGGAGGCCTAATTGGGGCTCTCTTTAGTAGCCCTGTTTTGTGAAGGAACTATACAATCAAGTATCAACCCATCTTTGATATCACCTTGGAGTTTCTTAACATGTTACAAGAACACCTTAAAACTCACTTGTACCCCTTTTAGATCTTGTGGTGTTGATTGAGCTTTGAGAACCCTTATAGGCCAAAGTAAGGGAATGAAGCTAGGAAGAATCCTAGCAAAGCTTACATAGGAGAAGTACTATACTTGGTGGAATGATTGGGCTAGTTCAGGGGATCCTAGAGTGATTAGGATTTATATAGACCATAGTAGGTGTCCAAAGTACATTGGGATCCTAGCTAAGGATTAGGGAGCATAGACTAGCTAGTCTATCCCAATCTCCCCATTAGATTGGTATCAGAGCCTCTTAAGGCTTGGGAAGTGGATAGTGAATGTTTCAACCTCTAGAGGAATTAGTTGAATCATCTCACAAGAAGAAAATGGTGACTAATGCAGAGCTTGCTAAGAAGGTGGAAGATCAAGAGGAAGCCAATAGACTCCTACAAGAAAGATTGATCCAGATGGAACAACTCTTGGATGATGTCCAAGAAAAGGTAGATAAAGTGAATGATAGGATGGAGGAATAGGATGCCAAAGAGAAAGAAAAGACTATTGATGATGATGTGCCCACACCTGACCCTCCAACCCAAGATGAGAAATTTCTGAAAGCTTTGAAGGACATTACCGGCAAGGCACTTGAAGGTGTCCCATTACTTACCGACAGAATGGATAGAGAGCTTGTGATGCAATTTATTGAGGGCATGGAGAATCACTTCAAATGTGAAGAGATCTCTGATGCACAAAAGGTCAAAGTGGCCAAGTCTAGGTTGAGGGGCCAAGCTTTAACCTGGTGGAACTACCTACAAGAAGAAAGGGAGAAAGAGGGAAAGAACCCTATCTCTAATTGGAAGGCTATGGTGAATAAGGTAAGAGATGCATACTTACCTGCAGACTATGAGATTCAATAGCATAGAAGAAGATTGAACCTCAAACAAAAGGATATGGATATGTCCACCTATACCGAAGAGTTTCATAAATTGAGCTTAAGATCCAAGGTCAAGGAAGTGGAGAGCATCAAGGTGGCAAGGTACTTAAGTGGATTGAAGTGGAGCATAGAAAAAGAGATGAGTTTGTTTACTCCCACCACAGTACTTGGATGTCAGCATATGGCACAAAAATTAGAAGATAAACAAAGAAGGAAGTATGAGCCTAACTCAAAGAATAGAGGAAGGGGTAGAGAGTCTAGAGGGGGTCAAAGAGGAAGTTCTAGTGGCAAAGGAGGTGACCCAAGAAGCCAAGGGGAGAGAAGACTTCTAGAACAAGTGGCAGAGACCATCACAAGAGGATCTTTTAATAGAGGAAGAGGATCTTAGGGAAATAGAGGAAGAGGTGCAGGAAGGAGTAGCTCCTACTTTTCCACAATGAAGTGCTATCAATGTGGATAGCTTGGACACCCTACCTATAGGTGTCCTGACAAGCCATCAAACTCAAGCAGTGAGAAGAGGGTAGCCTATGCCCATGAAGATAGTAGTAGCTCATGTAATAATGAGGTCAACAAACTAGAGTCAGAAATGGGGGAGAACCTAATGTTTAGAAGAGTGCTCATAAGGCAACCTAACCAAGGAGAACCCAAGAAGAGGAGGGATTTTTTTAGAGTCAGGTGTAAGATTCAAGGAAAATTTTGCAAGGTTATAGTGGATTCAGGTTCAACAGACAACATCATTTTAGATGAAGTAGAAAAGAAGCTTAAACTCACAAAGATTCCCCATGCAAACCTTTACAAGGTGACTTGGTTGAATCAAGAGCAAAGTGTGTTAGTGAATGAGAAAACATGGGTGAAGTTTTCCATTGGAGGTTATAAAGACAAGGTTCTTTGTGATGTCTTTCCCATGGATGCATGCCATCTCTTATTGGGAAGACCCTGCCAATTTGATAGGAAAGTGCTCTATGATGGAGAAGAGAACTCCATTTCCTTCAAGAAAGATGGAAGGACATTCAAGATTTAGTCTTTAACGGAGAATGAAGAAGGAAATTTTAAGACACCTAGTGTATTTCTTAGTAGTGCTAAAGAGTTCCTACATGCATTACATGATGATGAGATAGTGGGATGTGCCATTATGGTGAAGTCAAAGGAGGATGAAAAGAAGTTGCACGTAGAGACACCTTTAGAGATGAAGCAAATGTTAGAAGAGTTTATGGATATTGTGAGGAATGGAGCACCTACAACACTTCCTCCAAGAAGGGCCATAAGTCATCAAATAGACTTTGTACCTGGTGCATCTCTACCTAAAAAAGCAGCCTACAAGCTTACCCCTAACCAAAACAAGGAAGTGGCAAGACAAGTGCAAGAGTTATTAGATCAAGGACTGATCAAGAAAAGTATTAGTCCATGTGTAGTCCTAGTGGTCTTGGCATCCAAGAAGGGAGGAAAATGGAGACTTTGCACTAATTCAAGGGCCATCAACAAAATCACTATCAAGTATAGGTTCCCAATCCCAAGAATAGAAGACTTGATGGATTATTTAGGAGGTGCCATGTACTTTACTAAATTGGATCTCAAAAGTGGTTATCACCAAATTAGGATTAAAGAGGGTGATGAGTGGAAGACCACTTTCAAAACCACAAATGGATTGTATGAATGTCTTGTGATGCCATTTGGGCTTACCAATGCCCCAAGCACCTTCATGAGGTTGATGAATGAGGTCTTGAAGGACTTCACATGCAGATTTGTAGTGGTGTATCTTGATGATATACTCATCTATAGCAAAACTAAAGCAAAGCATCTTGAGCACTTAAGGTTGGTCTTGAAGAGACTACATGAGGAACAATTGGCTATCAACCTAGAGAAATGTGAGTTCAGGTAGCAAGAACTAGTTTACTTGGGATTTGTGGTGTCCAAGGATACATTGAAAATGGACCCAAGCAAGGTGGAGGTAATCATGAATTGGCCTGCCCCTAAAACAAGGACTGAAGTTAGGAGTTTCCATGGGTTGGCCCAATTCTATAGGAAATTTGTGAGAAATTTCAGTGGTATATGTGCACCAGTGCTTGATACCATCAAGGGAGGACTCAAGACTAATTTCAAATGGACTGAGGTAGCTAATAAGGCATTCCAAACATTGAAGCAAGAGGTAGCTACCAAACCTATCTTACTCTTACCTAATTTTTACAAGTTGTTCACTATTGAATGTGATGCAAGTGGTGTAGTAGTAGGGGGTGTATTGAGCCAAAAGGAAGGCATGTGGCATTTTTTACTGAGAATCTCAATGAAGCAAAGAAAAGGTATTCAGCTTATGACTTATAATTGTATGCATTAGTACAATCCCTCAAGAAGTGGAGGCATTACCTCCTGCCAAAAGAATTTGTTGTATTCACAGATAATCAGGCCTTGAGCTATATTAATCTTTAGGAGAAGATTAGCAATAGACACTTGAAGTGGATGGATTATCTCCAATCCTTTACCTTCACCATCAAACACAAGAAGGGGCAGCTCAACAAGGTAGCAGATACCTTAAGTAGGAAGTTATTGACTATCCAAGAAGTTCAGTTGCAAAGCATTGGAGTGGCAGGTTTCAAAGAGTTATATGAGGAGGATGAGGAATTTTCACAAGCCTACAAGGTGTGCCAAGAGTTTGAGAACCACTTCCATGGTGAGTATGTAGACTATACCCTTCAAAATGGATTATTGTTCAAGGGCAATCAGCTATGTGTGCCTAGAGGATCCATGAGGGAAAATCTGATTCAAGAGAAGCATAATGGCAGTCTAAGTGGACATTTTGGCATAAAAAAAACCATGGAGTTAGTACAAAGGTACTATTTTTGGCCTAAGCTAGCAAGGGATGTGAGAAAATATGTGGAGCAATGTGGAGTGTGTCAAAGAGATAAAGGAGGTTCAAGCAATGCAGGAATCTATCAACCTTTGCCAATTCCAAATAGGCCTTGGGAGTGTGTGAGCATGGACTTTGTGGTTGGACTCTCGAAAACCAAATCAGGTATGAATAGCATCTATGTTGTAGTAGATAGGTTCTCTAAAATGAGTCATTTCATTCCATGTAGAACTACTCATGATGCAAGCTATGTTGCACATCTCTTTTTCAAAGAGATAGTAAGGATTCATGGACTCCCATTGAGCACTGTGTCAAACAGGGATAGCAAGTTCATGGGTCATTTTTGGAAAACCTTATGGAAAAGGTTAGCAACTAATCTCTCATTTAGTTCAACATGCCATCCTCAAACTGATCGTCAAACTAAAGTTATAAATAGAGTGTTAGGAAACTTGCTAAGGTGTTTGACCAAGGAGTATGGGCAAACTTGGGATCTTGTCATTTCTCAAGAAGAGTATGCCTACAATGATAGTGTGAATAGGACCACAAGAAGGAGTCCATTTGAGATTGTATATGGAAGACACCCTAGAGGAGTATGTGAACTAAGAGACTTAGGTTCCATGGAGATGAAAAGTGGACAAGTAGAAGATTTCACTCAAACAATCAAGGAAGTCCAAGAGTAGGTCAAGAAAACTATCATGGAGTCCACTCAAAAACTCAAAGCCAAAGTAGATGAAAGGAGGAAAGAAGTTCAATTTCAGATAGGATACTATGTGATGGTTCACCTAAGCAAAGCAAGGATGCAAGAAGGCATGCCTACCAAGCTTAAAATGAGAAGAATAGGGCCTTGTAAAATTCTGGCCAAGTATGGAGAAAATGCATATAAAGTGGACTTGCCATCAGATTTGGCTATCTCACCAGTGTTCAATGTTGTAGATCTGGTCTTTTTCAAAGGGGACATCACACAACAAAATGTGGATCAACCAAGAGTGTTGTAGGACCTAGACACCAATGCCATGCCAACAAAGACTCAACCCAAAGCAGAGCAAATTTTTGAATCCCAGGTGAAGAAGACTACCAGACATCAAGTGTACATGGAACACTTAGTCAAGTGGGAAGGTCTAGTTGAGTCTAAAGCTACTTGGATAGAGGAAAGTTAGTTCAAGAAGCTAGGCATAGACCTAGCCCTTCTTGACCCCAAAGTGCCTTAGTTTGTGCTAAGGGGGAGTATGGTGCAAGAGAACCCTATTAAGGGTCCCCACCAGTCCCAATTTTGGTGTGTGGAAGTGCCTAATGAAGGCTTGTTTATAGAATAAGATTTTTTAAGCTCACTAGTGTGTGAAGGCCTAGTGGAGATCTTAGTTTTGTAGTGTGTTCTTCCTACTTTGTTGTATAGTGACTCAGGGCAGGTTCTCATCCTGAGGTAACTTCTAGTTTAGAGATGTCAAAGTCTTAAAATAGGGATTAGGAGAGTATTTTCACAAGAGTGCCATGTAATAGACCTTATTATGATCTTAGGAGTTTGAGTGAGCAAAAGTTGCTCGAGCAAGAAAAAGTTGCTCTAAAAGTTGCTAGCAACTTTTCCTAATAGAGGTCTAAACCTTACCAAGGAGGTTCTAAACCCTAACCAAGCTCTAATCTTGAGGAGAAGACTATATTTGATGTGAGAAACCCTAATTCAAAGGTTGGCAATTATTGTGTATGGCTATTGAATGAAGGAATCAAACTGTGACTAAGAAACAGTGTGTGCCAGTCAGGTTTATGGCATGAAATGTTGAATTAATGAATTGAATTTGATATATTTGATTGTGTATCAGTGTTTAATGGAGTTTTGCTTCATTTTTTAGTACTTAGACTAGGTTCTTTATTCATTTTTTTGTATATACATTTGTGTTTTAACTCTGCCAGTCCCCTGTCTAGTTTGAAGGGGTTTGTAATGTAGGGCCTATAGCTCCTATCCCCACCATGGAAACACCATGGCTCTTTGGGATATGGTAGTATAGACCCTACCCTATAAATATGTGCAAGCAAGGCCCAGAATAACAGGTGAAAACAATTGTTTGATCAAGCCCTAGGCGAGACTAAGTAGTGCCCAGCTAGGAGCGGTCAACAAAGAAAGAGCTCTAGAAGACAAGGGAGTGAGTTCCAATTATATCCCTTTTGAGGGTGGAAAGTTAAATGTGTGAAGGATCATTTTTGTGAAGGAGAGAGCCTAAGAAATCTAGGAGTGGTGTTGTTCTAGACAGTTTAGCCCTGTGACCCTGAGAGGCCTCAAAAGCCCATTCTTGGAGGAAGTGTTGTATGGACAGATGGAGGCCCAAAACCCCAAAAATATTTGAGGGTTATGCATTTGAATAGAAGTTATTTTGGAACAATATTTTTGGTTCAGTGGAAGAAAAGGGTTAAAAGTCCTACAAATCCAGAAGGAGGCCTAATTGGGGCTCTCTCTAGTAGCCCTGTTTTGTGAAGGAACTATACAATCGGGTATCAACCCATCTTTGCTATCACCTTGGAGTTGCTTAACATGTTACAAGAACACCTTAAAACTCACTTGTACCCCTATCAGAGCTTGTGGTGTTGATTGAGCTTTGAGAACCCTTATAGGCCAAAGTAAGGGAATGAAGCTAGGAAGAATCCTAGCAAAGCTTACATAGGAGAAGTACTACACTTGGTGGAAGGATTGGGCTAGGTCAGGAGATCCTAGAATGATTAGGAGTCCTATAGACCATAGTAGGTGTCCAAAGTACACTGGGATCCTAGCTAAGGATCAGGGAGCATAGACTAGCTAGTCTATCCCAATCTCCCCATTAGTTGATGCCCCTATCGAGCCAGTATAGGATATTGCTACAAAGGAGACTGAGAAGACAATAGAGGCCAAGTCTACACAAGGTCTAAATCAAGATTCAGTAACCCCTATTGATACTACTGAAAAAAAGAAGGATCGGGAAATAGAGAAAGAAAAAGAAAAATTTGAAGAGAAGAAAGATGGAAAACAAGAGAAGAAACAAGAAGAGCACAAGAAAAAAAATAAGAAAAAGAGAATACATCTTCAAAATCTGATGCAAAGAAGGCATCTAGTTATAAAGGGAAATCAAAGAAGAGGAAGTCTAAGAAAGAGGTTGATATCTTAAGCTTGATCCCAAAGGAACTCTCTGAGTTCAAAGACCTATTGAAGAAAAAGGATGGATAAGATAAGATAATAGAAAAGAAGTAGAAAATAGATGTTTTGGAACAAGTGAAAGGAATATTGAATGAGATTATACCTAAGACCACAATAAATTAAAAAAAGTGATATTTATAGTCAGTTAAGATAATTGGTAAGTTAGATAAACCAGCCTAGCATAGATACAACCGAGTATATGTTGCAAGTACACAAGAAGAAAATGGAGACAAAAGTGATTAAAGAAATCCTTCAATCAGTTGCATTAGAAAATGTAACTCTCTCTGAGTTAGCTAATGAATTGGAAAATGAGTTGCAATTAATTCTTTTATTATTTAAATAGATTTGTTTGATTTCTAATTTCACAAAAGATATAAGAGAGAAAGATAATAATATGGAAAAGGAGATCACTGGGTAGTTATAAAAAATTCCCACGAGCCTAAGTCTATTAAAGGATGCTATGAAAGGTTGAAGCACTTGATGGTAGTGAAATTTGAGCTAAGAAAGGAGGAGAATCAAATCAAAATGGATCTACTAGAACTCCAAACAATTTTGATCCCACATATAGAATCTTTGCAAAAAGAGGTTGTCAAGGCCAAAGATTTGGTTAGCACACCAGATGTTAGTGTTGTGGATAGTATGGTAAGCTTAACTGTAGATTTAAGAGATAAAATCATAGTTTTGCAAACACTTAAGGACACATGGAAGGCATTATTCAATGATACACATGATAAGTACAAAACCATTTTTGACAAGATCCACGCAATAGAAAAGAAGTAAGTTCTTATTTTGGCATTTTTTGTTAAAAAAGGGGGAATGTATGTAGAAAGGGAGAATATATTTGAAACATTGAAAAAAAGGGGGGGAATAGATGTATACATTTGGATATATATATAGGAATTATTTCTTCAGGGGGAGTAATATGTTTACCGAGGAATGGATACATTGAAAAAGGACAAATTTTGAATTATTTTGATGACTTTGAAGGTTTTTAACAAACATACCAAACTAATGCCAAAGGGGGAGATTGATACTCCTAAGAGCCATTTTTTTTCTCATTAGTTATGAGGAGGTCATATTGTTTTCCAAAGTCATTCGGTAATGAAGGAAAGATGAGTCGATAAAGAAGGGAAAGCTATTCGGTAAAGGAAATAAAGGAATAGGGAATTTTGGTAAAGGAAAAGAAAGTAGAGGCACTGAGCAAGGAAGAATCAAGCAGCGATAACCAAGTTGTACTGAGTAATGACATCAACCAAACCAAGAAGAGAAAACATGTTACCGAGCATAGCAGGCCAACATAAGCAAAATCTTTAAGTACATTGAATTTGGACACCAAACATAAAATGGTTAACTAATCTCGAGGAGATTGTATGAAAGAACACTGGAGATTGAAACATAATGATTACACATTATTAAAAGGTGAGATCTACCAATAAAAATAATGTATGTAATATGCATTGGAGCACTAACCAATGCTAGCACCTCTTGTAGGGATGATTCTAGAATACCTAGCACCATTTCTAGAATTGTATATAAATGGATTAGAGTGTGAAGATCATGCAAGTGGTATCAAAGAAAGAGGAGATTGCATGTGTGAACAAGATTACTGAGAAGGTGATGAGCAGTGAAGCCACCAAGTTACATAGCAGTGAAGAACAAAATGTTGTGATTCAGAAGTGAATCTACCAAGTACTGAATTGTTATTGTGAGAGGTACATATTATGAAATAATAAGTTAATGAGAATAAAAGAGTCTGATATGCATATGTTTGATGCAATTTTAATAGACAAGTTCATGTTACTGATTATAGAGTAATCATAATTGTAAAGTCTCTTAACTAAGAAGATCCTAGCAGATCTGATTTGTAAATCCTTTAACCAAGAACAATTCTTAAATTAGAATTGTAAAATCATTTCACAAGGTAGACTTAGTAGTGTTAAGACTCTTAACTGGGTCAATACTCTTAACAGGGTAAGCTATCATAAATAGCTAAACATTGTAGCTCTAACTGAGAAAACTTTATACTACAGTAGTGAAGTATTGTGGGTGTCGTCCCCACTTCAATTTTTATCCTCTAGCAAGGATTTCTAGGATACCAATATTTGGTTTATATGTTATATCTTTTATATGTTTTATGAGATGCATGCAAAAGCTATCAAATCATTAAATGGTTAATAATGAAAGGTTAATTAGTTTAAAATTATTTTACAATACTTATTCACCTCTCTCCTCTCAGTACTCACCGATTGCATACCTAATCCAAATTGATAATCCTAATAGTTTTTTTTGGTTGTCATTAGTTATGAGGAAGTTATATTATTTGTCAAAGTGATTTGGTAATGAAGAAAAAACAAGTCGGTAAATCAAAGAATGTTATTCGGTAAATAAAATAAGTAGACATGGAATTTTAGTAAAGAAGAAGAAAGAATAGGCACCAAGAAAGGTTGTATCGAGCACCAAACTGAGAAGAGGAGATAGTTACCAAGTTAAGGAAAAAATGTTACCAAGCACAATAGGTCGACACCTGAAGAATCTTTAAATACATTGAATCTGGACATCGAAAAAAAAATAGTTTTCTAATCTCAAGGAGATCATATGAAAGAACATTGGAGATTAAAACATGATCATTACACATGATTATGAGGTGAGATCCCCTAATGAGAATTAAATATGGAATATGCATTGGAGGAGTAACCAATGCTAGCAATGCTTGATGAGATGATTCTAGAAAATATAGCACCACTTATAGAATTGTATATAAGAAGATCAGAGTATGAAGATCAGTATGCATACATGAACAGTCGTTATGGTTTATTGCATGTGTGAAGAAGATTATTGAGAAGGTGATGAGAACAGAAGCCACCGAGTAACAAAGAAGTGAAGAAAACTTAAATATTGTGATCTCCCGAGTACTAAATTATTAGTGTAAAAGATACATAGTATGAGGTAATGAGTTAATGAGAATATAGAGTTTGAAAAGAATGTGTTTGATGCAAGTTTGACTGATATATTTAGTGTTACTGATTACATATTAATTAGAGTTGTATAATTCTTTTAACCAAGAACATCCTAGAAAATCTTATCTATAAATCCTTTAACCAGGTGCAGTTCTTAGATTAGAATTGTAAACTCTTATTTGTAAAGATCTACTTAGCAGTCTTTAGACTCTTAACTAGGTTAATACTCTTAATAGGGTAAGCTACTAGAAATAGCTAAACATTGTAGCTCTAACTGAGAAAACTTTATTCTGCAGTAGTGAAGTCTTGTGAGTGTCATCTCCACCGCTATTTTTATCCTCTGACAAGGAATACCAAATATTTGTGTTATGAGTTATTTATCGTATGTTTTATATATTTCATGTGATGCATGAAAATGATAAGGAATCAATAAATGGTTAGAAAGGAAATTTTTATTTGGTTAAAAGTGTTTTATAGTATTGATTCACCCCTCCCCTCTTAGTACATATCTTTCCACACCTAATCCAACAATTGGTATCAGAGCCTAGTCTCTTAGTAAGGAGACTAGTCACTTGAGAGGAAAGATTTGGAAAAATGGAAAGCTACAAATATGAAAGGGTGATTGAGAATATGGAAATGGAACTTAAAATGGCTAACAGGCAAGTTGAAGAATTGAGCAGGAAATTGAAACATTCAATCAACAAAAGGAAGGAGATAGCACATAAATTGAAAGATACTTAAGATCAAGTTGAGGAACTTGAAGAACAATTAGAAGGAAGAATGTCTGATAAATTTGATTCTATCATATCATAAAATTCTAAAAAGAAAAAAAACCTAGCTGATCAAGTGGAAATATTGAAAAGAGAATAAGAAGCATAGTCGGTAAGGATGTGTGAAACCCTAGAACAAAAAGGAAAAGTTAAACATGAAAAAAGGAAAGCTAAAGAAGACAAAAGGAAAATAAATACAATACTGGATGAGAAAGATAGGGAAATAATGAGGTTGACACAAACTCACTGCAACTTGACAGACCAACTTGCTATTGCAAATCAAGATGTTGCAAGGAAAGTTTGAGAAATTATAGAACTAAGATCTAAGAAGCAACATCTGAAGAATGATCTAAAATTTGAAAGAGATGATAATGAAGTCCTTAAAATAAATGAAGAAGCATTGAATATTCTAGATGAATAGCTGAGAAATGAAAGACAATCGAGAGACACTACTGGACTCAGTTACAATGTAAATAACTCTACTAAGAAGGGTGATTCCTCCAAATAAGGATCCAATCAAGATAAAGATGCTACCCCACATAAGTCAAAGAAGCATACATTTTATCATTGTGGAAAATTAGGACACAAAAAACATCTACAAAAGAAAGAAAGGTAATCCACTGAATACTCCTAAGTTTAAAGGTCATTGTTATACCTGTAATAAGTATGGTCATAAGGAATTTGAATGTAGAGAAAGAGTTATTAACACTCCAAGGAAACCACTATTTGAAGGTTACTCTTACAAATGCAAGAGACATGGTCATAAATATGGAGAATGCAAGTCACAAAGGAAAAATGAAAAATGGGTCACTAACTGGTAGAATGCTAACAACAACTAACAAGGACCTACTATACCATGAGATTAAAATACAAGGATTGCTTGTACAACATGTGGAATATTTGGTCACATTTCTTCAAACTTCCTAAGGATGTACAGTATGAATAATAGGAAATCATGAAGAAACACTAGAATGACTTGTTTCCAATGTCACAAAGTCAGTCACCTAGCCAAGCACTGCAGGTACCGAAATAAGGATTCAACCATGGAACAACTGAGTGAAAAGACTCAAGTCAACATTGATCAAATTAGAGAAAAAGTGAATAAGACTTGGAGAAGGAAGTCACAAGATGATGGAACCAAAATTGGAACTCGTGATGCAACCACATCCTCTAGATCGGGTGCACCTATCTTCACTTAATCGATCAAAGGTATATAGAAGGAGATGATAACCTAAATTTCATCTTTAAAAGGTTCCTAGATTTAGTGCAAAGATCCATATCAACATACCAAGATGCATTTGGATATAAGTTATGAAGTTGTCATTTCATATATTTATCAGTTATGTGTAGATTTATTTTACTCCATTCAGTGAAGCAAAGTGTAGTCCAGTTAATGGTAAAATGAAGTTAGGTAAAGAGCATTAAATGCATATTATAGCCATTGGAAGCCCTAACCTAAGGAAAAACTCTAAAAAGAGAGTTTTCTATTTCATTTTTACCTTGCACTTTTGCGAGCACTTTGAAGCATTGATAGAGACCAAATCACAAAATGATTCTGAGCATTCAGTTGAGCATTCTGAGCATCTACAAAGATCATTTGAGGTATTTCAAGCATTTACCAAGATCATTTCATAGATTCTAATTACTATTCAATTAGAACCCTAGTATTTGTTGAATTATTTCAAGATCAAAGATGGCACCAAAGATGCAGAAACCACTTATAGTAAAAAAGATTGATCCTATAAACTAGAAGTATAATCTTCCACCTATCATTTCTACTAAAATTGAGAAAGTTGGAGCTTAATCCTTGATCTCACCAAGAGTTATTTTGATTGAAGACGTTAGCTCCTTTATCCACTATAAAATTAAAGATATATGTCACTTGGAGAGATTGATACATCTTATAGAAACTTATGTGTAAATGGAAATTTGAGGAGCGACCACACACATTTGCAAACCAAAGGTTTGGTCCATGCTATGCATGTACCAATGGTTTTTAAGCATGAATGGATGAGAATTGCATTAGAAAATTGCATGATTGGTTTATGTGGTTTGATGGGCCAGTGAAAATCACTAAAGATGTTTTGCATATGGTAACATGATTTTTGGTCAGTGATATACTAAGGGCTTACAAGAAGACTGATAAGAACAAACTATGTGAGCTTACCAAAGCTCAAGAGGATGGAAGAGGACTGAAACTATCTACTATTGAAGACCCCGAATTGAATTTTGCATCCAATATCATATCCTACTGGATATTCCAATCATCTCGGGTAGATAGTGTACCCTGTGGAGTAGTAGATATAGCATACAAAAATGTCAAAAGGACATGAAGATTGATTTATGTGAGATATTGTTGAAATAGCTGGATGAGAACATGAACACCATAAGGAAAGAAAAGACAAATACATTGAAGTTCGGACCAATGTTGGTATGTATTTTCTTTTACTTCCAAAATTCATTTCCTACAATCTGTGAAGTTACATGGAAAGTAGATATACCCATTTTTTATCAGATAAATGAGTTTATTCATGGAAAGAGTGATAATTTTAATGTAATAATGGATGAATACTTTAGTAAGTTTCAATCTAGAATGCATAAGACATATAGAATTCCACCTCAATTAGTGGAAGAGTATAAAGATGAACTTTGTTTTAAAGTTGATACTAATATTTGTATCATAAGGGCTATGGAGCCTAGAATAGAGTGGTTACCACCTATTGGTTATGAGATGAATATAGATGCAGCCACAATTTAGATAAAAGAATTATTGGAGAAACTAGTTGACAGAAGTTCAACTTGGTATGGAACATATGAAGAGGTTAAGGATAAAATAAGGGTAGATAAATTGATACCTAAAGCAATCAAGAAGACTAGTAAAATGATAAATGCATTATCTGAGAGTCTAGGCATTAATGATGTTGAAGTTGAAGAAGTTTCTGAGCCTTTAGAGATAAAGGAAAAGAATATTAGAGTAAAGAAAGAAACCCCTAGCCCAGCTAGTTTAAGACCATCTACAAGGTCTACCTCTACACCAAGAGAAAAAAAGAAAGCAGAAGAAGAACCTGTAAAAATAAATACCTATGTCAGAGAAAACAAGGCTACTAGGAGGCCAAGAAGAAAATTAAAGCTGCAAAAATAAATTGATATTGAATTAGAATACCTATCAAGTTTAAGGTTGCATCAAGTAAAAAGGTGAAAATTCTTAATGATTTTCTCAAGACACTAGAAAGGTATGGCGGACATTTAGTCATGAAATAATTAAAATATGACACAAGGACTGATGAGGAGAAAAATAAGATTGAAGAGATAGTTATTACTAGACTACATCAGTTTAGAACAACACCAGTTGAAGTGGTACAAAATATTGATGGATAGTTATATCAGAAAATAGATGCAAGATGGAAGTATGCTCTTGTTGCTGAAAAAGAAATGAGCGAAAGGTCACTTGCAATCATTGTCCCATATCTAAAAAATAGAGGAATAAAAGATAATTTAAAATAATATTAAAAAATATTTCTAGTAAAGGGCAGGGAATTGAGAATCATGGTTAGCAAATTGGAAGAAGTAAAAAAAGACTCCGATGATCTTTGGAGAAAGATATTTTCTATAGATCAACCAAAAATTGAAGGAGTTAAAGAAAAAGAGGACAAATCTAAACCAGTTGAGTTGATAAAAAATTAGTAAGAAGACACCATAGAAGATATAATTAGACAAGATCCAGATGACACAATAAAAGTTGATGAAGATGTCATGAAAAGTGAGGCCATAGAGAGATAAGGTATGGATGTAGACGATTCTACCAAGAAAATATTGTTGGTAGAAGTTCCTATCATTGTTCAAATATTAAATTTCCCTGAGATAGAGGTTACAAGTGATGCACCTACCAAAGTTGAGACACCTACCGAGCCTGCACAAGATACTGATACAAAGGATACTGAGAAGACACAAGAGACCAAAAAAATACAAGGTCAGAATGAAGAATTGGTAACCCCTACCAATACTACTGGACAACAGTAGGAACAATAAAAATAGAAGGAAGAAGTAGAAGAGAAGTAAGAAGAAAAATAAGAGAAGTAAGAAACAAAAAAAGAAGAGAAAAAGAAATAAAAAGAAGATAAAACTAAAGAAACATCTTCTAAATTAGATGCAAAGAAGGCATCTACCTCTAAGGGAAAATAAAAGAAGAGGAAATCTAAGAAAGAGGTTGACATAAGTTAAGTAATTGTTATACCTAAGGTTGATTACTTAACCATGAGCCCTAAGGAACTCTCTAAGTTCAGAGATTTATTGACGAGGAAAGTTACTTAAGATAAGATCATAGCTAAGAAGCCAAAAATGGATGTTTTAGAGAAGGTTAAAGGTATTTTGAATGAAGTTGTACCTTATGCTAAAGTAAATGAGAAAGTAGAAATTTATAGTCAGTTGAAAGAACTTGTCAGTCTGATTAACTAGCCAAGCACATCTATACAACCAAATATATGTTGCAAGTTCATAAGAAGAAGATGGAGACAAAGGTGATTCAAGAAGTTCTTCAATCAGTTGATTCAGACTAGGTAACTCTTTTAGATTTAATAAATGAATTGGAAAATGAGTTCAAACAATACTTTTACTATTTCAGAAAAATTGTTTGTTTTCCAATTTCACAAAGGAGAAAAAAAAGATAATAATGTGGAAAAAGATCTCAGCGAGAAATTATCTAAGATTTCCACTGAGCCTAAATCAATAATAGAATACTATGAGAGGCTAAATCACTTGATGGGAGTGAACTTTGAGTTGAGAAAGGAGGAGAATAAGATCAAGATGGATTTACATGAACTCCAAACAATTTTGATACCTCACATAGAATCACCGAAGAAACATATTCAAAAGGCAAAACATCTAGTTAGCACACTGGATGTAAGTGCTATGGATAGTATGGTAATTCTAACTGTAGATTTAAGCGAGAAAATTATAGTGTTGAAGACACTTAAGGACACCTAGAAGGCATAACTCAAGGATGTAGATGATAAGTACAAAACCATTTTTTTTAAGATCCCCAAACTGGACAAATAGTAAGTTAATGTTTTTGGCATTTTTGTTAAAAAAGGGAGAATACATATAAGTTAAGGGTAAATATATATAGAAAAGAATAAGTTTGAAAAAAAAAGGGAAAATTATGTATATAGTATGGAGATGTACCGAAGATATGACTTTGAAGTTTTTAACAAACATACCAAACTAATTCCAAAGGGGGAGATTGATACTCCTAGGAGTTAAGTTTTGTTGTCATTAGTTATTAGGAATTCATATTATTTGTCAAAGTCATTTGGTAATGAAGAAAAGAAAAGTCAATAAACCAAAGAATGCTATTTGGTAAAGATAATAAGTAGACAGGGAATTTTGGTAAAGAAGAAGCAAGAATAGGCACCAAGAAAGGTTGTACCAAGCACCAAACCAAGACGAGGAGATAGTTACCGAGTTAAGGAAAACATGTTACTAAGGACAGTAGGATGACACCAAAAGAATCTTTAAGTACATTAAATCTAGACACCGAACAAAAAATGGTTTGCTAATCCTCAAGGAAATCGTATGACAAAATATTGGAGATTAAAAAATAATGATTACACATGATTACAAGGTGAGATCTACCAATGAGAATTAAGGATGGAATATGCATTGGACAAGTAACCAATGCTAGCACTGCTTGATGAGATGATTCTAGAAAATCTAGCAGCGCTTCTAGAATTGTATATAAGAAGATAATAGTATGAAGATCATTATGCATGCACGAATGGTGGTTGTAGTTTATTGCATGTGTGAAGCATATTACTGAGAAGGTGATGAGAAGAGAAGAAACTGAGCAACAAATAAGTGAAGAACAGTTAAAGATTGTGATCTACTAAGTACTAAATTGTTAGTGTGAAGGGTACATAGTATGAGGTAATGAGTTAATGGGAACATAGATTCTGAAAAGCATATGTTTTATGTAATTTTGACAGACGTATTTAGTGTTACTAATTACAGATTAATCAGAGTTGTATAAGTCTCTTAATCGAGAAGATCCTAGTAGATCTTCTTTGTAAATCCTTTAACCAAGTGCAGTTCTTTGATTAGAATTGTAAAATCCTCTAACAAGGTAGACTTAGCAGTCTTTAGACTCTTAACCAAGTTATTTACTCTTAACTGGGTAAGCTATCAAAAATAGCTAAACATTGTCGCTCTAACTGAGTAAACTTTATTCTGTAGTAGTGAAGTCTTGTGGGTGTCATCCCCACTGTTGTTTTTATCCTCTGATAAGTATTTATGTGATACCAAATATTTGTGTTATGAATTATTTATTATATGTTTTATATATTTCATGTGATGCATGCAAATGATAAGGAATCAGTAAATGTTTAGAAAGGAAAATTTAATTTGGTTAAAAGTGTTTTACAGTATTGATTCACCCCTCCCCTCTCAATACTTATCTTTCCACACCTGCTCCAACAGACCTCTCTTGCATATTTTTACATGATATGCAACTAATCCCTATGAATACAATGGATTTGTATCCAGCCATGTGGTGCACATATACAAAACAATCTTCATGGATATAATGGATTCATATCCATCCATGAAGTGCACATATACATAAATATTCATGAATATAATGGATCTGTATCCATTCACGAGGTACACACATGGGAAAAAATTTTAGTAGGCATGGGTTTTTAGATAGAATTGACATGAATGGAATACAACCTATGATAAATTTTAATCCTATCTTTTGTGTGGTCCATAGTATGACATACAATATTATTTGGCATGGTTTTCACTCTTTGTGTGGTTCATAGTAAGACATACAATCTTACTGGGAAAGTTAATCACCTCTCTCTCTCTCTCTCTCTCTCTCTCTCTCTCTCTCTCTCTCTCTCTCTCTCTCTCTCTCTCTCTCTCATGGATCACCTAAGTGCAACATAATTTCCTAGCCGATGTCATCCATGATTGTCTCGATATCTCTTCCATGGTTCTATAACATAACATAGTTTTCTATTTTTTAGGATCATGGAGTCTTATCTCATCCTTGATCTATTATCTTTCTCTTTTTAGCTGACCACATATGCTCCTACAATAGATTTATAAGTATGATATTAATGGTTAAGACATTTTCTCTAGAAAGGTCTCGTCAACTAGTTGACTTGGAATCTTAGTAATCTCTAGGCATTTGTTTTTGTTTTTATCTATCCTTGTATATGAAAGTATGGGTAAATATTCTTAGTTTTGGGGATTGTGTCCTTGAACTTAGTGATGTGTTATCTCCTTGCAGTTTTCCCATGATCTTCAACTTTCTCTCTTTCTACTACTTTACTATGAGCATGAGGTGGACTCATAGTCCTACTAAAGTGAGGGATAAATGTATCATCTTAAAAAGTAAAAACCCTTGTTAGATTCTCATATTTATCCCTATTTTAGCATTTATAGGTTCCCACATTGATTCCACATCTTTCTAGCCTTCTTGCATCCTTGAAATCTATACTATTTGTCCAAAACTCAAGAATGGATCTAAATTATATGTACGATTTCCAAAATATCCATCCATTCACATAATTTATTTTCCCTCTAGGACCTATTAGGCCCCAATTTTGTAATTTCATGATTTGAAGATATTTCCGCTCAATTTTCTCATTTATTTTCCCTCTTTTCCCCAAACCACTTAACACCTCTCAAATCCCATAGCTTTACCTTGAAATTTACACCTTCACATATGTAAAAATTTATTTGACCTATACCAAGTATAGGTCAAACCTAATTCAACCTATACCTTGGGGGTTGGGTTTTGGTGGGTTTCGGGCTTGATACAAGGTGTTTTCATTTTTCTTTCCCAGTGAGGTAGGCCTTCACAAATTTGGACCATGAAATCAATATAAATGTTGGTCTCTTACTCTCATTTTCACATCTCAATCCATCAACTACACTCATGATCAAAATCCATTAATTCCAATAAATCCATCAACTACAATCCATTCACAAGAAAGTTGTTGTACATACAAGGAGTTCAAGAAAGAAAGAAAACATCCATCCATCAAGGCATCCATTATCAATAATCCTTCTTGTATTTCTTCTTCAATCTGGAACATTGTTGAAAACTACAACATTCATCATTCAAGGGTTTGGTTTCATTATTTCTTGTTGGATTTTTGTGGAATCTAAGCTATTGCACTAACACGTGTGATCATCTCCAAAGCAGCATTGCATCATTGAGGTATAAGGTAATTTATGTTTCAAATCTATATTAAAATTTCTCATGCACTTTGAATTATATTTCAAGGTTAATTTCTATACAGGAACTTGACCAAGACATGCCCCTTTCCCCCCAAAATTTATTATTTCTTATGTGCAAGTGTAGATTCATAGAGTTTCAAATTCAAATTTATAGATCTGATGATACAGTAGCAGCCATAGTTCTGAGACCTTCAGTTATAGCCCTCTCAGGTCTAGGTCAATACCTATAAATTTGACCTATTCCTAGTTTTTGCAGATCTGAAGTTGATTCCACTACTAGCCCTCAAGGTGAGTACTTTTTCATCCTTGTTACTTCATAGCACTTACTTTGATACACTAGATTTGATATCTTGTTATTTATCATTAAATGAGTGTTTAGTTTGCTTGCACTTCCTTATACTACATTTCTATAAATTAGATGGAAAGGACCCTAGAATCACACATCCTTTTAGACTCATGCATTAGCATCCCTTCATCTACTTGGGTTGTGATAATCATATCTAGTCTAAAGGGGTCACATTTTAGGCCCCCTTCCAATGTATGTGTCAAAGTGAGAGTCTACTATTGATTACCATTACTTCTTCTGGAAGAAAACACTCCATGCTAAATACATCTCTAGCATAAGCTTTTAAAAAAATGTAATACTCTTAACAACACATGCAAAGTATATTCACATCATTTATACATCCAAATAATTACACAATAAATGGATAAGAGATACTAATTCTATTATAAAATGTTACACTACCCAATATAATTATAAATTTACTCATGGACTCTAATATAACTAAAAGAGTTTGCACCACGTTTATTCTTATTCATCACCTTTAGTTTCTAACATCTAGATACATAAAATAAAATGACTTAGAGGCCTTAAAATTTATATTACTAATGTATGTAAATGAGTTTATAAATAATCAATTTGTATACTATTATTTTTAAACAAAAATATTTTAACAAATGTAATGAAATGTTAGAACAAGAAATACTATAAGATTCATATTTTGTTGATACTAAATAGAAGGAGACTCTTCAATGTATGAATATTTTATATTGATAACATAATAGACCAACTTTCACATGGAAACAAACTTAAAGTAATTGATAATAATATGTAATTTTGAGAAATCCTCCTGATACATTTTGAAGAGGATGCCTCCAATCATCTTCAATGAGAACTTTAATTCTCAACTTGATGATAATAGCTAGCCTATACCTCCCATATATACTATATTTATGCTTTGGATGTCACTCAAGCCATAGTAATACATCCAAAACAAACTTACCTATATATGATTATTGTTTAGTGAAAAATGGGTGCTAATGAATTTAACAATATAAACTATGTGAGATGAATTCTTTAACTAGCCACTTCCACACTAACATTCAAAAATACAAGAGAAAGATGGGCTTCCAAGCATAAATCTAAATATAACCCAAGTTAGATTAGCAAAACCCAATGAGATAAAGAGATGCCAATGCTAAACCCAAATTATATTAAGGAATTATGCCAACAAGTACTCTTTCATGCAATGTAGGATTTGATTAAGAATGTGTAAATTTAAAAGTGCAATTGAACCAATTGATTTAATGAGGAAAATAAGATAGATCTAGATGTTAAATGTAAGCAATCAACCCAATTAAGATGTGAAAATAGGCCTAGATTAAGAAATGAAATGAATGATAAATTACTCACCTTGAAATTTGTAGAGTAATATGCCTTTTTTCTTTGAAAACTATGGATCCGAACTTATGATAGAACTTCCGACTATGGATTCGTGATCATAATAGAAAACCCAAAAAATGTTGTTTTTCCCAGACCTCTAGGAACAAGTTGACCAGGTCACTATGTTCCAAAATAGGTCGAGAAGGTCACCATGTTCCCAGGATACCATAGAAAAGTCGACCCAACTTCTTTGCAAATGTCTCAGCAAGTAGTTTCTAGATCTATTGTTGTAATTCTTATATCCTATTCCTACACATAGGAAATATATTTTTTGGGTTTAAGTGGATGAGGGTTTGCCTTGGTGAAGTCCTAGATTGAAGAATCAACCTTGAAATGTAAATGTAATGATAAAGGAAATTATAAATTTAGTAGGATTGAATATATCAAATGAACAATACAAGTAACTTTTTAGATGTTATTGAATTTGAGATGTGATCAAATATCCAAATATAATAGTCTAGAATCAAATAAACTAAAAGAAAATAAAAGAAGTCAAAACCTCATGTATAAGAATGTATGTGAAATTCCATGATGAAGGATGAAAGAACTTGAATGATTTGGAATTATGGATCTTGTCTTTTGAAGCCAAACTCCACCACCACCTTGAAGGAAGAAGCTTGATGCAAGAAGGAAATACTTGAATTTGATGAATGCTTGAAGATGCTTGTTTGAAATATCATGAATGTGTGTATTCTTGATCATGATTTCTTGTAGCATGATGATTTATATTCTTGGATTGGAATTCGGGTGAAAATAAAATGCCCAAGCCTCCTTATATACTAGTTTTTGAGATCAAAAATGAAGGAGGCTGACCTAGGAGAAAAATAAATCAATCAGCAAAATGGAGGCACATAGGACCTCACAATCAAAATCCATCAGGGAAGAGGTTGAATTGGAGAACCTCTTCAAGGAATAGGTCGACTTGGTTGACCTATTCCAAAATAGGCTGACCAAGTTGACCTATTTCTAAGGAGGAGCCCAGAAAGGGGTCCCAAAGGCCTCAGAGAAGGTGTAGAAAGAACTTGAAGAAAATGAAGATGTCAAAAGATATGGCTAGAAAGGTGATAAAATAGCACTTAAAGGACAATGTTGAAAGATGAGAGATGATCCATAAATGAGGAGAGAGAGAGAGAGAGAGATTACCTTTCCCATTAAGGCTTGTGTGCCTTACAGTGAATCAAAAAAAGGAAACAAAAAGATAGGATCAAATGGTCTAGCAGATTTGTGTGCCCTGTAGTCAATCCTATGCGCCCGTTGGTAGATTTTTCATGCATGTGTATGTGTGTCCAACCGTGAATCAATTCATTGGTATCACCATGGAGTAAAAATACATTTTTTCTCTCTATGGATGGACAAGGGTATGTTATCCGTAGAGAAAATGTGTGTGTGCATGTCCATAGGATGGAGAAGTGTCACTAATACCCGCTAGGGAGTGCCATGTAACAATGTAAAAGTAAAAATGCATAAAAATTAAATTATACTACAAAGATGGTGCATGTATTCCCCTCTCCTTATGATGACTATGCAGCCATAGACATCATACAAAAGAGAATAAAGGATAAATACTTCTAGCAATAGATAAATTATGAAAGGATATGTCACTTATGAGAACAGACCCTTGAAAAAAAGAGATCTTGTTAGCAAGACATCTATCTTTAAGAGGATTTTCATGAAAAAAATTAACAACTTCAAGAAAAAAAGGAGAAGAAGAAAAAGAATGCACATATTCAGCCCCATGTGTATAAGTGGAATATGGATTCTTGGATGAAGGATGAAAAACTTTAAATCACATAGAAAGGTAAAATGTTTATAATGAGCATAGTTCTACAAATAAATAAGAGGTGATGATCGTGGACATGCATCTCTTGTATTCCAGAGAGAGCTATGATCAAGACACAATTCCTCATAGGAAAAGAATGTCACATGATAAATAAATGTCATTGTACTAAGGAAAGTCAATCCTTAGACAAAGAGAGATAAAGAATGTACAAACAACCTTTCCCACCAAGAGTGAGACAATAAAGAGATATCTATGGTGGATTATATAGAATAAAATCTTGTGAGATATAAAGATTAACTGTAAGAAGAAATCATAATCTAGCCATGTATAGAACAAAACACCCAATATCAAATAGGAATTATCATAGAACAATACAACACCATAGAGAAAAGTAAGGCAAGTAGCATCATAGGATATAGAATTCTAAACATAATATGGTAGAAAATATATCACCTATGAAGGAAACTATAGATGATTACTAAATGAAAAATATTAAAATCCAAGGCATGGAAGAACATTGTTAGGGACTGGAACATTCGTGTTGTACATGAAACAAAGAATTACATACCCATAGATAAGAACATATCATAAACAATGAAAATATATATAGAAATGAATGGAAAACATGAAAGGATACAATTTTAAGCCTACTACAAAGAGATAACATATCCTTAAAAGAGAAAATAAGATAATCCTCCTAGGATAAATCCCTTATAACAAGTATAAGACAAACATAAAGTTTCACATAAAAATGTAACACAACAAATCAATGTAAACATATTATAAAGAATACACACCTAAAAGGGAAAAGGGAAGGATATATATAAATAACACTAAAACATGTCTCCCAAATATGAAATATGCACTTTGTAGAAAGGGTATTAAATTATAGAAGACATGTGCAAAGGAGCTAAAATGGATCCTAAGAAAAGATGAACTTTTCCCCCCGTTGAAGAGGAAAAAATGGAAAGACCTATTGCGCCACTCTTGGACATATTATAAAAAATAACAGAGAGGGGCCCCAATAGGGAATAGAAATTCCAATTAATCTTATGAAGGAGAAATAAAATATCTTCTGCATAATTAATTTTACCATTTTCAACTTTTTCATGAACATACAAAATGAATTTCATACAATCAAAAAGTAAATGTTTATTATTGTAGCAAAAGGGACATGAGAATCAAGAAATAGAATTCTTTTGATAAGGTTGATATCTTAATTTAGGAACAATCAAAAGGTAGTTGTAAACTCTTAATGCTACGGAGTCGCAACTTTCATTAGGAGATAAAGTTGGAATTGGAAAAAGAAGGTGAAGAGGATGTTGTGGGGGAGGGAAACAAGGAAAAGTATTTGAAGGGGAAAAATAACCAAGGACCTTTTGAGGGTGTCAGTGAGAAATGTGGACATGATGCTTAATAACATGCTCATAGATACCAAGACCTAAACCCTTATAACCTTGTCTAGTGATAATATTTTAGCCTATAGTATAAGTAGAGCGAAGGGCACATGGAGAGAATGGTTTATTTTGAGGGTGATGGGTAAATGTGGTTTAAGGAGGAATGGAATTAGGAGTTATATGTATAGGATATTGAGGTGTAGGTGATGGAGCAGGTGAAGCAGATAACTCATCTCAGAATTGGTTAACATCTAAATCATGAACCATGCTTTGAATTTGTTGAAATGTAGAAGAGGTATGAGGGATTGATAATGGGAAGGATTAGTCACATGATTAGGATTAGGAGCATCACTAAAAAAATCTCTAATGTTATCCAAAAGATGAATAAAAAATCCACATGAAATCCTAATGATCATCTTGAAATATGTTTTATCAGGAAACCTTGTATTAGTTAACGTCATAATAACATATGCAAGAAAAGAATGTAAAGACATAAACATCATGTAATGAAAGAAACTTACATAAAAATAATAGGCATGATAAATATATGAAAGCATGTAAGCATTACCATGAAGAGTATTATGCACCATAATGGTTTAGCAAATGCCATTATTACAAAAACAAGATAACCAAATCTAGTCGCAAAATCAACAAGAAGATGGAATTTGTTGGGCTCACTAAAAGAAGATAAATAGCCAATGGAAAGAAACACTCTAACCTCAAAAGGAAAATGGGCACAAGTCGGGTTCACCAAAATGTTTAGGTGAAGGTGAACATACAAGATAATGCACCAAAATCAAAAGGAGGTTGTAGGAAATCAAGTTCATCAAAATGTTTAGGTGAAGGAGAACACACAAGATAATGCACCAAAATCAAAAGGAAGTTGTAGGACATCGGGCTCACCAAAATATTTAGTGAAGGTGAACACACTAGATAATAGAAAGGGAAATCCAACACCAAGATTAAAAGGAAGTTGTAACACGTTGGGTTCGCCAAAAGAAGCTAAACACCTAATGCCAAGAAGGAAATAAGAAGATCAAAGGATCTAACTCTAAAATCAAAAGGCAGAGATGCATCGGGTTCACCAAAATGTTTAGTGCTTCAAGTGAAAACACAAGATAATGCAAAGGGAAATCTAACACCAAGATCAGAAGGAAACCGTAACACATCAGGTTCATAAATGTTTAAGGGGAAAATGGGTGCTAATGAATTTAACAATATAAACTACGTGAGATGAATTCATTAACTAACCACTTCCACACTAACATTCAAGATACAAGAGAAAGAGAGGCTTGGAAACATTACTCTCAATATAACCCAAGTTAGATTAAAAAAAACCCATGAGATAAAGGGTTGCCAATGCTAAACCCAAATTATATTAAGGAAGTACACCAATAAGTCCTCTTTCATGCAATGTAAGATTTGATTAAGAATGTGTAAATGTAAAAGTGCAATTGAACCAATTGATTTAATGAGGAAAAAAGATAGATCTAAATGCTAAATGTAAGCAATCAATCTAATTAAGATGTGAAAATAGGTCTAGATTAAGAAATAAAATGAAAGATAAAGTACCCACCTTGAAATGTGTAGAGGAATGTCCCTTTTTTCTCTGAAAACTACAGATTTGAACCTGTGACAGAACTTTCAATTGCACATTTGCGATTACAATAGAAAACCCAGGAAATGTTTTTTTCCCATACCTCCAAGAATAGGTCAACCAGGTCACCGTGTTCTAGAATAGGTTGACTAGGTCACAGTGATCCCAGGATAACATAACAAAGTCAACCCAACTTGTTCAAAATTGTCTCAGCAAGTAGTTTCCAGATCTATGGTTGTAATTGTAATACTATGTTCCTGTACACAAAAAAACTTATTTTGGGGTTTGGGTGGATGATGGCTTGCCTTGGTCAAGCCTTAAATTGAGGAATCGACCTTGAAATTTAAATGTAAATGTAATGATAAAGGAAATGCTAACATGTATTAGGATTGAATATATCAAATAAAAGATATAATTACCTTTTCAAATGTCATTGAATTTGAGATGTGATCAAATATGCAAATGTAATAGCCTTGACTCAAAGAAACCAAAAGGAAATCAAAGAAGTCAAAACCTCATGTATAGGAATGTATGTGGCATGCCATGATGAAGGATGAAATAACTTGAATTATTTGGCATTATAGATCTCCTTGTTAGAAGCCAAACTTCACTACCACCTTGAAGGAAGAAGCTTGATGCAAGAAGGAAATGTTTGAATTTGATGAATACTTGAAGATGCTTGCTTGAAATCTCATGAATGCGGGTATGCTTTCTTTTGATTTCTTGTAGAATATGCTTTCTTTTGATTTCTTGTAGAATGATAATGTAGCTTCTTGGATCATAATTAATTTGGATGAAAATTAAATGCCCAAGCCTCCTTATATACTACTTTTCAGGATCAAAAATAAAGAAGGCCGATCTGGGAGAAAAATAAATCAATCAAAAAACCTAAGGCACATAGGACATCACAATCAAAATCCCTTAGGGAAGAGCTCGACCTAGCCGACCTCTTCTAGGTACAAGTCAACCTAGTTGACCTATTCCAAGAATAGTTTGACCTAGTCAACCTATTCTAGGAATAGGTCGACCAAGTCGACCTATTCTCGAGGAGGAGCCCAAAAAGGGGTCCCAAAGGCCTTAGAGAAGGTGCAAAAAAAACCTAGAGAAAATGAAGCTACCAGAAGATATGGCCATAAATGTGATAAATTAGCACCTAAAGGACCATGCCAAAAGATGAGAGATGATCTAGAAATGAGAGAGAGAGAGAGAGAGAGAGAGAGAGAGAGAGAGAGAGAGAGAGAGAGAGAGACCATGCTAAGGAGGGCTAAAATGTCTCAAAATGAAAGTATGTCCATTTTAAGATGGTACAATTATGATAATAACTATGTAATCTATTTGAGATTTAAGTTAAGTAAACACAAGATAACTACTCATAAATCAAGCATGGCATAAGATTAAAACATAACAAATATTCCTTTTAAAATTTAGACTCTTACACCCAATGAACCATTTATAATACAATATAATTTAAAAAGTTATAAAAAAAATTCCAATAATTTTATATCTTATATTTAATTTATAATATTAAAGCTTACATCATGTCTATAATCCACATCGCTACCATATTTAATTGAAACAATACACTAAGTTGTAGATTACTATCATAATTGTTCAACCTTTAAAATTGTATAATATGACCTTTATTTTTGTAGCATCATCTGATACTCCTTTGAAATAGGCCCATTTTCTAGTGTTGTAGCTCAAGCCAAATCTGCATTCATGTGATATTTATATACTCTCTGCATTTCCCTTGCCACTTGAATTTTCCTTTGATTGCATGGATCCTTGGTGCACTTCATTTGAAAGAGCTTCTGGTCGACTTTTCATAGGTAGCAACTCATCATCATCCTCCATATCCCTTCTCTTCCCCCATAGCACCATATAAAGACCTATCACAACCAACATTTCTCCTCCTAGACTGCAAGCAATATCATGTATAATATTAATTAGGTTAATTTATAATTTATTTAGATGATTTATTTGAAATTATATTATCTACAGTGTATAAACATTTTGATCATGTATGCCTTTTTTTATTAACATTTTAAATCACATTCTGATTTTGGATCCTATTCTTATTTATCATTTGAGAGTGATCTAAAATGTTGATTTGAAAAATAAAATATACATAATCAAATCTAGAAAAAATTATAGAATACATTAATAAATTTTGAAAATATGATAAAATTATACTTCTTTTCAACAAAATTCATTTTTTAATTCAATATTAAATAAATCACTTAAACAAATCAGAACTTAAAACAACCTATCTAAACTAAAATATTAATCAATTGATGTAATATATCGATTCAATAAATTCAACCTTCCCGAATGAAGTTGTTCATCCAAAACAGTAGGTGACAAAATAGCAACTATGAGCAACACTACAGGAGAGAACATAGCTACAAAAACTGGCCCTTTCTTGCCGATGCACCACATCTGCATGCAATATGCAAGTACTGAAATCACTATTCCCTGCATAAACAAAACCCCAAATAAACAACCATCAGCATGATTAATCAGTAAAAGTAGTGTAAATAGGCCTTTATAAGGAATATATAAAATTATAAAGAAGTGCATATAATTCATACAGCATAGAAAACCGTCAATAGTTGAAGGTTCCATCCCAGAGTCCAGGCAGAAAGCTTCCGTTCAAAAACTAAGGCTACCACGCCTGATTGCAGTGAGGCAGCAAAACACATTAACGTTATCAGTGACATTTGAGCCGGATAATACTTTATTATTTTAGCCTGCAAAATCAGGTATAATATATCAATATTTGGTTACATATTGAAGTAATTATTATTCCTCTATCGTAACATTAAGGCAGGGTTAAGATGAAAACCTGGAGAATAAACCATGCGCACCATGCAACATAGCTGGTCATCAGTAGAACGGAACCTTTTATCCAATCCTCGTGAACTTTGTTAAGATGGTGCATTTTATGAATAGGAGAGCGGAGCTTGGGTATAACGGAACCCTTGTACACAGTCATAACTAATGCTCCAATAGTGCAGATCAAAGTACCCAAAACCTTTGCTTGTCCTGCCTGAGTTTTAATCCTAACTTTCTCCAATCTGAACCCATATCAGAAAAATGTCCAATCAATAGTGATTTTTCTTCAATTTCGGTTTTTCACAATAGAAAGTTTGAGAGTTGCAAGAATTAAAAGAAAATTCAAAGATATTTAAGTTTATATTGTTTCTGGATTCAACGTTGCTTATTTTTTCAAATTAATATGCTCAATGATCTAACTGTCTTTAATTTTTTGAATGAACATTTTTTTTCTTAGTTTGTTATTTTGGTGATGGATTATAGAACATGATTCATAAAGTTGATTAGAAAAGATGAAAGCTATGGTGTTTATCCTTTTTGGATCAATATTTAGATCATGTTCTATGATTCAATTGTGTTTGTCTTTTTGAATAAACGTTTCTTCGTAGCTCATTATCTTGATGATGAATTATGAAGTATGATCCAAAAAATTGATTTAAAAAGATAATTACAATTGAATCCAGAAGCTTTCACTTGTTTTCATTGTATCCCAATAAAAGCAAGCTCCTGGCAATTGATGCTATGTCTACAAAAGCACCTTTTGTTTCCTCTCAAATTATACCTGAACTAACAACTATGACAAATTATACCTCTTTTTTACTCGCTATCTTAATGATGGATCAACATTTTGATCATACTCTATCATCCAGTTGTAATTATCTTTTTCAATGAACATTTTTTTTCTTCTCAATTCACTATCTTAATTATGCATCATCTAGTATCATCCCAAACTTCGATATAAAAGATAAATACTGTTGAATTCAGAAATTTTGAATGCACATTAAAAAAAATTGTTTTCATGGTATTATAATATAATAGATTTGGACTCCTGGGCATTGATACCATGCCTATAAAAGCACTTCTAGTTTCCTCTCAAATTTTACCTGAACAAAACAGCCATAACAAAGGTCATTGCAGGAATAGCATTCCCCAAAGCAGATCCAAATGTTGGGGGTGCATATTTCAGTCCTGCCATGTAGAGGTTTTGTTGTATTGTTGTCCTGCAAATCATCAAGCCTTGTTATTCAGACATTTGGATCATTATCTTCTGCCAGGAAATGCACTGTAACCCAGAAGCATAAAATGAGAGATAACATACCCACATAGAGCAAGCAAGAAAATCATGCAGGAACTGTAAATGGTGATGGATGGCCGAGTCTTCCTTCATAACAAAATCAAAGGATTTCACTGGGCAATAGTTATGAATGGATTCAAATAGGAAATGAACAGAGTTATAAATGCTTATGAACTGAAGTCTTTGAAAATGTATTTATCCACACCCAAAATATAACTGCAAACTCGTTTAAAATTTACCTCTCTAAGAAATATGCAAGAGGACTCAGAAGCATGGTAGCAACCACATGCCTGTAAAACACCAGAATAAAAGCACTCAATCCGTCAGTTAGGGCCACCCTACAGATTATGATGAGACCAGCATAAGCAGCCTGCACAATAACCATGAATACATAGGGCTTATATTTCTCCATGATTAGGAAAACGCAAGTTATCAGACTATGACAGTTTCTTATATCTATAGTATAACCTGATCTTAACCATAGAGCAGGCCTGCCACTGTACTAAGCGCCTGACATTACCTGAGTGAGGCATCTTTGTACTAATAAAGCAAAGTACTAATTAGGAAGACCGTAAATAGTTTTCTTTGCTTCAAAGCATAAATAGATTCTTTGACATTCCACTAAAATGTTCCCTATTCGTTGGTCTATCTTATGCAAGAATGTATTCTAATTATATGCCAATGCCTTCAACTAGTAATTCCCCAAGAGGGTGCTACAGAATTCTTACCATTATATGTATTATTTTTATAATAGTGAAATAAAAGAAAATAGATAAGTAGGAGATATTTTTTATAGGATGTCAAATTGTGATATTGCTATCAGGATTTAACTATGTAATTTTTGAATCAAATTCATTGACCCATGTTTCATGAGTAGTAGTTCACAATAACCCATCTCTCAAGAGAATGAATGGAGCACTTAACACTCATTGCATCAAGGTGTTTCTCACAGAGGTGAAGCATGGGGATTTCCAGGGAGGTCACCCATCCCAGTACTAAGTGTTCCATTCATTCTCATGAGAGATGGGTTCTTGTGAACCACTACTCATAAAATATGGGTCAATGAGTTTGACTCGAAAACTACATAGTTGAAATCTGATAGCAAAATCACAATAATGATGAAGTCAATGTAACTTTTATGCTATTTAAACTAAAATTTTACAAGCATATCTACACATAAATAGAAATACAATTCCCATAATGAAAAATGATATTGCTAATATGTTAGGCTAATTAATCATATTTTAAATATTAATAATTTTGATTTGATGACTATCTTAAGATATGAACTAATAGAAAAAATGGTGAATGAGATGAATTTTATGAACTTGATTTTGATCACTGTTATGAATCTAATCACATGGAATCAATTCATATTGGATGAGATTTAACTAGTAGAATATACACCAAAAGAACTGTACTGCTCCCCTTCACATTTCAGAATATCGTTAACCTGATCTATGCCATAGAGCAGGCCTGCCACTGCGCCTGTCATTACCTCGAGTGAGTCATCTTTGTACTAATTAAGTAAAGCACTAACGAAAACCATAAATAGTGTGCTTTGCTTTCTAGCATAAATAGATCCTTTGGAACTCCACTAAAATGTTCCCTATTCGTTGGTATATCTTATATGCACGAATTGTATTCTAATTATATGCCAATGCTTTCAACTAGTAATTCCCCGAGAGGGTGCCCACAGAATTCTCACCACTATTTGTACAAAAAGATAATGGAAAAGTCAATGAAACTTCTATTATTCATAGAAATGCTTACGCTACTTAAAATAAAAATTGTACAAGCATATAGAGGTGTATAGAATAAAATTCCTATTACATAAATCTATATTAATTAAACAGATAAAATTAATATCTAACTATATATGATAGGGTTGTTAGATTTAAAATTAATGGTGAAAAATGATATTGATGATGTGTTAGACTAATTAATTATGTTTTAAAAGTTAATGTTTTTTATTTGATAATTATTTTAATATATGAATTAATAGAAAAAATAATGAATGATGATAATGAATATGGTGGGTTTGATCTCAACTATCATGAGTCTAATATATCACATGGAATCAATTCATATTGCATAAGATTTAACAAGAAGAATATCCCTCTAAAGAACTACCCACCTTCACATTTGTAGTGTCTAGGGATATCATTTAAGGGTTTCAAGCTCAATAGCTTACTAGGTTATTAAATGTCAAATTCCTTTCATAGGATAGATGAGCTATGATGAGAAATATTGAAGACGAGAGAGACATGGACATTGCCTAAAATATTATATAGTGAACCTAGTTCATGTTTTTATTTAAAAATTACACTGTATTATAATGATTTTCTCTTTTACATAATATATGATCTCTTCTATGATATCAAGTACACATTTTAAATATATTTAAATATTATAATATACCAACATGTCACACAAATGAGTATTAATACAACTAATACTGACTACTAGAAGAGGGGGGGAAAGGATAAAATTGAGACTTAGTAATTCAAATTTCAAAGTCATTCCCATGTGCATACCTAAACCATTTTACCCTTAAGCTACTAAAAAATGATCTCTAGGTTAAAATTTAAATTTTGAGGTAGGGAGAAAGTATATGAAGAAAATTTGGATGAGGGTGTAATAATGATGATTAAATGGTGAAAGCACAAAAAATATTGTAAATAGATTAGAAAAATCATCTGGATATGAATCCATCAAAGAACCAAACCAAACACAATAATATGTCCCTTGACAATATGTTATTTCAATAACACAAAACTTAATAAAGAATACAAATAATTTGATCTTTGTCAGTCCAATAATGTCTCACATTGGCCTAATTCCAGTGTTTCTTAAAGGTGTGCACACTTGTGAATCTCATTTTTTTGGTGAGGTCAAAGTTTCCTCACATATTACTCCATGTGTGGATATGACAAAGGGCTCAAAAGAAAATAAAATGGAAGATGTAATTTCATTGTAAAACAATGCTAGGATTTGTTGCAACCCTTGATGGCCTTTCATGCCACACAAGCTATGAAAGTATGGTCACAAGAGTTGTCGATGGGGAAGGAATGGGCCTCCATCATCTAACCATAGCTTGATCAACACTATGGTTAAGATGGAAAATTTGTCAATAGTTAACTATTTTTAAAGATGTGTTGTGCTTTGGTTTGTCGATAGGAGGGACAAGGTTTGATGTTTTACTGGTGCACGGGCATCTCCTCATTCTAGTGATGTCACTCAATGATGCCCTTCTCTTTTCATTAAACCCTCATGTACACTCCCTAACGTTTGAGTGGGAAATTTGGCAATGGATTAGGAGGTCTTTTTGCAATATTATGCCCTAATTTGTAGATTGACAAAGGTTTTCTAAAACCTTGGTGAGTATAATTCATGGGTTCTTGATATATTGTAATAATACTATAAAATGCACAAGAAAACTAAGAGGAAGGGGATTAATCAATTGTCCATAAAACTTATAACTCTTCTCTTGAGTTAGATCCCAAAAAAATTATCTTAAACCTTAATCACAAAATAATGTAAACATGAAAAAATGTGTAAAAATAAAGAACCACTATACACAGTGAAGTAACATATTTACAACGAAAACCCTATTAAGGAAAAAATCATAAAGAAGATTAATTCTCAATTATATAAAAACCTATTAGCGCGACATTAGTTACTATCATTTTTACAAAGAATGCTCACTACAAAAAGGCTTGTTGTTAGAGGGATCACTACATAGATGAAGAATAAAAAGAGAAAAGATACACCACTTGTAAATATTTCCAACTTGACTAAAAGAACTATAAATAGCATCTTCTCCCTGCTTCTAGCAGTTATCATATGTGAAAGTCCACATTACATATAACAACACTTTATATATACTCATATCCAAATATACAGGGAGATATATTCTCTTTCACAAATCCTCATCATAATTGCATACACACATTCCCTCAACAAATCATCCCTTAAATTATATTGTCATCTTACTTGCAAAATCTACCAAGTTTGAATAACCATATTAGTCAAGAACGTGCCAATAATTTTAAGACCCCTCCCATGCCCCTCCCTCCCCCCCCCCCCCCCCCCCCCACAAAAAAAAAAAGAGAAAAGTAGCAAAATACTGCCAAATTTTTCACTACAAAAATCAAATGTAATTTGCAATCACCCAAAAATAGTGGAAAATGTTGGCGAATAGTTTTTTTCCATGTGCTAGAAAAATGTAATAGTGTTTGTGATTTCCCCTTGTATTCCAATAAATGTAATAAATAATTTGGTGATTCAAACACATTTTAATTTGAATGGTTATTTTTATTGGAATTTTAAACCACCGTAAAAAACCAATGAAGTCATTTTATTGGCAATATTTTTCTTGGCCAATTTGGCTTTTATTTTAAAACTAATAAAATCATTATACTAGATAATTATATAAATATATTGGAAAATTATATAAATATAAAAAAAAGTGTCGTGTTTTAGTTGGTCGATAAAGTCTACATAATATTACCAAAAATAGATTTCTTTTTTAGTATCCATTTTACTCGCCTAGAACTAGTTTTTACAACCAATTTCCTCACCTAAAACCAATACTCACACCCTAAATGACTTTGAGTCCACACCTAATCCATACATCAAAAAATAGATGAGAATCCTATGGAGACACCATTATTTTTCTTTCTTTGAAGACCCTGCCATGCCAGAGTTGATTCTTGTCACCTTCACCTTTGTGCTTCCCTTTGGAAAACCTTGTTGACATTTAGGCTCTTTTTTGCAGATGTAATCCTCAATTGTACTGAGGCCTTTACTCATAACCTCTCTATGTACTCAATGATTTTCATACACATTCCAAACAAGAAAATGATGAAAAGAGGGGGGCCCTTCACCAATTTGGAACCAATTCTCATCACATGTCAATAAAACCATCCCCATCTATGTCCTGACTAGAATATCTTCTAGGCCACCTATCCATTCTTTATGAACATAAGAAGTGATGAGCCACCTCACCTTTCACACTGTGCCTAATTCTAGATACCATGCTAACAAGAGTGATGAAATTTACACATTTAACCTGTAACTAACCTCTTCCATGAGGTATTCATGACCCAGGATGATTGAAAAATTGCAGATGAAGTCATCATCCTTTAAGTAGAAAAAGTTTCTCAAGTTGTAAAGATTGACGTCCCCCCAAAAATATTCCATTTTCTCCATAGTGTGAAGGGATACATTGGCCAACATTTTTCCTGCAACAACAATCACTATTGTAACTATCTATTTTTACTTGATTTGGCAATTGAAATCTTAAAGGCTTTATAGCTAAAAACCATTAAGTTCACACACGAGTAATCGAGAGAAATATTTTCTATTTATTAAAGTTGTACATTTGAGTAAAATGTATTAAATTTTAATTATTTAAACCTTAAGCTAGTGATGTTACAAAGATCAAATGTCAATAAAATTAGTTGATGTGACAACAGTGTTATTTGATTTGATGACTTTATTCATTTCTATATGTCCACATGATCCAAGTTCGCAGTTTTACAATAATACAATTGTGATGAGAATGATATTTGATTTGATTGACACAAACACGTTTTTCCATTTCATCATTTCATAATATCATCCTATAGAAAAAGTGTGTGAAGCTTGTCACCTTTAGTTTGATCAACAACTCACAATGAATTTTTTTCGCGTAGTACCTTCGATTTGATCAGTGACTCGCATTTATTTTGTGGTTTCATGTAATGAGTGGTGGGCCCATTTTTTCTAAAAATAAATGTTCCACCGCAATGAAGACATTTTCACCATTATATGATATCATATCAATAACATAGGTTCAATTCTTAGGAGAATTTTTGACATAACCAATTTCCTTCTTGAAGTCACAGGGACCAAGACAAGTGTTATCTTTGTATTGCCTAATGCATTATTATTGTTATGTTTTATACCATTTTCATGTAACTTCAATCTTGAATTTTTAAAGAATTAATATTGTTATGTTTTATACCGCTAAAGATGTCCCCTTTGCATGTAACTTAACCATTCAATTTTTCATTTGTGAGAAGTGGCTTTAATTTCTAGGAAAAGTGTCTAACAAAACCAATTTCCTTCTCAAAGTCACCAAAATCAAGACATGTGTTACCTTTCTATTTCTTAATGTGTTAATATTGTTATGTTTTATAACCTTAGCGATTTCCCCTTCACATGTAACTTAACCCTCGAATTTTTCATGTGTCCAAAGTATCTTTTAAGTGCTATGTACATAAACTCGCTGGCATGTTGGGACAAATTTTTTGTCTCAGCATACTACCGTGTTGATATGTTGTGCTTGTGTGGCGTATTAAGTCAGCGTATACCATGATCTCGCTAGTGCCTTGAAATGAAGTTTTTGTTCCAGTGCATTGGCGAGTGAATTCATAATGCTCTGTTTTGATGACATGCTTTCCACTCGTTGGCACGTTTGGAGGTTTCCTAAATGTTCTAGTGTGCTGAAAAGTGTAACATGGTCAGTCAAAATAATATTCCACATAGATGATGCAATAGGATGAGGTGGCCACTCATTGCAGCATTGGAGGGTTTCTTTTGTTCCAACGTGTTGGAGTGTCTAACGTGGAACTCCCAGCGTGGATATATTAATGATAGAAAATGCAACTCAATGGTGCATTGGAGTATTTATTTTTTTCCAACATGCAGATGAATCCAAGGTGTTGATTATTTTATGAGCTCACAAGACTTCTATAAATCCAATTTTTAATCTCAACGTGCGGCCATTAATGCCATTTAATGATGGAAAATAAATAGTTAAAAAAGTGATTGGGGACTAATTACTCATCATTTTGAAGAATTGAAGTGATTTATAGAAGTAGAGTGATGGATTTTAAGTAGACTTACAACTAGTTATAGAGAATTCCCAATTAATCAAGTGAGATATACTACATTTAGTAAGTAAAAGAAAAAAATTCTTGAAGTTTTAATTTCCCAAACATGTGTTAATTTGAAAGGATTGAAAGGGGAGGGTTAGATTTGAAATTAGGAAATTAGGGTTTCTATGTTTTTTATAGAAATGACTAGTTCATCAAAGAGACAAAAGCTTGCATAGAATGAACCTACTCCTAAAAGACAAACAAGATGGAATTTGTGTAATGGCATAAATGCATTATTCCCTAATTCTTCAGGGAGGGAAAAGACAACATCAGAATTCTCTAATTTTGTTGACAAAAGAAAAGATGCTAGTGAAACCCACACGAAGGTTAGGGGTCACAATATTTTTAATTATTTTTAGGCTAAATTCGAGAACCCCAAGACTGAGTCAAATATGTGGAGGTTTGTAATGGATAGATTGATGGTCCTTAATATTTTCTTCAATTTAGATTTGATTAAGGTTTTACCCACCTATTAGGATGATTTCACTAGGTGCATTAAGACAAAGAAGGAATTCTGGTGTAAATAAATAAAACAATAGTTTGCAAAGTGTTTGACATGAATGATTGTGTCAATTTTAAGATGAAAATCAACCTATAAATCTTGAACGAATAATATAAGAATGTAGAAGGGATGTAGAGAAGAAAATGGTTGCCTATGCACAAGGCTATGGTTTATGAGAATATTCAAAAATTTGTAAGCTTTGAGTTTCCCCCATGCAATGTTAATTTGTTCTTCAAGTATTTTTAGATGACCTAAATGGGGTAATTTAGGTCACGGGCTATAATGTTAATGAAATGATGCCACTAGAAATGAATGTCCTAGTTTGTGATATTCAAGAACCCCACAAAAAAAGATTCTTTGATTATTCCTACTTTGTCACAGACAATATCCACAAGGTCTTGTGGGAGATTAACGTGAATAAGTCTGCAAAGAGTTTGAAATGGTATTCACTATTATTGCATATGATGTTGTGGAAAGGGCATAAGAATAATGTATGGAGTCCTGAACTCCATATTGATCCAATTGACAAGTTTGGAAATACTAAGCCAGTCCAATTATGGACCAATATATGGGATAAGTAATATAAGTATGCTCAATATTTACACTTTGAAGAATTCTTTGTCAAAATATTGTATGACACTCTAGGTCATAATCCATCAAGATTATCTCCCATGATTATAATATTGTTGACACCACAAGGATCAGAGAAGGAAATTAAGGTTAGCATTGATCACAATTGGGCCGATTTGTATCATCCAGATAAGTAAACATACATTAGAGTGTATGGCTTTGAAGGAAACCCTCCCGTTTTACTATTCTTTTTTTCAAATACATTATCTATTTTGAAGATTATTTGGAAAATGTTTTAATCCGCAAATTTTTTTATGTGCAGTCATCAAGGTTATTTTATCCCTTATTATCTATTCTTTGGAGTTTTTGAGATCAACTATTGGGAGGTTTATCAGGTTACAATCATTTTTTTGCAAACTCGTAGATTGTTAGTGGGATTAGAAGCATGAAAATTTGATCTTGAGGGATATTTTAAATTTTCCAAGGAATATGTAGGCACGAGATCTTATCATCAAATAGTTTTGTAGAATGAGGAATTGTGGAGAAATGACGCAAGGTAGGACATGGAGAGGGGCCAGAGGCACACCCTAACTAGATCCACCTTGCAGAGACCACGCACGATTCATATTAACTTCAATTGATTCATACATACTGGGCTGTAAGGCCTTCCTAGTTTAGGCTAGATATTACAACCAAATACAGAAGTCCCCCAACATGCGAGGATCTAAAACAATCTTCTATGTCCTAGCTTCTATCTCTGATGTCATAATCTGATGTCCTAAACTACTAATAAAGATTAAATTATATACAAGAGGCTACTGAACAAGGCGACCTTCATATCCACCATCAATGGAAGGAATGACCAAATCTAGGTTCACACGCTTCCCAATGATAGATACCATAATTAAATCCCTGACCAAAATTAATTGCAAGAGTCAGCCTCAATAGGAAACTAAAACAAACAACTCGGTAAACAAGGATAATTGAGCGCCAGAAAAACATCACCGAGTGCTAGGGAAATTGACTGAGCACCAGAGAGATAGCCGACCAACACAGGTAAACAAATGAAACTGAGAAACACCAAACCAACATGGTCAAAGAAGGAACCGAGCAACATAGGAAAACACAAACATTTTTTTGGTGACACATGATTGCCAAGGACCCTAGATGCTACTGCATCAGACACGTGGGGTTATTTGAAAATGATTCTGCAAATCATGAAATAGGTACAATTTGAGTGGAATCCAACTTAGATTGTGAAATCCATGAACTATCTTCAATCGGTCTATTCTTCTTGGTGCAGGAGCACCCTCAAACTCATTAATGAAAGATTAATGGGAAGGGTTAGGATACCAATTGGATCTTGAATCCAATGATGTAATAAAGTCCTATTTTGTAAGGCAAGGTGACAATAGGTAGTGTTATAAACCTAGTTGTCTATCTTAGCTGGTTATTGGACAATTTGTTTAGGAAGGGCTAGAATAGATAGTAGGACAGTTTTTGTTTGTGATGTTGATAGGAGTAAGTTCAGAGCTTGCGCTCTTGGTTTTAGATACTATGATGTCTATAGAAGACTCACCTAAGATCACATGTCTGTATGGAACATACAAAGGGAGTTATCAAAGTTTTACTGAGATAGAACTGAAACTGACAGGTTTTGAAAATGTTGTCAAAGTTGTAACGTGCAACTTTTGAAAAGTTGTCATTTTTTAATCTCAACAGTTATAAACCATCTTAGTTGGCTAGAACCGATTGAGGAATGTATAAAACTTTGATCCAAGATAATTGGAAGGAGTTGGAAGATTTGCAGAAGTCTTGATAACTATTTTAATAAAACCATTCATTGTTTTCCTGAGAAATTGACTGTGTTTTAAATCTGTACAATCACACATGTGCCATTAATTGAAAGTGGAAGTTAGTCCCATATCTTATGATTGAATTGCAAGTAATTTGAAGTTTTGTATCAATCAAGATTAAAGACTATCACATTTTGTGTGTTCGCTGGTTGCTAGAAGACCTGACATAGGGTTTCGAAACAAAACTCCTCTTTCTAGGAGACTCCACCATGGTAAATTTCTAAAACTTGGTGGAAGGAAAGAAGGGAGGATGTACCATAAGATTCTTGAGGTCTTAGACTAGGAGATCAATGGAGAAAGAAGGAAATACTAAACCCTCTGGGCAGGCATCTCTATGTGACTGTCCAGAATTGTGGGTTCGAATGCATGACTCAGCCCAGGGATGGAATGGAGGTCTAAATCATTGGATTTAGTTGTTTTACACAATCTTGAAGATGTTCCAATAGTTTAGATTCAAAGGTAGAAAATATTTCAAACACTTCCTTTGTTAATTTGGCCTATTAACCTTATTAGGTCTAGGAGAGATTTGTGGACAGTCGGAGTTTGGAGATTGGTCAAGGGTCCAAACTTGGTCTGTACTATTGTTAGGTTGATTAAAACCTTGGAGGGTGGTTAAGACCTAGATTGGTGGAGTTCCAAATAGGTTTCCCTTAAGAATTCATATTTTCTCCTTGTAGCCCTATAGTGGAATTTGGTGTTTAGGTTGTGTTCCGAAGTTGCTAAGTGTAGGATTGGTATTCCATTTCATTGGAAATTGATATTGAACCTTGAATAAACCCTGGTTTCATCCCTAGATTAGTGGGGTTGAGTTGTGTGAGTCAGTGCCTTAAGGGTGTAAGAGATTGGGTTGAAGAACCAATCTTGATTTGTGGGTTTTGGGAACTCTGTGTCAGAGTCTAGTTTGTATGGGAATAGAGGGTATCAAGGATCTCTAAGTGTTTGATTAGGTATAGATTAGGACTCTTCTCCAAGTGGTATCAGAGAAACTGGTAGATCTTTGGAGGAAGATTAGTTGCAACCATGACAGATGGCGGGGAAGATAGTGAACTTCCTAATAGAATGACTAATGCAGAAGTACTAAGGGTAGTGAAAGAGCATGATGTTGAGAGAAAGTGGATGAGGAGAGAGATGGAAAAGCTTAGGGATCAACTCAAGCAAGGAAATAGTGGGAACTCTGGATGGGAAGAAGTGGGGAGTGATGAAGAAACCCCTCTACAGGAGGAAGAAGTAGATGTGCCTGCAGACTAGAGGCTATTGTTGAAGGCATTGAAGTCCATGGAGAGAAGAACCATGGATATTAAGCTTGAACTGGCTGCCTACAGTGTGAAGATGGATCCAGATAAAGTGATGGATTGGATTGATGCACTCACTAGTTTCTTTGACTGTGAGGAAATACCAGAGCATCACAAGGTTAAGATAGCGAAGTCCAAGTTGAATGGATCTGCCCTGACTTGGTGGAATTTTACTCAAGAAGAAAGAGTAAAGATGGAAAAGAATCCAGTGGCTACATGGAAAAAGATGGTTACCTTGGTGAAGGAAGCCTATGTGCCTGCACATATGAAGTTCAACTTCATAAGAAGAGACAAAGTTTAAGGCAGAAGGAGATGGACATCTCAAGCTATACAGAAGAATTTCGTAGACTTGCCATGAAATCTAAGTTGGTGGAACCTGAGAGTTTCAAACTTGCTAGGTACATGAAAGGGTTAAGGGTGGATATCCAAGATGAATTAAGTTTGAGTACCCCTACCACTGTCCAGAAATGCTTTCAATTGGCATTGAAAGTGGAGGAAAACCTCAAGAGGAACCAAGACCAAAGTGGTAAAGGTAGAGACCAGAGAGATTTTGGCAGTAGAGGAAGGGGATCAGGCAATGGTAGAGGACATACTTCTAAAAAGTTTGAAGCAACCAATCAGGAGAACTCCTTTGGAGAAGGAATTTCTAGAGGCTCCTATAGAGGGAGAAGAGGAGATTCAAGGGTAAGGATTGGTGGAATAAGTTTGGGAACCATAAGGTGTTTCAGATGTAACCAGCCAAGACATCTAGCATCAAAATGTCTTGAGAAGGCAAAGAATCGGACAAAGAGAAGGGAAAACATAGTCAGAGTTGAAGAAGACCAAGGAGACAATGCACTTGGATCTTATGCACCACCGAAAGAGGGAGAGGCACTCATGATGAGGAGGACCTTGTTGAAGGCTCCTTGTACTCAAGAGCCACCATAGAGGAAGAGCCTTTTCAGAACCACATGTAAGAGTGGAGGCAAGGTGCACAGATTGGTGATTGACAATGGATCTATTGATAACTTGGTGTCTGAGGAAGCAGTGAACAAGTTGAAGCTGAGAAGGGTACCACATCCAAACCCCTACAAGGTTTCATGGCTCACCAAGACACAACACACTATCATAGAAGAGAAAGCTTGGGTTGAATTCCAACTTGGAAAGTACAAAGACAAAGTGCTATGCGACATTGTTCCAATGGATGCATGTCATTTGCTCCTTGGAAGGCCCTAGCAGTATGATGTAGAGGCTCATCATGATGGGAGGTTGAACACCTACACCATCACCTATAAAGGAGAAAAGGTAACATTCTTACCCCTATCTGAAAATTCTGAAGAAAATAATGATTCAAAATTTGTATTTATTGGTGAAAAAGAGTTTGTGAAAACTTTGAAAGAGGAGAAGACTCCTTGTTATGCCCTAGACCTATTCCCAAATGATGACAGACCCAAAAAGTCTAAAAAGGACATAGATCCCTTGAACAAAGTAGGCCCTAAGGAAGTTTTAGACCTACTGAGTTAGTATAAGGACATTGTCACCAAATAATTGCCCAATGAATTGCCACCAATTAGAGACATAAGCCATAACATTGACTTGATCCCAGGAGCAACCTTACCTAACAAGGCTGCATATAAATTGACCCCTAAACAAAATAAGGAGATGGTGAGACAAATCCAAGAACTCTTGGATAAGGGCTTGATCACTAAAAGTCTCAGCCCTTGTGTAGTACCTGCTCTTTTGGCCCCTAAGAAGGAAGGCACATGGAGGTTGTGCACTAATTCTAGGGCAATAAATAGGATCACAATCAAGTATAGATTTCCTATGCCTAGAATAGAGGACCTATTGGATCACCTCGGAGGTGCAAGGTACTATTCTAAGGTGGACTTGAAGAGTGGATATCACCAAATCAAGATAAGGGATGGTGATGAATGGAAGACAACCTTTAAAACCAATGAAGGCTTGTATGAATGGAGGGTGATGCCCTTCGATTTATCAAATGCCCCTAGCACATTCATGAGGCTCATGAATGAAGTGCTAAAGCCATTTCTTGGTAAATTTGTTATAGTCTACCTTGATGACATCCTTATCTTCAGCAAGAGTAAGGAGGAGCCTGTGGGACACCTTGATTTGGTCTTGAAGAGACTGCATGAAGAAAAACTCTTTATAAATTTGGAAAAATGTGTTTTTATGTAGGAAGAACTTATCTATTTGGGATTTGTGATTGCAAGCAGGAACATCAAGATGGACCCTCAAAAGGTAGAATCCATCCTAAGTTGGCCTTCTTCGAGGACAATGACTAAAGTAAGAGGCTTTCATGGGCTTGCATCCTTTTATAGGAAATTCATCAAGAATTTCAGTTAGTTGTGTGCACCGATCCTTGAGACCATAAAAGGTGGGCAGAAGTGTAAGTTTTTGTGGAACAAGGTGGTAGAGGAAGCCTTTCAAATGCTAAAGCAAAAGGTAATGGAAAATCCTATACTTGTGTTCCCTGATTTTCAAAAGGTTTTCACTATTGAATGTGATGCATCAAACTTAGCCATTGGGGCTGTCTTGAGCCAAGAAGGCAGGCCCGTGGCCTTTTTCAGTGAGAAACTGAGTGAAGCAAAGAGAAAGTATTCCTCTTATGATTTGGAACTATATTCCTTAGTCCAATCATTGAAGAAATGGAGGCATTACCTCTTGCCTAAGGAATTTTTTGTCTTCACAGACATCCAAGCTTTGAGTTTCTTGAATAGCCAAGAGAAACTAAGCCACAAACACATGAAGTGGGTAGAGTCAATACAAGCCTACACATTTTCAATCAAACACAAGAAGGGATTTTCCAACAAGGTGGTAGATGCTTTGAGCCAAAGATCTTTAGTTTTGCAACAAATCCAATTGCAAAGTGTAGGGATAGACTCATTGAAGGACATGTACAAGGATGATGATGATTTTAGAGATATCTATAAGGTGTGTTCTAATTTTTCCAAAGCATATCATGAGGAATATGCAGATTATTTGATCCAAAATGGTTTGTTGTTCAAGGTACATCAATTGTGCATCCCAAAGTGTTCCATGAGAGAGAACATCATTAGGGAGAAGCATGCAGGCAGCATGGGAGGACATTTTGGATTGGACAAGACCTTGGAACAGGTGAGAAGGTTTTACCATTGGCCCAAGCTTCAGACTGAAGTGAGAAATATTGTGCAGACATGTACTATTTGTCAGAAGGCCAAGGGTGCATCTACAAATGCAGGGTTATACCAACCACTACCTATTCCTACAAGGCCTTGGGAGAGTTGCAGCATGGATTTTGTGATGGGTTTTCCTAGAACACAAAAGGGGTATGACAGGATCTATGTTGTAGTGGACAGGTTCAGTAAGATGGCTCACTTTATCCCTTGTAAGAGCACAAATGATGCATCATCCATTGCCAATTTTTTCTTCAAGGAAATTGTGAGGATTCATGGTTTACCTCAAACCATATTGTCAAACAGAGATGTAAATTTTGTTGGTCACTTTTGGAGAACCTTGTGGAAAGGTTAGGGACAAATTTGAGTTTTAGCTCAACCTATCATCCACAAATAGATGGGAAGATAGAGGTTGTCAACAAGTCCCTTGGAAATTTACTTAGATGCCTAACAAAGAAATATGGAGACAAGTGGGATTCATTCCTACCATATGTAGAGTTTTCTTTCAATGACTCGGTCAATAAAAGCACAGGGAAAAGTCCCTTTTAGATTGTGTATAGAAAAAGTCAAAGAGGCATCTTGGAACTCAAAGATCTTCCATCAGATATGTTAGAATACCTGAGAGGGGGGTGAATCAATTATCTAGTGTCCCAATTCAAAATGTATAATTCAAAACATCTTCTTTAATTTCTACTCATCGGTACACAATAATAACTCTCACTGTCTGTGCTTTTACCGATTACCAAACTAATACTTATAATAGTTTACCAATCAAATCTAACATGTAACATGTAACATGTAACATGCAAAGTATGATAACATACAAATATCACAATCAACACATAACACAAGAGATTTAACATGGATACCCTGTAAAGGGAAAAACCACCTGGGACTAGCAACCCAAAAAATTTCAATCTTCTGAAGTGAGGTCAGTTAAGACCCAACCCTGTTAAAGGTTACAAACACACTGTCAAGTGTGACCTTGTTAGAGGATTTTAGACTAGAAGTTATCATCCAACCAGCATTCACTATGGGGTTGACAGGATAACAATGTTCATTCTATGAATGATACATCATATGACTTTCAGAATCCACTCAGTTAAGAGATTTAGACTGTATACAATGCTTAAATATGTAACAGTAAAATGACCTACCTTAATACAACTTCAATTGCAGATTACAGATCAATATTTAGTCCATAAAAATCCTTCTGATCAATATTTCCCTTCAGATTCAATACTATATCAACTTACTCTCTATCAGTAATTACTCTCTATAGCTCGGTAACTGTTCTACAGCTTGGTTCTTACTAACCAGTATGATCAGAATGCATGAAAGCTTGTTCATGCAAAATTCCTGCAGCTTCTTCTTCTTCCGGCTCTTTTCAGAAATAAATTATGTTCTCTTATATAGATGAGTAAATCATTTTCTCCTCCGCCATCAGATTTTTCTGCTTAATCACATTCATAGATTTTGCTGCTTAAAACTTTCTCAATACTTGTGTCAATAATATGTTTCAATTTGCTCCGTTAGATCTTCCTTGAATTTTGTTAGTTGTTTATCTGTGTAACAAACATTATTTGTTACCTCGATGTTATACTCTTGCCAGCTCATCAATCTTATTGGCTAAACTAATCATTTAATTCATTATGTCTTCCTCAGTTAACAAAGAATGCATTGGTGAACACTACTCAGTTAATATTGCAGTCGGTATACACTACACTCCGTTAGTGTATACTAGAAATGCTTCATTTACCGACAACACTGCTTTGTGTCTTTCAACTCTATACTTCATTATAGATGAATGCAACATAATGAAGTCAATATCATCAAGTCATAGACTCATCAAAAAGTTACTCAATGTGTTCCTTATCCTCATTTGTCATGTACATCTTTCCTCATGTAGATTTCTCTTTTCTTCATCACTTTCACCTTTCTTTAGATGTCTTGGTATAGTAACTTACAAGATAAGTGTTATAAAACTAGTTGGTATCAATGACAACATAATATTGATTTAATCATATTACATATCTAATCAGCAACTTCTCAGTGATCTTGCAATCACAGATCCTTCAATCAGATTCCAAATCAGTTGTAGTCCAACAATCTCTCCCTTTGGCATTGATGGAAACTCAAGTAATATGAAGTGTACCATACACATACCAAATATACATTCTACAACTTGTGAACAAATTTTGTAAGTCGAATAGACTTAATATGTTTAATCACTATGTTACTTATCCAGCATTAAGTAATACAGCTTTACCTTTCTGTAGTTGTAATCTTTTCAGTTCTTTTGTTCGATTTAGATTGTCTCTCCCTTAGATAGTTTTCATCGATGCCTTGAATTTTCAAACCTTTCAACCTCTTTCATATTGTTCATCTCTCCCTTTCATTGTTGTACATTCCTTTCATATTGTTCATCTCTCCCTTTGACAACAATGCCAAAGAAACAAATAAATAATCAGCTCTGTAGTAGCCAAGTAACTCTCTGTGGTGTCCAATACTTCCTCTGTATCTCTGTATATGGATATCTCATCGGTTCAAGTGCTTAAAATTAATCACAACCTTGAACATGATTCAAAGTGTGAACTATGCTACATCAACATGAATGATCTTTTGATAAAAGTAGGCTGATGCAACATCCAGATCACCTTAGTGACCGATAGACAGGGGACGGACCCCAAGTCTAGTCCTCAAGTATTCAAATGTGTCCTTTGATAGAGGCTTTGTAAAAATATCAGCAAGTTGTTCTTTAGATGTAAGAAATTCTAACTTTACTTGCTTCTCTTGCACTTGTTCTCTTAAGTAATGATACTTAATAGATATATGCTTTGTCTTAGAGTGCATCACAGGATTCTTTGAAATATTAATAGCACTAGTGTTGTCACAAAATATAATCACCGGGTCAGTGATTACCTCATTCATTCCTTCCAACATTTGTTTGATATATGCAATGTCTGAATAGTTAGTAGCAGCAGAAACATACTCTGCTTCAGCTATAGACTAAGAAATACAAGCCTGCTTTTTACCTATCCAGGTTACAAGTCTTTCACCAAAGAAAAATGCTCCTTCGGTGGTGCTTTTTCTGCCATCCACATTTCCAACCCATTCAGCATCGGTGTAAACTTTTAGTTCAAACTTCCCTTCCTTAGGATACCATAATCCATAATTCTCTATTTTCTTCAAGTATCTTAAGATCCTTTTTGTAGCTATCATGTGTGATTCTGATGAAGGGTGCTCCCCTTAATACCACAAACATATAACAGAAATAGAGAAACAACAACAATATGCAAGAATAGAAAATTGGCTTCTTATTATCTCCACAAATCTAGAATTACAAACTTTCAGAATTACAATATGCAAAGCCACATGGGCATTGCCTTACAATATTCTGTAGGACAAAGCCTCAAATCATTACCCAAATCTACCTAGAACTGCCCTAGACAACACTATGGGCCTTCTTTATATAGGCAATTTCCACTGCCCGAGAAGGTTCAAGAAATTTAGCCCTTAGGGCTGACCAAACTTAGAATTATTTTATTTTACAATTTATTACATCAAAGTCGGCTCAAAATGACTTTTGAAACCCAAACAGAAATTTTGAAGAAAAATTATTTTTTGCCATTTCAGGTGACCCAACTTCCGAAGACCATAAGTCATCGCTAGTTGACTCGATTGACTATTATAACCCCATTTTGGAAACACCACGAAGCGCTCTACAAGCTTGACCAACACAAGCACTCGTCACCCAAATTTTCAACCTCATCCGGGGCCTCTAAAGCCTTCAAAACTGAGTTTGAAGTTTTTGTACCCTGCTGCCAATACCGAAAATCTTCAATATCTTCAAAACTAGACCTGATCTAGCCATGAAACTTTATCGGCAGGCTGATACGACTGAGATGAACCTCCACATGTGAAATCAGAACATTTCAAGATCATATGACCAACTTACGAAAAATAGCAAGTTTCCATAAATAGCAGCCCTACACAAGATAGCCCTTATTGAATTCAAAAATAGAAATATTTTTGGGTGATGCAAGATTGCTCTTACACCCAGGATGCTCCTGCATCAGACACCTGGGGTAATTTGAGAAGTGACCCTATCATGACTCAAGTGTGCAGAGGAAAACCAAGATGGTTAACCTCCTCCTTTGTCAACCATGATGAATCTTAAACAGGTCGCCCTTTCCACTTGACCAAATATTCTTCATATGTCTTGTTCCTTGTGCTTCTGCCAACACGACTGTCTAGCATGTCTTCAATCTCCTTGGTATCTGAACTACTTGCTAGAATACTCCATTGCACTGCTATGATCTCATCTTAAACACTTCCTTCATGATACGCTATCAAATCTGAAATGTTAAACACTAGTGAAATATTCAGCTCACTAGGCAATTCTACCTCATATGCATTTCCTGAATCATTCTTCTTCAATATCTTACATGGTCCAAACTTTTTCATTTTCATCTTATTATATGTACCAACTGGAAACTGCTCCTTCCACAAATGAACCATGACTTCATCCCCAACCTAAAATTCTTTATGCCTCATTTTCTCATCTGCCTTAGCCTTATACTGTGCATTCATCTTGGTAATGTGCTTCCTCACCTCCCCATGGATGTACTTCAAATGTTCTACAAAATCTTCAGCTTTAGCACTACTTATTTCTCCTTTATCTATCTTTCTCAATCCAGATGCATTTCTTGGACTACTTCCATATACAATCTGGAATGGTGATTTACCAATGCTCCTGTTGACAGAATTATTGTATGCAAATTCTGCCTGTGGTAAAATCAAATTCCATCCTATTGGCTTGTCTCCAACCAAACATCTCAACAAATTTCCCAAACTTCTATTCACCACCTCTGTATATCCATCAGTCTGTGGATGATGCGATGAACTGAACTTCAAATTTATCTTCAACTTTTTCCACAATGTTCGCCAGAAATATCCAACAAACTTAGTATCTCAATCTAAAACTATGGTCTTTGGCAAACCATGTAGTCTCACCACTTCTTTGAAAAATAATTCTGCTACATGAACAACATCATTAGTCTTCTTGTAGGGAATGAAATGTGCCATCTTTGAAAATCTGTCAACCACCACAAAAATTGAATCATGTCCCCACTGAGTCCTTGGTAAACCAAGAACAAAGTCCATACTGATATCCTCCCAAGGCTTCTCTAGTATAGGTAATGGCTGTTACAACCCTGTATTTTGCTTCACTCCTTTTGCCATCTGACATACTCTGCAACTCTGTACAAACTTCTTCACATCTTGCTGCAACTGTGGCCAATAATAATTCTCACTAACTAAAGCAAGGGTTTTATCATGACTAAAATGTCTAGCCAATCCTCCACTATGCTTCTCTTTGATGAGATTCTCCCTCATAGAACTTTGTGGAATGCACAACTCTCTGAATAGCATATCATCCTAGATGATGAAATCCAACCATTTATCCTATCTAGAGTAACAGGTTCTATACAAGCTTTCCAAGCTTCACCAAAATCAGGATCCTCTGGATACAAATTCTTGAGTTCCTTGAATCCAACCACTTCAATCTGCATTTCTGTCAGCAATAGTGGCCTTCTGCTAAGAGCATCTACAACCCTATTAGACTTTCCACTCCTATGTTTCAAAACAAATGTATAACTCTGCAAAAACTCAACCCATTTCAAATGCCTCTGATTCAACTTTCCTTAACTATTCAAATATTGCAAAGCTTGATGATCAGTATACAAAACAAACTCCTTAGGAAGCAGATAATGTCTCCACTTCTTTAATGCCTGAACTATAGCATAAAATTCCTGATCATAAATAGAATACTTTCTCTTGGCATCATTTAACTTCTCACTAAAATAAGCAACAGGTTTACCTTCTTGGCTCATAACAGCTCCTATTGCAGTACCACTAGCGTCACAATCTACTTGAAACACCTTATTAAAATCTGGAAGTGCTAAAACAGGTTGTTCTGTAACTTTTTGTTTCAACAATTGAAAACTCTTTTCTACCCCATTAGTCCACTTAAATTCTTTTCTATCCCCTCTCATTGTTTCAGTCAAGGGTCCACAAATACTGCTAAAATTTTTGATAAACTTTCTATAAAAGCTAGCCAAACGATGAAAAGATCTTACCTCAGTAGCACTCCTTGGAGTAGGCCATTCAAAGATAGCCTGTACCTTCTCTAGGTCCATTTTTAGACCTTCTGCTGAAACTACAAATCTCAAATACACTAACTCTCTCTTCACAAAATTGCACTTCTTCAAATTAATCAACAATTTCTCTTCTCTCAGCTTCTCAAATACCATACGAATATGCATCATATGCTCCTCCAATGTCTTACTAAAGATCAAAATATCATCTAGGTAAACAATGACAAACTTACCCAGAAATTCTTTCAAAACCTCATTCATGAGCTGCATGAAAGTGCTTGGTGCATTGGTTAGCCCAAAAGGCATGACTAACCACTCATACAATCTTTCCTTTGTCTTGAAGGTAGTCTTCCATTCATCTCCTTCTTTGATTTGAATCTGATGATATCCACTCTTCAGATCTATTTTTGAGAAATACACAGCTCCACTCAAACAATCTATAATATCATCCATTCCTGGCAATAGAAACATGTACTTGATGTGATCTTGTTTATTGCTCTAGAATCTGTATACATCCTCCACTCTCCATTCTTCTTTGGTGCTAATACCGCTGGTACAGCACAAGGACTTAGACTCTCACAGATCAATCCTTTCTGCAACAACTCATGTACTTGTCTGTTCAATTCCTCACTTTTCGTAGGTGTCATTATGTGTGTTGCCTTATTTGGCAAACTCACTCCTAGGATCAAGTCCATCTAATGATTGATCTTCCTGACTGGTGGTAATCCATCAGGCACATTATCAGATACAATATCCTAAAACTCATTCAACAAATCTATAACTTCTACAAGAACATCTTCTACTTCCTCCTTACCAGCTTTTGGAATTAAAGCAAAACACACATGCTCATGCCTCATACCATCTAGGAACTTTCTTCCATCAACAAAATTTATTCTTTCACTACCACATACCTTTTCTTCTGTGTCATTCAATGGCTTTAGCTCATGTCATATTCCATCCTTTGTCAAGGAATAGGTATTTGCATGACCATCATGTATAGCACATCTGTCAAACTGTCATGGTCTACCCAACAACATATGACATACATCCATAGATATGATATCACACAGTACCTCATTGTGGTACCCACCAATCTTGAACTTCACTAGGCATTGTTCATTGACCATGACCTTGTGGTCATCCTTTAGCCAGGCAATCCGATATGGATGTGGGTGCTTTTGTCTCTTGAGCTTCAACTTTGTCACCATCTCTTCTGACACCAAATTTTTAGTGCTTCCACTATCAATAATCACATCACAACACTTACCGTCACACTTGCATCTGGTGTGAAATAGGCTCCTCCTTTTTTCAAGTTCATTCTCACCACTCAGCAGGACTCTTTTGTTAATCAATGTTTCTCCTTTTTCAGCATCTTCAGAATTTGATGATCAGGCATCTTCATCTACATGTGCAACTCTGGCCTGGCCTTCATTTCTCCTATCTATTCTGCCTTGATACTGAGGACATTCAAATGCCCTATGACCTTCTTCTCCGTAGTGAAAACATGTTCCACGGAAGCCTCCTCTTCCAGATCCTTGTCCTCTTCCTCTTTGATTCTAATCTTGGAAATGATTGAAATTGTTTCCTCACTTATTCTGACTACTACTGGCCTCATCCTTCTTTTTCAGATCTTCATTTTGGCCACCATATGACCATCCACCAGATCTTCCACCACGACCTCTCCCATTTTGTCTGCTCTCAAATTTCTTGTTCATCTTTTCCTCTACTTTTAGGGCAAACTGGTATGCCTCCTCAATACTATTCATTCGAACTAGATTCAACTCCTCCTGAATGTTTGGCCTTAACCCATTAAGGTATCAGGCAACTTTCTCCTTATCAGCTTCTGCATGGCCTATTCTGATGAGGAGTCGATAGAACTCCTCTGTATACTCCTGAATAGATCTTCTTACTTGCTTCAAACTTTGCATTTTCTTTAGTAGGTCAAGCTCATAATCAACAGGAATGAACTATCACTTCAATTTATCCACCATCTGATCCCATCTTGTGATTTTATCTTTCCCTCTTCTATTTTTCTCCAATTGAATTTCTTGCCACCAGATCTTCGCATGACCTTTTAGTCTAGCCTTCACAAATTTGACCCTATCAGGATCCTCAACATCTTCATACTCAAAATATTCCTCACATTCATTGATCCAGTCGATCAATTCTTCTGGGTTAAGATTTCCAAAAAATGTAGGAACCTCAATCTTAGGTCTTTTCCCAATCTTGGAAATGGCTCGAAAAAGTCTTTCTTCCTCCCTGTTCACAATTTTGACTTCTAATTGATATTCTTCTTCAGCTTCATCCTCGCTTTCATCTTTGACATTAAGATTCATTCCTCTACAAATCTCTTCTTACAATGCTCACACTTGTCTTTGTAGCTCTCTAACCTCAGGTGTCACAGCACGAGCTCTTTCGCCACGTTCTCTTCATGGAGGCATTTTTGCAATGCACGTTGAAACCCTAACCATGGTCCTGGTGCAAACTGCCTCATAGTCAATGATCTATTTACACACTCAGGAAAACCTACTCTAATACCACTTGATAAAGGGTGCTCCCCTTAATACCACAAACATATAATAGAAACAGAGAAACAACAACAATATGCAAGAACAAAAAATTGGCTTCTTATTATCTCCACAAATGTGGAATTACAAACTTTCAAAATTACAATATGCAAAGCCACATGGGCATTCCCTTACAATATTCTATAGGACAAAGCCTCGGATCATTACCCAAATCTACCCAGAACTGCCCTAGACAACACTACGGGCCTTCTTTATATAGGCAATTTCCACCACCCGAGAAGGTTCCAGAAATTTAGCCCTTAGGGCCGACCAAACTTAGAATTATTTTATTTTACAATTTATTACATCAAAGTTGGCTCAAAATGACTTTTGAAACCCAAATAGAAATTTTGAAGGAAAATTACTTTTCGCCACTTTAGGTGACCCAACTTTCGAAGACCATAAGTCATCACTAGTTGACCCGATTGACTATTATAACCCCATTCTGGAAATTCCACGAAGTGCTCTACAAGCTTGATTGGCACAAGCACCTATCACCCAAATTTTTTACCTCATCTAAGGCCTCTAAAGCCTTCAAAACTAACTTTGAAGTTTTTTTACCCTGCTGCCAATATCGAAAATCTTCAATATCTTCAAAACTAGACCTAATCTAGCCATGAAACTTTATCGGCAGGCTGATACAACTAAGATGAACCTCCACATGTGAAATTAGAATATTTCAAGATCATATGACCAACTTACTAAAAATAGCAAGTTTCCATAAATAGCAACCCTACACAAGATAGCCCTTATTGAATTCAAAAATAGAAATATTTTTGGGTGATGCAAGATTGCTCTTACACCCAGGATGCTCCTACATCAGATTCTCTAGGATTAGCAGAAAATCTTATAGTTATACCCACAGCATGTGCTATATCTGGCCTACTATGAACTATGTACATTAGCTTACCAATCATGGATTGGTAAAGTGTCTGATTTACCTTAGTAGTTTCATCCTCCTTTGTCAATTTGCATCCAGTAGCCATTGGTGTTCCCACAGGTTTAGCATCTTCCATGCCAAATGTCTTCAGCACTTCCTTTATGTATTTAGATTGTGTGATGAATATGCCATCACTCTGTTGAATCACTTGTAGTCCAAGAAAGAACTTAATCTCTCCGAACATAGACATTTCAAATTTCTTTTGCATTTCATCAGCAAATGCCTTGCAAACAAGATCTAAGCCACCAAAGATGATATCATCAACAAATATTTCAGCAATGATAATAGTATCATCAGTTTCACCTTTCACATATAGATTGTTGTTTTCACTTGTTCTAACAAATCCAATACTTAACAAATAAGTATGCAGTCTTTCATACCATGCTCTCGGTGCTTGCTTTAGACCATATAAAGTCTTATGTAATCTACATACCATGTCTTTATTGTCGGGATCAACAAATCTTTTAGGTTGTTCAATGTAGACCTCTTCTTCAAGTATACCATTCAAAAATGTTGACTTCACATCCATTTGATAGACTTTGAATTTCTTATGTGCATCATATGCAAGTAACATTCTAACTCTTTCTAATCTAGCAATAGGTGCAAATGTTTCACCATAGTCAATGCCTTCTTCCTGTGCATATCCCTTGCATACTAATCTAGCTTTATTTCTTGTGACTTCACCATTTTCATTCAATTTATTCCTGTATATCCACTTAGTACTGATAACATTTTTATCTTTTGGTCAGGGTAGTAAGGACCAAGTTTTGTTCTTTTCTATTTGTTTTATTTCCTCTTTCATTGCATTAACCCATTCTTCATTCTCTAATGCAACTTTCACAGTTTTAGGTTCAAATTCACAAATTAGACATGTACCTTGTCTTGTTTTGCTTCTGGTTTGCATTCCAGCATGTCTATCTCCAATGATTTGTGTTTCAGGATGATGTCTTCTGACAAAACTAGCCAAGACTTGATTTCTCCTTTCTTGTTCATCCTGCTCAGGGTCATTTCCTTGCTCGATAGCTTCTTCACGTTCATCGGTTTGAGGTGCCTGTTGTACTGCATTATTTCCCTGCTGACCAGTTGATACTACTTGCGGTGTTGGTAGATACTCTAGATATTCAATATAAGTGAATCTACCATAATCTTCTAGTTCCTTTGTACTTTCCTCTATGTACTTGTCATCAAACTCATCAACACAAACATTAGTACTTTCAACTATCTTATTTGTAGCCTTATTCAAACATTTGTATGCTTTACTTGTAGTGGAATATCCCAGAAATATTCCTTCATCTCCTTTAGAATCAAACTTCCCATTTCTTTCATCTTTCAAGATAAAGCATTTACTTCCAAAAATTCTAAAATAACTTATAGTAGGTTTGTGTCCAAACCATAGTTCATAAGGTGTTCGGTTGGCATCCTTCTTTAGTTGTACTCGGTTAAGGACATATACAGCTATGCTGATAGCTTCCCTCCAATATTTTTGAGCAACATTCTTCTGTATCATCAATGTTCTAGCACAGTCAATTATAGACCTATTCCTTCTTTCAGCAATGCCATTTTTCTGAGGTGTTCTCGGTGTAGATACCTGCCTCTTGATTCCATGCTCATTGCAAAATTTAGTAAATTCATCAAAGATAAACTCACCTCCTCTATTAGATCTTAAACATTTTATTTCCTTTCCAGTTTCTTTCTCTACCTTAGCTTTATACCACTTAAACATTTTGAAAGTTTTAGATTTCTCTTTCGGGAACATAACAGTCATCGGTCTAGTGTAATCATCAACAAAAAGAATAAAATATCTATCACCATAATAACTCTGAGTTCTCATAGGACCACACAGATCGGTATGAACCAACTCAAGTATCTTCTTTGTTGAGTAGTCTTTTCTTTTAAAACTAGACTTAGTCATCTTACCTCTTTGACATTCATGGCACATAGCATGATCAGGTTTTGTTAAGTTAGGCAGTCCTCTAACTCTTTTCTTTCTACTAATCTTGATCATGTTGTCAAAGTTCACATGGCATAACCTTCGGTGCCACAACCAAGCATCTTCATCCTTTATTAGCAAACAAGAAGACTGATCCATATCAAGATAAAATAGATTACCTCTGGATTGTGTACCAATTTCGACAAGTCTTCCTCCATCATCATAAATCTTCACCTTTTTTCTCTCAAAAGCCAGTCGGTGGCCTGAGTTGTTCAACTAAGCCACACTTATCAAATTGTAGTTTAGTCCATCTACCCAGTATGCATTTTCACATTATAATCTATCATTGATCATCAGTGAGCCTTTACATCTTACCATACAAGGTGCATCATTTCCCATTCTCATAGATCCTCCATTATATTCAACAACATGATCAAACTTCTCTACATCATGGGTCATATGATGTGTGCAGCCACTGTCTATGATCCATGTATCATATCTGCTTACTTTAGAGATCAGTGATGTCTCCTCATGTTTCTCTTCCTCTTCTGAATCATCTTTCATAACAACAAATACAACTTCTATATCATCATCAGAATCAAATTCAGTTTCAATATCTTTGACTATGTAACATACCTTTTTGCCTTTTTCATCTCAGTTGTCTCTGTTGTTGTGTCAATAACCTCTATTGACTCTTCTCCCATAGCTTCCTACAGATCAGTCTTTGGATCTATCATCATCTTTCTTATGAGGACATCTAGCAGTGATGTGACTGACTTCTTTACAATTAAAGCATGCTAAAGGTCACTTACCTCTATACCTTCCTTTTCCTTTGGGCAATCTTCTGGCTATAAGTGCTTCAATCTCATCAAGTTCATCATCAATATTGTCATCACTATCACAATTCTTACCATTCCTGCTAGACTTTCCAATCTTCAAAGAAGACATGAAAGTGGATTCAACAGAAGGAACAACACTATTGTCAAAGTTGTTTAATTCAAAGGTTGTGAGTTTACCAATCAGAGTGTCAAGAGTAAGGTTGGATGTAGCTCTTGTTTCATGAATTGCAGAAATCCTGATTGCATAAACTGGTAGCAAAGTTCTGAGAATCTTGCTTATCACTATTTCATCATCAATTACTCCATCAGATGCTCTTATAGCATGTACCACCTCTTTGAGTCTATTTGAATATTGGACAATGTTCACACCTTCTTTCATTCTCATATCATCAAATCTACCTCTTAGACTTTTAGCTCGAGCTCTTTTGACATTTAGATCACCACTATAGATTTGTGCTAATTTATCCCACATTCCTTTGGCAGTTGTGCATGTCTTGATATCTTCAAATTCAGCATCAGTACAGGCAGCAGCAAGTTCCAACATAGTAACATTGTGTTCATGCTTATCCTTCAGTTGATCAACAGTTAGGGGACCAGTGGGTGGTTGCATGTAGCCATTTTCCATCAGATCTAGTGTTGAGTTCCCAATTCCAGATATGTGCAGCTTCATTATGCTTTGCCACACTGTGAATTTCTCTTTATTCAGTTTCGGTGCTTCCCTCTTATACATCTTGAGAGCTTTATGCCTAAGTCCTTAAAACTCTGTTCCAAGAAATAAATTCTCTAATACCAATTGTTAGAATAACTAAGAAGGGGGTGAATCAGTTATCCAGTGTCCCAATTCAAAATGTATAATTCAAAACATCTTCTTTAATTTTTGCTCATCGATAAGCAATAACAACTCTCACTATTTGTGCTTTTACCGATTACCAGACTAATACTTATAACATTTTACCGATCAAATCTAATATGTAACATGCAAAGTATGATAACACACAAATATCACAATCAACATATAACATAAGAGATTTGACATGGAAACCCTGTAAAGGGAAAAACCACCTGGGACCGGCAACCCAAAATTGTTCACTCTTCTGAAGTGAGGTCGGTTAAGACCCAACCCTGTTAAAGGTTACAAACACACTGTTAGGTGTGACCTTGTTAGAGGATTTTAGACTAGAAGTTATCATCCAACTAGCATTCACTATGGGGTTGACAAGATAACAATGTTCACTCTATGAATGATACATCATAAGACTTTCAGAGTCCACTCGGTTAAGAGATTTAGACTGTATACAATGGTTAAATATGTAATAGTAAAATGACCTTCCTTAATACAACTTCAATTACAGATTACAGATCAATATTTAGTCCATACAAATCTTTCTGTTCAATATTTCACTTCAAATTCAATACTATATCAACTTACTATCCATCGATAATTACTCTTTGTAGCTCAATAATTGTTCTAGAGCTCAGTTCTTACTAACCAGTATGATCAAAATGCTTGAAAGCTTGTTCATGTGAAATTCATGCAGCTTCTTCTTCTGGCTCTTTTCATAAATAAATTTTGTTCTCTTATATAGATGAGTAAATCATTTTCTTCTCCACCATCAGATTTTGCCACTTAATCACATTCATAGATTTTTCCACTTAAAACTTTCTCGGTACTTGTGTCAATAATACATTTCAATTTGCTCTGTTAGATCTTCCTTGAATTTTGTCAGTCGTTGATCTGTGTAACAAACATTATCTGTTACCTTGATGTTATACTCTTGCCAGCTCATCAATCTTATCAGCTAAACTAATTATTTAATTCATTTTGTCTTCCTCGGTTAACAAAGAATGTGTCGGTGAACACTGCTCGGTTAATACTATGGTTGGTATACACTACACTCCATCAGTGTATACTAGAAATGCTTCATTTACCGACAACACTACTTTGTGTCTTTCAGCTCTATACTTCATTATAGATGAATGCAACATAATGAAGTCAATATCATCAAGTCATAGACTCATCAAAAAGTTACTCAATGTGTTCCTTATCCTCATCTATCATGTACATCTTTCCTCATGTAGATTTCTCTTTTCTTCATCTCTTTCACCTTTCTTTAGATGTCTCGGTATAGTAACTTACAAGATAAGTGTTGTCAAACTAGTTGACATCAATGACAACATAATACTAATTTAATCATATTACATATCTAATCAACAACTTCTCAGTGATCTTGCAATCACAGATCCTTCAATCAGATTCCAAATTAGTTGCAGTCCAACAAGATACTCCAGTCAGTCCTCATGGTGAAGAATTTGCAGAGAGCATGAAGGAGATACATGATTCAGTTCGGTTGGCACTTGAGAAAAGTGTAGAAAAATATAAGCAAGCCAAAGAAAAGCATAGGAGGGATGTCTAGTTGCAGGTTGGAGACTTGGTGTGGGCACACTTGAAGAAGGAAAGACTACCTAAGGGCAAGCACACTAAACTACTCATGAAGAAGATTGGACCTTGTCTGATCTTGAAGAAGCATGGATTGAATGCTTATGAGATTGAGTTGCCCTCTCATCTTGTTATCTCTCCCATATTCAATATTTGTGATCTAACCCCTTACAAAGGTGATTTGAATGTAGGATCAGTTGTGCAGGTGGAAGAACTTGAAGAGGATATTGCAGGGATACCGCCTCATGAACCAAGAAAATTTGAGATCTTAGACACAAAGGTCATCAAGAGGACCAGGAAGCATGTCTATAAGAATTACTTGGTAAAATGGCAAGGAATTCCTAAGGAAGAATCAGTACGAATGGATGAAATAGAGATTCAGAAGGATGGTTCAACATTACAGGACCTCATCTCAAGAGGACTTGAGATCAGTGCACCCCAGGAGTATGGTGCAGGAGCACCCACAAACTCATTAATGAAATATTAATGGGAAGGGTTAGGATACCAATTGGATCTTGAATCCAATGATGTAATAAAATCCTATTTTGTAAGGCAACGTGACAATAGGTAGTGTTATAAACCTAGTTGTCTATCTTAGTCGGTTATTCGACAATTTGTTTAGGAAGGGCTAGAATAGACAGTAGGACAGTTTTTGTTTGTGATGTTGATAGGAGTAAGTTCAAAGCTTACACTCTTGGTCTTAGATACTATGATGTCTACAGATGACTCACCTAAGATTTCATGTCTGTAGGAAATGTACGGAGGGAGTTATCATAGTTTTACTAAGATAGAACTGAAACCGACAGGTTTTGAAAATGTTGTCAAAGTTATAATGTGCAACTTTTGAAAAGTTGTCATTTTTGAATCTCTACAGTTATAAACCATCTTATTTGGTTGGAACCAATTTAGGAATGTATAAAACTTTGATCCAGGAGAATTGGAAGGAGTTGGAAGATTTGCAGAAGTCTTGATAATTGTTTTAAGAAAACCATTCGTTGTTTTCCTGAGAAATCGACTGTGTTTTCAATTGTGAAGATCTATACGATCACACATGTGCCATTAATTGAATGTGGAAGTTAGTCCTATATCTTATGAGTGAATTGAAATTAATTTTAAGTTTTTTATCAATCAGGATTAAAGACTATCACATTTTGTGTGTTCATTGGTTAATGGAAGACCTGACGTAGGGTTTTGAAACAAAACTCCTCTTTCTAGGAGACTCCATCATGGGAAATTTCTAAAACTTGGTGGAAGGAAAGGAGGGAGAATTTACCATAAGATTCTTAAGGTCTTAGACTAGGAGATCAATGGAGAAAGAAGGAAATACTAAACCCTTTGGGTAGGCATCTCTATGTGATTGTCCAGAATTGCAGGTTTGAATGCATGACTCAGCCCAGGGATGGAATGGAGGTCTAAATAATTGGATTTAGTTGTTTTACACAATCTAGAAGATGTTCCAATAGTTTATATTTGAAGGTGGAAAATATTTCAAACACTTCCTTTGTTAATTTGGCCTATTAACCTTATTAGGTCTAGGAGAGATTTGTGGACAGTCCGAGTTTGGAGATTGGTTCAAGGGTTCAAAATTCTTGTGTACTATTTTTAGGTTGATTAAAACCTTAGAGGGTGGTTAAGACCTAGAATGGTGGACTTCCAAATAGGTTTCCCTTAAGAATTCATATTTTCTCCTTGTAGCCCTATAGTGGGATTTGGTGTTTAGCTTGTGTTTCGAAGTTGCTAAGTGGAGGATTGGTATTCCATTTCATTGGAAATTGATATTGAACCTTGAATAAACCTTGGTTTCATCCCTAGATTAGTGAGCTTGAGTTGTGTGAGTCAGTGCCTTAAGCATGTAAGAGATTGGGTTGAAGAACCAATCTTGATTTGTTGGTTTTGGGAACTCTATGTTAGAGCCTAGTTTGTATGGGAATAGAGGGTATCAAGGATCTCTAAGTGTTTGATTAGGTATAGCTTGGGACTCTACTCCTAGTGGTATCAGAAAAACTAGTAGATCTTTGGAGGAAGATTAGTTGCAGCCATGTCAGATGGCGGGGAAGATAGTGAACTTCCTAATAGAATGACTAATGCAGAAGTACTAAGGGTAGTGAAAGAGCATGATGCTGAGAGAAAGTTGATGAGGCAAGAGATGGAAAAGCTTAGGGTTCAACTCAAGCAAGGACATAGTGGGAACTCTAGATGGGAAGAAGTGGGGAGTGATGAAGAAACCCCTTTGCAGGAGGAAGAAGTAGATGTGCCTGTAGACCAGAGGATATTATTGAAGACATTGAAGTCCATGGAGAGAAGAACCATGGATAATAAACTTGAACCGCATGTCTACAATGGGAAGATTGATCTAGATGAAGTGATGGATTGGATTGATGCACTCACTAGTTTTTTTGACTATGAGGAAATACCAGAGCATCAGAAGGTTAAGATAGTGAAGTCCAAGTTGAAGGGATCTACCCTGACTTGGTGGAATTTTACTCAAGAAGAAAGAGTAAAGATGGAAAAGAATCCAGTGGCTACATGGAAAAAGATGGTTACCTTGGTGAAGGAAGCCTATGTTCCTGAAGACTATGAAGTTCAACTTCATAAGAAGAGACAAAGTTTAAGGCAGAAGGAGATGGACATCTCAAGCTATATTGAAGAATTTCGCAAACTTGCCATGAAATCTAAGTTGGTGGAACCCGGGAGTGTCAAACTTGCTAGGTACATGAAAGGGTTAAGGGTGGATATCCAAGATGAATTAAGTTTGAGTACCCCTACCACTATCCAAAAATGCTTGCAATTGGCATTGAAAGTGGATGAAAAGCTTAAGAGGAAGCAAGACCAAAGTGGTAAAGGTAGAGATGAGAGAGATTTTGGCAATAGAGGAAGGGGATCAAGTAGTGGCAGAGGACAGACTTCTAAAAAGTTTGAAGAGACTAGTCAGGAGAACTCCTTTGGAGAAGGAAGTTCTAAAGGCTCCTATAGAGGGAGAAGAGGAGATTCAAGGGTAAGGACTGGTGGAAGAAGTTCAAGAACCATAAGGTGTTTTAGATGTAACCAGCCATGACATCTAGCATCAAAATGTCCTCAGAAGGCAAAGAATTAGACAGAGAGAAGGGAAAACATAGTCAAAGATGAAGAAGACCAAGGAGACAATGCACTTGGATCTTATGCACCACCAAAAGAGGGAGAGGTACTCATGATAAGGAGGACCTTGTTGAAGGCTCCTTGCACTAAAGAGCCACCACAGATGAAGAGCCTTTTCAGAACCACATGTAAGAGTGGAGGCAAGGTGTGCAGATTGGTGATTGATAATGGATCTACTGATAACTTGGTGTCTAAGGAAGTAGTGAAGAAGTTGAAGCTAAGAAGGGTACCACATCCAAACCCCTACAAGGTGTCATGGCTCACCAAGACACAACACACTATCATAAAAGAGAAAGCATGGGTTGAATTCCAACTTGGAAAGTACAAAGATGAAGTACTATGCGACATTGTTCCAACAGATGCATGTCATTTGCTCCTTGGAAGGCCCTAGCAGTATGATGTAGAGGCTCATTATGATGGGAGGTTGAAAACCTACACCATCACCTATAAAGGAGAAAAGGTAACATTCTTACCCCTGTCTAAAAATTCTGAAGAAAATAATGATACAAAATTTTTGTTTATTGGTGAAAAAGAGTTTGTGAAAAATTTGAAAGAGGAGAAGACTCCTTGTTATGCCCCAGTCCTATTTCCAAAGGATGACAGACCCAAGAAGTCTAAAAAGGACATAGATCCCTTAAACAGAGTAAGCCCTAAGGAAGTTGTAGACCTACTGAGTCAGTATAAGGACATTGTCACCAAAGAATTGCCCAATGAATTGCCACCAATCAGAGACATAAGCCATAACATTGACTTGATCCCAAGAGAAACCTTACCTAACAAGGCTGCATATAAATTGACCCCTAAACAAAATAAGGTGATGGAGAGACAAATCCAAGAACTCTTGGATAAGGGCTTAATCACTAAAAGTCTCAGCCCTTGTGCAGTACCTGCTCTTTTGGCCCTTAAGAAGGAAGGCACATGGAGGTTGTGCACTGATTCTAGGGCAATAAATAGGATCACAATCAGGTACAAATTTCCTATGCCTAGAATAGAGGACCTATTGGATCACCTAGGAGGTGCAAGGTACTATTCTATGGTGGACTTGAAGAGTGGCTATCACCAAATCAGGATAAGGGATGGTGATGAATGGAAGACAACCTCTAAAACCAATGAAGGCTTGTATGAATGGAGGGTGATGCCCTTCAGTCTATCAAATGCCCCTAGCACATTCATGAGGCTCATGAATGAAGTGCTAAAGCCATTTCTTGGTAAATTTGTTATAGTCTACCTTGATGACATCCTTATCTTCATCAAGAGTAAGGAGGAGCATGTGGGACACCTTGATTTGGTCTTGAAGAGACTGCATGAAGAAAAACTCTTTATAAATTTGGAAAAATGTTTTTTTATGTAGGAAGAACTTGTCTATTTGGGATTTGTGATTGCAGGTGGGAACATCAAGATGGACCCTCAGAAGGTAGAATCCATCCTAAGTTGGCCTTCTCTGAGGAAAATGACTGAAGTAAGAAGCTTTCATGGGCTTGCATCCTTTTATAGGAAATTCATCATGAATTTCAGTCAGTTGTGTGCACCGATCCTTGCATCCATATGAGACAAAAAGTGCTTTTCTTTTATTTATTAAATAAGAATAATGCTTTATTTGTGCAACTTAGGATAAGAGGAAAAGTGGGGGCTTTTATTTAATAAAAGGGGAAGAAATTTCTTTTAAATAAATAAAGACTTAGGATAAAATGGTTAGCCCATGGAATAATCGAATAAATGATAGAAATAGGATTTGATCAAGGAAATTGATATAATTGAAAAATATTAATTTTTGAAAATATTGATTCAGGGATTTGATAAATTGTTGAATGGGGGCCCAAAGTATAGGTGACCATTTTAGGGTGCATACATTTTCCCCTCTTTGGGTAATGTGTGATCATTCTGGGAACACATGTAGCCAAAGAATGGAATTGAAATGTGAGATTGATTTGGGATCACAAAACAATCCAGACATGTGTATGATGGATGGGAACATATCAAGACAAAGATAAGCTGATTGAAAAAGACAAGGCCAACACCCCTATAAATAGGTAGTTGTCAAGTTTGAGATAAGAGATAAGAATATTAAGGTTCAATTGATAAGTTGAATCAAGGATTGAAGTTGATAGGTATTTCCCCCTCAGAACTAAAATCAAAATCAGGTAGAGGAGAAACAACAAATTGATAAATCTGATCAAGTCACTAGAAACCATAATCAAAGATGAAAGATGATAAGATAACCATCAAGCAGTGAAGATATGCCCTAGTTTGACTTTGGTTCACTGAGAAAGATATAGGATAAAAATGAAGTCAAACCTCAGAGAGATGAAGCGAATGAAAATGAATGAAAGACTAGAAGGTTGAAAGAGATGGGGATGAAGATGCCCCAACAAAGATCAAAGGATCGAGCCTCAAAAGGTCAACCAACTGTCTAGAAGAAGGAGAAACAATGCAATTTTGACTCTCAAGATGAACTTGGATTTCGATTTCGATCTCAAAAATGGATCTAGGACGTCAAAATTAGCCAAGGGTGTAATTTTTGCAAAATTCTAAGATGTCTGATAAGATTAACCCCTTGTGATGATAGGAAAAGGATGTGATGAAAAAGACAAAGAGTGAAAGACATGATCAAGAAGGACTGAAAGGTAAGCACAGTTCACCAACAATTCTGTGAAAGATGAAAGGAGAGCTCTCTCCAGATACAAGATGCAAAACTAAACTAACATGAACCTAAGAATGCAAGTTATGATGAAAAGTGGTTTACTTGCAAGGTTACAAAACCATTAGACTCTAATAATCATCATCAAACATTATTGGTAGCATCACAAGATCATACAATACACACTAGTATAACTATGTGAATCTGATTATTATCTATATCAGATAGGTATGTGGGAATCCCACCTAGGCACCAAAGACATATAAGTCAAGATGAAGTGCAGTGAGATTTCCTAAGTTTAATATGGCAAGATTATACTCACATCGAGACACAAGGAAAGTCAAGATGGCTTATAAGTATGCAATTGTGAAAAACAATCAAGGATAATACCTTGTAGACCCCAATGTCAAGTGGAACAAGCATAAATTCAAATGATAGTTAGGACCAACAAAATATACCCACAAGTAGAAAAAGCAATAAAACATGTCCTCGTGCCCCCAATCTTCTAGCTCAGCATCATCGAAAACTATTAGGGAGAGAACACTCATCAAAGTAATCATCATAGATAGAACACAAAGAAATAAAGTCAACCAAGTCTCAGCAAGTCGAGTGTTTAAGTGCATGTGTGTAGGTCATAGAGTCAAACTTTGAGTATCGCATCTGCCAATGGAAAATATCATATCATGCTAGACTGTGGATAAGACATTTGATAAGTGTTGAGAAACACTTGACGCTAGGGTAGTGTTGAAAAACACAGCTAGGGTGGTGTTGAAAAACATCATTTGCAAGATGTCCTAAAGACCAATGCATCCAAAGAGACCAAAGCTAACACAGTTATGCCCCCTAGACAAAGACAAAGACCAATTTCAAACTAAGGCAACAAGGTCAAGGCATGATGGAGAAAGGCTAAGTGTCAAGGATGCATGCGAAGAAACAAGGGTGCAAAGGCCTCAAGTAGCACCTGTGTCCAGGTTTTCACCACTTCGAGATTTTTTTTATTTTTTCAATTTTTTTGTATTTTTCCTACCAAGTTGCCTGTTTCCAGGTTTTCACCAAGGCACTTTTTCTATTTTTTTGAATTTTTTGCATTTTCTATTTTTATTTTTTTTTGTATTTTGGAATATATAATTTTTTTGAGATACATTAAAGCACCTATTGCTAGGTTCTCACTAGGATGCTCTTTTTTCAGGACTGTATATGTTTTTTAGGATTTTTTCAGCTTCATATATGAATTTTTTTGGAATTTTTTTCAGGATCGATAAATATGTACAAAGGATGCCACCAAATAGAATGGGCATCAAACTCCCAAGAAAGATCACATCATGTAGTCCTAATGTCTATCAAGGTGGAGAACAAGAGGGATTAGCAAGCTAGTGGAGGAGATGGAAGACAAGAGAATGAAGGAGAATGAAGGGAAGAAATCCTCAAGGGTGAACTCCTCAAGAGTACCCAAGTTAGGCAAAAATTGTCATGTAAAGCACATTTGGACAAGCAATGAAAGGCCAGCATAGGATAAGTCACAAAAGTGTAATGCAAAAGAAGGAAATGATGCAGTCCAAAGGAGTAGACATGTCAAGAGACTTCATAGCATCATTTTTTACTCTTTTTTATTAGATCAAGACCAAAAGGGAAAAGGATAGAGAAAGGCTAGAATGAATGGGAGAAAATAAATATGAAGGCTAAACATGAAAGGAATGAAAGCAAGATCATCGTAAAATAGCCCAAAAGATAGCCAAATGTTCATGTATAGGTCAACATTGTCAAGGTCAAAGAGAGAAGATGGAATGGATGAAATATGTAGAACTATGCATAATGCCTAATTGCCAGGTTTTCATCATGGTACTTATCCAAGGTGCCACAAGGGAGTGGTTTTCACCATAGGATGAATTTATTTCTCTTTACTTTTGCTACCAAGGTGCCTGTTTCTAGGTTTCCACCAAGGCACATTTTCAATTTTTTAATTTTTTTTTATTTTTTATTTTTTATTTTTATTTTTTTTTATTTTTTTGGAAGAAGGCAAGCTTTTTAGGTAATGCTCCTTGAAAGGATATACTATGATATGACAAGGATTCAAATGATATGCTCAAAGATGTTGATAGGGAAAGGAAGATGGAAGAGAAAAATGGAGGATAAGGTTTTATGTAAAGCGAGTTAGGTTGGAAGATAGGAGGAATAAGCAAATGAGAAAAAAGGATAGAAGGTAGAAGGATAATGAATGGAAGGATTGTGAAAGGGTAGATGGGAAGGAAGGAAAGATCAACATCAACACACACCTTGAAGGGTGACGAGAGGATGGAGGAAATGTGAATGAAAGAATACGTGAGAGAATATGGTGAATGGATATCAAAGATTGTGGTTTAGGCACATGGAATGGAAGAATGTTTTTGGAAGAAGATAAAGTGTTGGAAGCTTGAATGTCAACTTCACTTGTTGCTCAACATCAAACTTTTTCAAGAGAGATTTTGGAATCCATATAGTCATAGGCTTTTCATTTCTTTTTGATGATCTAGAGAGAATATCTTTAATGATGGATTTTGGATCCCATACTTGTCTTGTAGTTTTTTTCGTAGATATCTCTTTTGACTTTATGCCTCCATGTCAATTAGAGGACACATGGTGATCTTTTTTTGATGGATTCTTGTATTGCTTCTTTTTCTTTTATTGAACATTCAAGTTACTTCCAAAAGACTTGGGACTTGTGGAAGGAGGATATGACTAGTTTAGATGGGTGGGTGGATGAAAAGGATTCAAGGGTATGCATCTATGTTGATCTTGAGGAAGGATAGGAGATGGAGGGATGTAAGGACCCCTGATGGATGGAAAATTAGGAGATTTAGGAGGGGAAAGTGAAGGGACATAAGGGCCTAAGATGGAAGGTAGATGTGAAGCCCTTAGTAGTGGTGGAAGAGGTCAAAGGATGGAAGTGGAAGACGCAAAAGGATAATCAACAAGTTCATCAACATCTATATGACATCCAAGGATGTCAACATCTTTAGAGTGAGCATTAGGATTTGCAATAGGATCATGAACATCTTGAATAGGAGAAACTTCTTTGATAGGATTGTTTAGAGCTTGAAAAGACTTAGGAAGAGTAGAAAGTGAAAGCAAACATGGAGTGGTAGAACAAGAAGATGGAAGACTTTGATCTTGACAAGGAGCTTTGGATAGCATAAGCATATAATTTCTCTCTTGATTTTCAATAGGCTTAACATTGGAAGTAACAACACCATTTTCAATAACCTTAATGAAAGTATCATCTTTGGAAAGTGCAAGTGTAGTAAGGTTATTTTGATTGGAAATAAGATCAATGGTGTAAGTAGTAGCTTGATCTTGCTTAGGAGAAGACTTAAGACATGGTGGAATTAATGAGGAAGGGCGTAGAGGATCAAAAGAACCATGAAATGGATAAGAGACATCATGAAAATGATTGGATGATATGGAGGTTTCTTGATCTTGATCTTTCTTTATGTTCTTTTCTTTATTTTTAGAGTCCTCTTGACATGGAGCCACTTCTAAGGACAAGGAAGCATGTTGGGATTTCATGGAAGTCTCTGGAAGAGATAGTGAGGAATTAGCTAAAGTAGGAATTGTAGCGTATAAAGGATTAGGCTCATTAGGTGTAGCATTATTGGAAGTATTTGTAGCCAAGTGAAGGTTAGCTTGAGTTTCTTTAAGAGGTATCCCTTGAGGATAACTATACAGAACCGCATGAAAAGTATTAGGATGTTTGTTGGATGAAGGATTTGTGAAAGATTTGAAAGACTCAAAAGCTTTAGGAAATGTATGGGTATTGGAGGAAGTAGGGGATGGAATGGAATCATCACAAGATAGTGGTCCATCATTAACATAATCTTTCTTGAGAGTGTAATCTTTATTTTCAGCATGAGAGTTCTTAGAGGAAAGATTCTTATAGTATTTACATTTATAATCAGTGTGGTAAGCTTTCTCTTCCTCAAGTGAAGTAGATGTATCATCTAGGTATTGTTCACAGAAATCTTCAAAGTCTCTTTCAAAATTAGAATCATATGGATCACCATCATGATCTATCCAATGTGATGACCCATTTCCACTAAGCACAAGCACACGACTAGGAGGACTCTTAGGAACAGAGGTGTCATAGGTATCACTACATTATTCATCATCATAGTCATCATAGTCGTCATAGTCATCAAAGATAGGTGTTTCACTCTTCATGGAAGAGGTATCACAAGGGCTATCATATTGCTCATTATGGTATGTCTTGAGAAGAGAAGTAAGACTCTTGGGAGAAGTAAAAGAGGAACAAGATCATGAAGAAAAGGAAAGTGAAGACCTAGTGAAGGAAGAAGACTTGCATAATGAGGAATGATGAAAAGACTTAGAAGATGAAGAATGTTTGGAAGAAAGAGGTTGTGACATGATCATGTATATGATCCTAGCAAAGGCTTCTGAATCATTCAACTTTTCTTTTATTTTTGTTATAAGTTTATCACCCATGAGATATCTAGAAGAACTATTGGAGGAATACAACTCTTCAAATTGAGCAATGAATTCGAGATCATCTATTTTCAAGAGAGGTTCCATAACAAGATAGTTGAAATTCATGGTTTTGGAAGAGGAGGAATCAAACATGGAAGTGACAGAAGAGATGAACAGAAGAAAGTAGACTAGATAATAAGAGGAAAAGAATCAAGAAGACATGAAGAGTTTAGGAAGAAGAGGGAGATGTCAAAGAAAGAAGACCAAGAGTCATTTTGTGCAACTTGATACCATTTAAGTTCATTTGAATGTTGAGAAACGTGTCATAGCACCTAAGATGTGACCTAGACTGACCAAGGAAGGCTAGAACTAGGACACAAATTAGCTTCTAATTGCAGACAACTGTGAGGCAGCAAAATAACTATGTGCGATAGTTTCCAGGGTAACAAGGCGATACAATTTTCTAGTGTGATATTTCACAAGAAGAATTGTGATATATTCTTGTTAGAATAACTGAGAGGGGGTTGAATCAGTTATCCAGTGTCCCAAAACAAAATGTATAATTCAAAACAACTTCTTTAATTTCTATTTCTTGGTAAACAATAATTACTTTCACTATCTATGCTTTTAACGATTACCAGTCTAATACTATAATAGATACCGATCAAATATAACATGTAACATGTAAAGTATGATAGAAAAAAAATATCACAATCAACACATAACATAAGAGATTTAACGTGGAAACCCTGTAAAGGGAAAAACCACCTGGGACCGGCAACCCAAAATTGTTCACTCTTCTGAAGTGAGGTCGGTTAAGACCCAACCCTGTTAAAGGTTTACAAACACACTGTCAGGTGTGACCTTGTTAGAGGATTTTAGACTAGAAGTTATCATCCAACCAGCATTCACTATGGGGTTGATAGGATAACAATGTTTATTCTATGAATGATACATCATAAGACTTTCAGAGTCCACTCGGTTAAGAGATTTTGACTGTATACAATGGTTAAATATGTAATAGTAAATGATCTGATTTAATACAACTTCAATTGTAGATTATAGATCAATATTTAGTCCATACAAATCCTTCTGATCAATATGTCACTTCAGATTCAATACTGTATCAACTTAATGTCTATCAGTAATTACTCTTTATCGCTCGGTAATTATTCTGTAGCTCGGTTCTTACTTAACCAGTATGATCAAAATGCATGAAAACCCTACTTACGTGATATTCCTATAGTTTCTACTTCTTCCGACATCATTCCATAATGAAATTCTAGTCTCTTATATAGACGAGTAAATCATTTTATTCTCCTCCATCAGATTTTGCCGCTTAACCACATTCATAGATTTTTCCACTTCAAACTTTCTTGGTTGATGTGTCAATAACACATTTTAATCTGCTCCATTAGATCTTCCTTTAATTTTGTTAGCCATTGATCTTTATAACAACCATTATTTGTTATCACTGAAATTGAGGTACTTTATAGCTCATCAATCCTATCAGCTAAACTAATCATTTAGTTCATTTTTTTCTTCTCAATTAACAAATAAATGCATCGATGAACACTACTCGGTTAATACTACGATCGGTATACACTACACTCCGTCGATGTATACTAGAATTGCTTCATTTACCGACAACACTACTTTGTGTCTTTCAGATCTATACTTCATCATAGATGAATGCAACATAATAAAGTCAATATCATCAAATCATAGACATATCAACAAGTTACTCAATGTGTTCCTTATCCTCATCTATCATGTACATCTTTTTCCATGTAGATTTCTCTATTCTTCATCTCTTTCACCTTTCTTCAGATGTCTCAATATAGTAACTTACAAGATAAGTGTTGTCAATCTAGTTGACATCAATGACAACATAATACTGATTTAATCATATTACATATCTAATCAGCAACTCCTCAGTGATCTTTAATCATGGATTCTTCAATCAAATTCCAAATCAGTTGTAGTCCAACAATCTCTCCCTTTGGCATTGATGACAACTCAAGTAATATGAAATGTACCATACACATACCAAACATATATTCTACAGCTTTGTGAAAAAAATGTTGTAAGTTGAATAGACTTAATATGTTTAATCACTATGTTACTAAGAAGCATTAGATAATACAGCTTTACCATTCTGTAGTTGTGATCTTTTCAGTTCTCCTATTCTTGCTTCCATTCTCTGTAACTGATCTTCAATACTTTGTCTCATTCAAATTACTCTCCCTCAAGTAATTCTCATTAGTGCTTGTCCCTTTTCATATTATTTATCTCTCCCTTTGATAGCAATGCCAAAGAAACAAATAAACAATCAATTATGTCCTCCTCTATATCTCAGTATACTGATATCCTAATCAGTTCAAGTTCTCCAAACTTAATCACAACCTTGAACATGATTCAAAGTGTGACCTATGTTGCATCAACATGAATGATCTTCTAATAAAAGTAGGCTGATGCAACAACCAGATCACCTTAGTGATCGATAGACAGGGGATGGACCCCAAGTCTAGTCCTCAAGTATTTAAATGTGTCCTTCAATAGAGGCTTTGTAAAAATATCTGAAAGTTGTTCTATAGATGTGACAAATTCTAACCTCACTTGATTCTCTTGAACTTGTTCTCTTAAGTAATGATACTTAATAGATATATGCTTTATCTTAGAGTGCATCATAGGATTCTTTGAAATATTAATAGCACTAGTGTTGTCACAATATATAATCATCGGGTCAGTGATTACCTCATTCATCCCTTCCAACACTTGCTTGATATATGCAATGTTTGAACAGTTAGTAGCAATAGCAACATACTCTACTTCAGCTATAGACTAAGAAATACAAGCCTAATTTTTACTTGTCTAGGTTACAAGTCTTTCACCAATGAAAAATGCTCCTCCGGTGGTGCTTTTTCTATCATCTACATTTTCAGCCCAATCAGCATCGGTGTAAACTTTCAGTTCAAACTTCTCTTCCTTAGGATACCATAATACATAATTCTCTATTTTCTTCAAGTATCTTAAGATCCTTTTTGTAGCTATCATGTGTGATTCTCTAGGATTAGCATAAAATCTTGCAACAATACCCACAACATGTGCTATATCTAGTCTACTGTGAACTACACACATTAACTTACCAATCATGGATCGGTAAAGTGTTTGGTTTACCTCTGTTGTTTCATCCTCCTTTGTCAATTTGCATCTAGTAGCCATCAGTGTTCCCACAGGTTTAGCATCTTCTATGGAAAATGTCTTCAGTGCTTCCTTTATGTATTTAGATTGTGTGATGAATATTCCATCACTCTGTTGAATCACTTGTAGTCCAAGAAAGAACTTAATCTCTCCAAACATAGACATTTCAAATTCCTTTTGCATTTTATCAGCAAATGTCTTGCATACAAGATCTTGACATCCTAAAATAATATCATCAACAAATATTTTAGCAATGATAATAGTATCATCAGTATCACCTTTCATGTACAAATTGTTGTTTTCACTTGTTCTAACAAATCCAATACTTAACAAGTAAGTATGCAGTCTTTAATACCATGCTCTAGGTGCTTGCTTCAAGCCATATAAAGCTTTATGTAATCTACATACCATGTCTTTATTGTCAGGATCAACAAATCCTTTAGGTTGTTTGATGTAGACCTTTTCTTCAAGTATACCATTCAAAAATGCTGACTTCACATCTATTTGACAGACTTTGAATTTCTTGTGTGCAACATATGCAAGTAGCATTCTAACTCCTTCCACTCTAGCAATAGGTCCAAATGTTTCACCATATTCAATGCCTTCTTCATGTGCATATCCCTTGCATACCAATCTAGCTTTATTTCTTGTGACTTCACCATTTTCATTCAATTTATTCCTAAATATCCACTTAGTACCAATAACATTCTTATCTTTAGGTCGGGGTACTAAGGACCAAGTTTTATTCTTCTCTATTTGCTCTATTTCCTCCTTCATTGTATTAACCCATTCTTCATTTTGTAAAGCAACTTTCACATTTTTAGGTTCAAATTCACAAACTAGACATATACCTTGTCTTGTTTTGCTTCTAGTTTGCATTCCATCATGTCTGTCTCCAATGATTTGTGTCTCAGGATGATGTCTTCTGACAAAACTAGCCAAAACTCAGTTTCTCCTTTCTTGCTCATCCTGCTCAAGGTCATTTTCTTGCTTGGTAGCTCCATCTTGTTCATCAGTTTGTGTTGCCTATTGTCCTATATTGTTTCCCTACTGACCAGTTGTCATAGCTTGCGGCGTTGGTAGATACTCTAGATGTTCAATGTAAGTGAATCTATCATAGTCTTCTAGTTCCTTTGTACTTTCCTCTGTGTTCTTGTCATCAAACTCATCAACACAAACATTACTAATTTCAAATATCTTATTTGTAACCTTATTCAAACATTTATATGCTTTACTTGTAGAGGAATATCCCAAAAATATCCCTTCATCTCCTTTAGAATCAAATTTTCCATTTCTTTCATCTTTCAAAATAAAGCATTTACTTCCAAAAATTCTGAAATAACTTACAGTAGGTTTGTGTCCAAACCATAGCTCATAAGGTGTTCAGTTGGTGTCCATCTTCAGTTGTACTTAGTTAAGAACATACACAGCTGTACTAACAGCTTCCCTCCAATATGTCTATGCAACATTCTTTTGTATCATCAATGTTCTGGCATAGTCAATTATAGACCTGTTCCTTCTTTCAACAATGCCATTTTGCTGAGGTGTCCTCGGTGTAGAGACCTGTCTTTTAATTCCATGCTCATTATAGAAATTAGTAAATTCATCATAGATAAATTCACCTCCTCTATCAGATCTTAAGCATTTTATTTCTTTTCCAGTCTCTTTCTCTACCTTAGCTTTATACCACTTAAACATTTTAGAGGTTTTAGATTTCTCTTTCAAGAACATAACAGTCATCAGTCTAGTATAGTCATCAACAAAAAATAAAATATCTATCACCAGAATGCTCTAAGTTCTCATAGGACTACATAGGTCGGTATGAACCAACTCAAGTATCTTCTTTGTTGAGTAGTCTTTACTTTTAAAATTGGACTTATTCATCTTACCTTTTTGACATTCATGGCACATGGCATGATCAAGTTTTGTCAAGTTAGGAAATCCTCTAACTCTTTTCTTTTTACTAATCTTGATCATGTTGTCAAAGTTCACGTGGCATAACCTTTTGTGCCACAACCAAGCATCTTCATCCTTTATTAACAAATAAGAAGACTGATCCATATCAAGATAGAATAGATTACCTCTAGATTGTGTACCAGTGCTGACAAGCCTTCCTTCATCATCATAGATCTTCACCTTTTTTCTCTCAAAAGCTAGTCAGTGGCATGAATTGTTCAACTAAGCCACACTTAATAGATTATAGTTCAATCCATCTACCCAGTATGCATTTTCACATTGTATTCTATCATTGATCATCAGTGAACCTTTACCTCTTACCATACAAGGTGCATCATTTCCCATTCTCACAAATCCTCCATTATATTCAACAAGATGATCAAACTTCTCTACATCATCGATCATATGATGTGCGCAGCCACTGTCTATGATCCATGTATCATTTCTGCTTACTTTAGAGATCAGTGTTGTCTCTTCATGTTTCTCTTCTTCCTCTGAGTCATCTTTCATAGCAACAAATACAACTTCTATATCATCATCAGAATCATATTCAGTTTCAATATCTTCAGCTATGTAACATACCTTTTTGCCTCTATCATCTTGGTTATCTTTGTTGTTGTGTTAGTAGCTTCTATTGACTCTTCTCCCATAGCTTCCTTCAGATCGGTCTTTGGATCTATCATCATCTTTCTTTTGAGGACATCTAGCAGTGATGTGACTGACTTCTTTACAATTAAAACATACCAAAGGTAGCTTATTTCTATACCTTCCTTTTCCTTTGGGCAATCTTCTAGCCATAAGAGCTTCAAGCTCATCAAGTTCATCATCGGTATTATCATCACTATCATAATTCTTACTATTCCTACTAGACTTTCCAATCTTCAAAGAAGACATGAAAGTGGATTCAATAGAAGGAACAGCACTGTTATCAAATTTTTTTAATTCAAAGGTTGTAATTTTACTAATCAGAGTGTCAAGAGTAAGGTTGGATGTAGCTCTTGTTTCATGAATTGCAGGGATCCTGATTGCATAAACTGGCAACAAAGTTATGAGAATCTTGTTTATCACTGTTTCATTATCAATCACTCCATTGGATGCTCTAATAGCATGTACCACCTCTTTTAGTCTATTTGAGTATTGTACAATGTTCTCACCTTCTTTCATTTTTATATCATCAAATCTGCATCTTAGGCTTTCATCTCAGGCTCTTTTAACATTCAAATCTCCACTGTATATCAAATTTAACTTGTCCCACATCATCTTAGAAGTATCACAACCCTTGATGTCTTCAAATTTGGCATTGGTATAGGCAGCAACAAGTTCCATCATAGTGACATTGTGTTCATGCATGTCCTTCAGTTGATCAAGAGTTAAGGGACCAGTGGGCAGTTGTATGTAGCCATTCTCCATCAGATCTAATGCAAAATTCCCAATTCTAGATATGTGCAGCTTCATCCTTCTTTTCCATACTATGAAGTTCTCTTTGTTTAGCTTTGGTACTTCCCTCTTATACATCTTGAGACCTTTGGGCTTAAGTCCTTAAAACTTTGTTCTAACAAACCTTTGCTCTGATACCAATTATTAGAATAACTGAGAGGGGGGTGAATTAGTTATCTAGTGTCCCAAAACAAAATGTATAATTCAAAAAAACTTCTTCAATTTCTATTTCTCGGTAAACAATAATTACTTTCACTATCTGTGCTTTTACCGATTACCAGTCTAATACTATAATAGTTACCGATCAAATCTAACATGTAACATGTAAAGTATGATAGCAAACAAATATCACAATCAACACATAACACAAGAGATTTAACGTGGAAACCCTGTAAAGGGAAAAACCACCTAGGACCTGTTAGCCCATTTTCCTATCATAGTAAAAAATTCTCAGAAAATGGTCTATCCTTGCAAAATTTTCATGGCTTTGTGTCCTTTCCTTTTATCTTTGCAATATTTTCTATCTCTGGCTGAAACCCTAAGCAAAATTTCATAATCTAGCTGTTTGAAATGGAAAACTCTAAATCTCCTTACCCTTGTTCTATTTCAGCATTACTTTTTGGGCAACTTAAAATTCCTAAAACCCATGTGCTTTAAATTTTTGTCACCCACGGGGGTCATACCTCTAATTTTCCTAAGTCTAATGCCCAGTGGCCTTTAATATTTCCTAAGTCCCAGCGCCTTGATTTTTCTAAATGTTTCAGCCTCTAAATATTTCCTGGGACCGGTTCTCTGACACCATCTTGATCCAACAGTTGGTGTATTTTTGCATAGAGTGTGTCAGAGGCATGCAATCTTAAGATGATCCTTGATTCTCCTTTGTGACATAGCTTTTCAATGAAGTGGGTCCACTGCCAGGTATGCACAATTGGCAGTCTGTGATTGATCCACATAATGATGATTTGGCAAGTATCAATGGGACCTGGTATCTACCACATTTCAGAGGGCTCTGAAAACTGCATAGGATCAACGGTTGGTGCATAATCTCATGGGTTTTGTCAGAGCAATGAGATCTTGCGCCAGCCCTCAATTTTACTTTTTCCTCAGGTGACAAATTCAGGTGGGTCCTCTGACAGTTGGAGCTGACATGCTAGATTTCTATTGGCTGAGAGATGATCCAAGTGGACATAATGTCAGAAGGCTCTAAGGTGGAATTTGTCAATGGGCCCAGAGTTATAAAGCATTCAGTGAATCGGCGACTAGATTATATTCAACATCCTCTAAGTTTGGTCGTTCTGATAAGTTTTGGTAGCTTCGATAAAGTCTACCCTTTGGTCACTTATTATCTTAATATTTGTTAGGGTTCTAAGTTATTTTTTGAATGGGTGAATGTGCATGTTCGCAGAGTCTTGGAATAAATTGGCAGAGCCCTAAACCATTTGGTCATTCGGTGAACCCCTTCAGTCGTAGGTTCTCGAAATCATTTCACAGTTAGACAAATGATTAAGTGAACACAAGTTTTCCCTTTGTCGTTGATTCACCAAATATAAGCTAGGTTTCCTAAGGAGGGTTAAGAAAAACATTTAGCGACTTGGTGAATAAAGAAAAGTCAAAGTGTGAAGTCCTTCAATCGCACATTCTCTAAATGTAACCAAGGGTTAAAAAATGTTTCAACAATTCAGTGAATGCCCTTTGTTCACGTATTCTCCAAATTAGACCATGGTTAAGTAATGTATCTTTGGACTTGGAAAAATCCTTTCAGTCACTTATTCACCAAATGACCTAGGGTTAAGTGCTTGACCAAGAGAAGTGGGACCGTCTACCACCGTGTTGCTGATGTGTCATGTTTTGATTTGCCGAGCTATATAGTGATAAGGATTATGTCAGTGGGCTCGAAAGGTGCTTTGAGATGCCAGTATGGATGATCTAACAGATGGTGTAAGATCTCATAGGGTCTATCAGGGCTATGAGATCATGTGCCAACCGTCTGATCTAGAGCTTGTAAAAAGTGGGTCCAGCTTGTTATGTGGTACCTTTTCATCATCGACATGCTTGAATTTCATTGGTTGAGGGACTAATGATGTGGAAAAAGACTTTTTAAAGGTTTTGTTGACTGCTGAAGGATAATTGTGAGCCGCCTGATCTATCAAGAAATAAATTGATCAATGGTTGTGTTTTAAACTGGAGCCTATAGCCATTTTATTTTAAATTCAAATATTTTTTCAAGGTTTTCACCAGGGTTTGAAGCAGAAAGCCATATAAAATAAAAGGGTTGTTCAAAATTAATTTTTCCAAGACATTTGTAGTTGGAGAATGATGCAGAGGACATGGGTTGCCATGCAGATCAGATTTTCTTTCCTAGGGTGTCATGCTGAATGAATCCAAAGGAAAATTATTTGATACCAGGTGTAATACCCCTCTAACCCTAATATAAGTTTTATGTTTTTGAAAGAATTAAGATCCTTCGATATTTTCTTACAGCTTAAGTTGTACATGATACTTGTTTGATCTATTCCTATAGTTGTTTATAATAATTTCATAAGCTAGTACTCAATGATTCTAATATCAGACATACTATCTAAAGGTATCATTTTTGTATGTATTTATCTCCATGTATGTATTGAGTACCTACAAGACCTTTATGAACATAGTTAGGATGTTATATGATATGTACTTGATAGATATATATAAGTGGTTATTTATATTTTCTTCTATTAAGGTTACTTTGGATGAATCTTGTATCTCACTTGATGATTTGATTATGTTGATTTATTATTAGTATTGATAAGAGACTAACACAATGCTTGAGATTCTAACCTTCGTTATGATGATGCTACATGCTTTGAGTGTATATATATACATGATGTGTTTTCATGATTCAGGATGAAGTCGTAGTTACTCACATAGCTGAGGTCCACACGATGTATCGATCCTAGTCATCTGTCTGCAATGTTTTCTTTTATATGTATATCCGTGCATATGTATTTCTTCTTTGTGATGCAGGCTTGCAGGTACCGGGCATCGACTTCACCTAGCTTCACAGGTCTAAGCATGCCCTCAAATCCTCAATGGTTGTTGTTATGGAGATAGTACTAAGGCCCCTACATGAGTCTTCCTTTGTCATTATTCCAATTTGGGAATATTAGGGTTCCTTCTTTGTCAGTCAACCTTTGGGTCAAAAACCCAGATCCAACGCACCCGGTTGGGCATGGTTGTAGTTAGTGCCTTGTGGCCACTTGAATTCATTTGGTTGTATGATTTGTTTACTCATTTTATTTATTTCTCCTTCTTGGTATGATTCTTAGTTAATCTTTCTATGTTGTGTTTCAGGAGTTTGGCTTGACTTTCCTTGTTGACTTTGGTTGACCCTGTTTGATCTTATGGTTTTCTTGATATGTTTCATAGTTGATTTTTATGTCCTCTTTCGATGATTAGATTTATTTTGAGGCATGTGATTTTATTCTACCTTAGTGTTATATCCTATAGCAATTATAAATAGGTAATAATATTGTGATCTATTACTTCATAATCTTATAGATTATAGTGTTTGGTATTTGGCATGTATCTATATAAATATAAATATATATATATATATATGGAAATATATATATGGGTGCACACATATATGTATTTATATATATATAATTTATATGTGATTATATGTTAATTATTGTAGATATTGTTGATGGTGTATATTTTGGGATTAATGTAAAGTATAATATTATTAATAATTAAATATTAAATAATGCGAGGTATATTATTCTCAATTGTTAATTATTAATAATGAGGATAGGTTATATATATAGATATTGATGTAATTAATGATGGCATATGAATATATGTTAGGATAATATTACATATGTGTATGAATGAATACAAATAATCTTTTATTGTATATTTGAGTAATATAGTTGTATGATATTAAGTTATTTTATAATACCCTTTAGTTAAGAGTTAGTTGGGAGTTGGTTACTTTTCCTCTCAACCTTTGGGAATATATTTATATGCACTACTTTCTCATTTGAAGACAGGAGATTTTGGGGCTGAAGCATTGAGGAAAGGATGGCCTTACTTTTCATGGAGATTTTGGAGAGAAAACTTGGAGATGTGAGGGAGAGTTTGTAAGCATATGTCTTTAAGAATTTTTGGTTATCTTTGCTTTTGGGAGAGAGACATTTTTGTGAGAATTTCAGTAGTTGAGAGAGGGATTATTTGCTGTGAAATTATTTCTTTCTTTCATGGAGATTTCTGAAAGTGGATAGGGTTTGAAGGATGCATCTCAAGTTTGGAATTGTCTTCTCTTTTGTTTCCTTCCTTCTTCGATTCAACCTTCGTAGGACATGAGGTATGGATTGAATATTTTAGTTACTTTATGTGTCTGATAGATTATGAATCTATTTATATATTATCATTATTTATTATATCTGTACTTTTCATTTCTATTGTTATTTTAAAGTTTTGAGTTTTTGTTTGTAAGAATTGACATGTGTTTTCCTAGGGTTTTTAGCAACCCATTTTTGGAGATCTATTATTATAATAATTTAAATTGTATCTAAGGTTTTACTAAATTGATTTTTTGGAAGTAAAATTTACAGATCTCAAATGGGTATCTCTCTGATTTTATTTTTAGGGTCGAATTAATGCTTTATTTTTGACATTTTGGTAGACTATGCCTGTCCATTCTTGATTCTAAATTTTCTGTCAAATGTATTCATATGCTACAGGCTGATATGATCATATAAAAGTCTGAATTTGATATCAAAGATTCTCCTAAGTCTTATATTTAATTTCCAATTGTTTTGGTCAATTTTAATTATGTTTTGTGAAAATTACAACCGTTTTAGTGAAGGCAGGTCTGAACCCTAACCAGAATTTTTTGTTTTAAACCAGAAGTCATAACTTTCTTTCCCACAGTTGGATCTTCCTAAAAATCAAATTGAGAGTCTATAATTATGTTATCTAAATCCCCACTAAAGCGATTTTCTTTATTATTTTTTTTGTGGAAGATATGGTTGACTGTTCTATGATGACTATTCTTTGCATTTAATCCTTGCTTGAAATAATTCAGTTTAAGAACATCATTAAGTTTTAAGGTTTCGTATGGTTACCAGAGGCTATTAGAATTTGTTTTTGGTTAATTGGATCTATTTATACTCTGAATATATTTATAATATCACTTGGATGTCTTCTTATATGTTTGGAACATTCTGAATGCCATATTGGGTTTAGGGTTGTCAAGTGGACTAGGGACAACATATGTTTTCCTAAACTCAATCAAATGTTGTTATAGAATTGATATGAATTCTTGATGATGAATCTATTATGTTCTTATGATTTTTATATGTATGTTAGGGAACCTAAGTACACTAGGTGAGTGGCTCATAGTGAGGGGTCGGGGCCCTAAGTGGCTAGTACCAGGATAACCTACTATGAGTTATTTAATCAAGTGATAACCTAAATAAATGAATTGGGAATGGGAGATTATTGGAATGGGAAATTACACACTAATCAAGATTAATTGTGCCTCGCCCATGCCTTTAGTGCTAGTAAAGACTAAGGATGGGAGTGGGAGAAGGTACCTATGCGTAGGTACGACTGGATGACCTTGTCTGTACGAGAGGCATTCGGTTCCGCATGTGCCTACTTGGGGGTCAGGGCCAAGAGTGGCTAGTACCAGGACAACCCAAGGGGTGAGGGCTATGTGATGACACTCACCTAGCTTGTAGCTTAGAGTCTCTACCAAATTTGATCATGCCTCTGGTAGTCCTTGTGGTCTTCTTGTCTTTTCTTTTGTGTTATGACTTTGGGTAAATTTTATCACCACTTTAGGAATTTCCCAGTTGTTACCTCTTGTATGGGCCTTTGGTTCTATCTCCTAGCTTGGGGGAGTGGGCCTATTGGTTCCACATGGTTGGGTGGTTAATATTTATATCGAGGTATTGATCGTGATTCTTTGGATGATCCTAGCACATATTCCTTTCCAAATCTGCAGTTGAAGATTTCTTATTGGATATTTTAATATGTTGAGATGTACTTATGTATCTGTATTCATGTAATTTTAATCTCCTAAAAGGAGTCTTGTAGTATTGATGTAATCTCAATTCAAGGCAATGCTAAGGGAATGGGTAGTTCTAGGTAAAAGAAAGGGAAAAGAATGTGGAATATTGGACATGTTACTAGCATTAAAAGAAAGTATTTATGTTATTTCTCCTATCCTCTTATATTGTCCATATGTAAAGGAAATAATCTTAAATATAGTTATATATAATGATGTATCACAAAAATAATGTATTCTCTCTTGATGAAAAGATCCAAGGAAATTATTGAGAAATGATAGGTTAGTGATTGGAATTATTAACAATGAATGGTTATGAAACAATGCAATAAAATAGTAACTTGATTATAATGTTAATACTTGGTTCATGTTAATGAAGTACCTAGGATAATGCCTACCTTAATGAATATTAATCTCTTACCTAAATTATTAGAGAAAAGTGATATAAAGGATAGTAGATGTAGATGAAATCAATATGAATTTATGGAATGAGTTGATAAAAGGAATAATGAGGTTGGATGATTAACCTATGTTTAATATAAGAAATAAGTTAGAGACATTTAACTTGGTGCATTAAAATGAATGTAGATCTTTTAAGCTCATGATTCCGTGAATATCTTATGCATGTAAATGGTTTATATGATGTTGCTTTAGTAGCAACGTTAGGGAACCCGGGAGGACTTAAGTTGTATAAATATTACATTCAAGTAGTAGAAAATTATTTCTTCTTTTAGAAATATGAAGTGGAATGATGAATATTATTCTAGTTAAAATAAAATAATAAAATAAAAAAATTCACTACTTGCATTTTATAGAGGTTTTATGTCTTGTCCTCTTGGGTTGCCTGGCGGGGCCTTACACCAGGCGGCTAGGGTTTTGATTTTGTCAAAGATCCCCATGTTATGAATACGCAAGGTGATTTTTTAGTTGGCTCTGGCATTTAATTTTTGTCTCCTACAACAAGAAATTAGTTGAATTCATAGCTGCAGTTAACCTTGAGTATGAAACCAATGCATTTGTACATCAAATTTGATCTGAATTTCTAGGGTTTCAAGGGCCTACCTGCATTCTTTATTTCTTGTTGTACTAGTTGTTGCAGACCTAATTTTGCCCTAAATGATCATTTTCTTATTGCAATCCTTGTTCCTATAAAAGGCTTTTCTAGATAATTTAGAAGGGTTCGAGTTTTCTTCTGAGAGCTGGTTCCATGAATGTTTTGCCTTGTAAATATTGCCTTCTTCTCTGCATATAGGGTTCCCTCTTTCCTTTTTGGCTATAGGAATAGAATACATGTTGTAACAGTTTGTCTTATGTATGAGGTTTCAATATATTTATATTGTTATCAGATTGTCTCCATTTGATTTTTAGACTTATTGATTGAAGCATCAAGGGTGTTTCAGCCTTTCTATTTGCATTTCCTATGTGTCTGCAATAGAGTTGTTTTCACAGAAACAACTAAGTTTAGGACTAGTTTTCAGATGTGTATGAGTTAGGATATCAAGGGTGTCTCATGCTTGTCTTCCAATAGATGTTGGTTAATGTATTACTTGTTTATAGGTCTCTTCTAAGGGGAGGGTTAAAATCCTTTGAATAGGTGATAACATATCTGGGTACACAGGTGGATTGTTAAAGTGAGGTGTAATACCTCTCCTATGCTGATACTTGGACTTTCTGATTTGGACATTCTATTGTGATGGTTAGGACTATACATTTACGTTTATGCTTTATGGATGATGTTATGTTTATCAGATGATTAATATGCTCATTTATGGTTATATCATTTATATGTTTATGAGATTTGAAAATCATCTATTTTTATATGTCTTATGGATCTAACCCAATGATTTAAATACTAACCATTATCATGATCTTCTATGTTGCATGGATATGTGACTGATGTGTTTTTATGACTCAGGACGAAGTCGTAGTTACTCACTCAGTTGAGGTCCACACGATGTATCGATCCTAGTCATCTAATTGCATATATTTGATTTGTATATCCATATGTATATTATGTATCTCTTCTTGGTGATGCAGGATTGCAGGTACCGGGTATCGTCTCCACCTGGCTTCACAGGTCTGAGCGATCTCTCAAAATCCTCGATCATTGTTGTTGTTACGGAGATATCACCAGGTTCCACAGGAAGAAACCTCACCTTTGATCCTTTTACCCTTAGGTGGGAGGTGTCGAGTTAGTCCCTTGTGTGGAGGCATTATGCGATCTTGTAGTTGGTTGATTTGTGGATCTGGTAGCTAGGTCTTGTCTTCATGGCATGTTCAAAGTTGTAAGTAGATTTTTGATAGGTATGACTTAGTAATTTATCATTATTAAAAGTTACGTATATGCATACTAGTGTGAACGAGTTGGTATGTGATTTAAATCGTGAGATTTAATATCATTAATAATAAATAATATATTTTATAATAATGTTATTTTAATATTTAATATTAATAATAATGTGTATGATTTATGGTATATGTACCATAAGCATATGGGTGCACACATATGCCTATGAATACATATATTAATATATATTATTATATAATAAATTAATTATTTGTGTGAAGGAAATTATTCTTATGTTATTCTTCTTAGTGATAAATAGGATTGGTAAATTCTATTACCATGGCTAAGTAAGTTAGGAAATTAATATTTAAGAATATATTCTCTATTTTGTCATCCTTAAATTTAGGAGACAAAAATAAAATAAAATTAAAACCTTATTAAATAAAATATGATTACCCCTTACAGGAATGGTTTTACAAACCATATTATTAACCATATTATTAACTATATTATTAATGGGTGAGAGGTTGGGATGGTTGCACAATTGGTTTACCCGTGCAACCACCACCTCCATTTTATTTACCAGAAGATTTCTTGTGTAAGGGAGGGGAGGAAAATATATATATATATATATAGAGATATATATATTATGATTGCGAGAGAAAAATTTGGGGAGATTCAGAAAAGTTTGGCATTTGGATTTTGGAAAATAAAGGTTGGAGAGTTCATCCAGGAAGAGTTTGAGGCTTGCTGGAAAGAGACAGAGAGGAAGGATTCATCTTCATCAACCGGATTCCGCAGGACTCCAGGTTGGATTCCATCCTGAGAAATAGGTTTAATTTAATAGTATGAATGTGATTTTTAGATTGGTTGAAAGTTTATGTATGTGTGTTATTATTGCAAAACATAGGTGTAATGTCGTATTATTATTGTATGGTGTAGGGTGAATATATTAATGTGTTCTGTAATAGTATATTATTGCAGACGGTTGATAGATTAATGTATTCTGCAATAACGTATTATTACAGAATGTTGAAGTATTAAATGTATTATTATAATATGTGAAACATCATTGCATTATTGGTAATAGTGTGTGTAGTATGATATTATTTTGTGAATCGTCTGTACATTATACAAATGTTGTATTAGTGTAATACAAATGCTATATTATTATATTATTCGGTCATTTAATATTCTATCAATACAAACATTTTAACATTTTAATATGAATTCATTTGGTGACGTTTATACAATATAAATATTATTTTGGTTTCTGAAATATATATGTAAAAATAAAACAAATGCTATATTATTATATTATTCCGTCATTTAATATTCTATCAATACAAACATTTTAACATTTTAATATGAATTCATTTGGTGACGTTTATACAATATAAATATTATTTTGGTTTCTGAAATATATATGTTTCAATAAAACATTTGAGTTATGTTTTATTTTTATTTTTAAAAAAATATAATAAAATAAAATGTCAATAACATTTAGTAAAATCATTTAAACTTTTAGTAAAATATAGGAGAAATTATAGGAGAATAATAAGGAGGAAATATAGGAAAAATTATAGAAAAATAATAAGGAGGAAATATAGGAGAAAAATAAGGAGAGATTGTAGGAGGAAAATAAAATAATGAAATACTAAATAGCCTATTTAAAAATGACTTTAAATCTATTTTGTTTTCTTTTATTATTTTGTGGTAGTTTGTTTTTAGTGAATATTAAATTTGGAATATTGAAATTTCTATTAAATTTAGTTATTATTTAGTAGGAATTTCATAGTATAGTTTAGTTTATAAATTTGTGATTTTTAGATTTTAGATTTTCATAAAACCAGACTTAGCCAAATTTCAAGATTAGTCAAATGTCAGGCCTAGACTGAAATCTAAGAAGCGTTATTTTGGCGTATGGAAATTTGTGAAAACCTTAAATGCGTTTGGCAGAGGTTATGTCCAGTGCATTTAGATGCCTTAATAGGGTTAGGATGTGTTTAGGAAGTAGTTTAGGGTTAGGTTTGTCTAAAGGATCAGGACATTCTAAATATCCTTAAACGTTCCTAATTTCCCTAAACTTTCATAAACTATCTTATTAGTTTCTACTCTTTGATGCAGTCTTACAAATGTGTTTATGATATGTTTTACTATGTTTGTGATGTGATTGTGACATGTGGGTTAAGGGTAGGAAACCTAAGAACCCCTAAGTGAGTGGCTCTCAGTGCGGGGCCGGGGCCCTAAAGTGGCTAGACCAGGATAACCGACTGAAGAGTTATTTAACAAGTGAAAACTTAATTAAACTTATTGGAATGGGTTAAAACATTAAAAAGATTAAATGTGCCTCGCCCATGCCATTAGTGCTAGTAAAGGCTATGGATGGGAGTGGGAGAAGGTACCTATGCGTAGGTACGATCGAATGGCACTTGTCTGTACGAAAGGCATTCGATTCCGCATGTGCCTACTTGGGGGCCGGGGCCCAGTGTGGCTAGTACCAAGACAACCCAAGGGGTGAGGGCTATGCGATGACACTCACTTAGGTTGTTGCTTAGGATTTTCTACCCAAACCTTAGAACCCTTGTGAAGTGAACCTCATTTGTGGAATTGTTATTCAACCCTTTGTAAAAACCTAGTAAGTTACTTCTTTGTGGGCTTGGTGTTTATCTCCTAGCACGGGGGAGTGGGCCTTTTAGGTATCCACATGGTTGGGTGGTAAATCTTTTATCGAGGTATCTTTTGGCAGATGCAGTGTTTGGAGATTCATGCTTGCTTATGTACCAGTTTTGAAGAATGAAGGCTTTGTAATTATATTTCATTTTGTAAAATTATTGTTACCTCCCATGAGGAGATGAATGTAATGTAATCATTGATGTGATTCAAAATGATGTATGGGTAGACTTAGGAAAAAGGGAAAAGGAAAATGTGAACTTTATGTTTAAGATGTATGTTGGAAAAGAAAAAGGATTTTGTAACACTCCAAGTTATGTAGTATATGTGCAATGTATTTAGATGAGTTTTATTTGATTTTAAAAAGTTATATTGTTGATAAAGGATACTTAGGAATATAGATGTTTAAATGGAAAGTTGAAATGAAAATATTTTGTATTTCTTAAAGATATGATGTAATTTGTTTTGAGAACTTTATCTTGTTCTTAGTTTACTTAATGGCCTTAAATGAATCATGCATTAAATAAAAGGGAACCTTGGAGGAAACTAAGTTTAGGTTTTGTTCATATTATTGTTTTGAAAATTTTAAAAAATAAATAAATTTTTCCTTAGGTTTTCTTTACAAAGAGAATCTTTGTTCTCTTCCCGGTTCCCTTGTGGGGCATGACATAAGGTCTGGTTAATAGTGTATGACTGATGTAAGGCATCAACATATTTGAATATATTATCTTCTTATTTCATAGCTCTTTGTTTCAATGAGGCATTTGACTCTATTGCCCATTGGATAAGGCACTAGTCTATGAGAGACTAAGGGATTTCAGGGGTCCGTTCAACCCAACATCAATCATTCAAATCAAATACCTTTCCCTTTCATGTTGGTAGTATTAGTAGGAGGTCCTTTCTAGTTTTTAGATTCATTCTATGCAAATAGGGCTATTGTATAAGAATTGGCTTCATTAGGGTACAGGATACCTAAAAGAGTCTGGAAACTATTCCATAATAATCTATCTACAATGTCAATTGTTTATCATGAGGTGTCTTGAGTGTGTAGATAAGGCAATACCCCCCTGAGTGATATGGAGCTCAAAGAAGAAGGAGGATTCCTTTCAATCCTCATCAATTGGACTCTTTCTTGTCAAACTTGAGTGCATAATCTAAGAATCAATCCCATACATTTGTTCAAGGTTGGTCCTACAAAGAAAAGCTCCAACAAAATGGTGACTCTACTGGGGAATGAAGTAAGTTTACCATTAAGACTATCCCAGAGTCTTTCTATATTCATTTTGGGGAAGAGTCTCATAAATGTCACAATCTGAAAGTTGTTTTTAGATCTGTAAATGTTTTACCTGGATTTGTTGTTGCAAAATTTTAAAAATTATATGTGACTTTGCTGTGAGGAATACCTAGAACCTATTGGTGTTTCAAGGAGATCAGTGAAAATTTGTGTCCTCTGAAATGGGGTGGCGACTCTATACTAGAATGAACCTAAGGTGTGTTGCCTTGTTTCAAATTTCAATGTGATGTGATGTGAACAACAACAATCAACAAAGGCTTCCAGGTATTCCCCATTCAATATTTTGTGTATTTGCATGGTCCTTATCAAATGGTTTTGTCATTAAAGAAAGGACATATAAGTGTGAAGTATGTAGGTAGGGTTTGGTGACAAAAGAGGGTTAGTTTCAAGTATAGATTTCCTGTCATTGGTCTTGAATATTTTCAAGTAGATGTGCAAAAGCTGCAGCTAGTGATGGATGTTCACAGGGTTTCTTTTGTCAAAGGATATGTGCTATTTTGTTATGATGGCATACATGGTTTCCCTAATAAGATCCCTGATGAAATCAGGGGATATTTACCAAAGTTTGATAGGGACCAGTCTCAGTCAGCAAGGAAACATGTTCAATGCTTTGCTGATGTGATGAATGATTTTGAGGTTTTCCATGAAGACCTATGGATGAAATTGTTTGTTCAAACTTTAGAAGGTGATGCTAAAAATTGGTTCTCTTTTCTACCAGTGTGTTCTATTTCATCTTGGAGTGAGATGCATTTGGCCTTTATGGAGAAATTTGGAGAAAGGGTAAGCATATCTAATTCTTATGATAAGTTTTTAAAGATTCATATTGAGAGTGATGAACTTGTCCCTCAATTCAATATCAAATTTGCAAAAGTTTTGAATGAAATCCCTAAGAGTTATAGACCCAATGATCAAGTGTGTGTGAATGTCTACTTTGATGCATTTGATAAAAAAATGAATTACTTATTGAGGGATAAAGAACCTAAGTCATTATATCAAGCATTTATAACTACAATGGATATTGAAAACAATTTGAAATATGGATTGACCAGAGGTCATTTTGCCATGAATGTCTACTGGTATAATGAATATGAAAGAAAAGATGAATGTAGTGTTGATACCACAATTCCAAATCAGTGTACCAACACTTCTGATGTAGTTTGTAATCAGGTTGAAGTGTCAAATTAGAATTTGTGTATAAATGTTGTTGAGTCTTTTTCTACTGATGAGGCATGTGTTCAGGATGCTACAGTAGCAAGATATATTCCAGACCTTGATAGGATTGAGCAATGTGCTGGTGTTTTGACTTGTGAATCAACTACTGTAGTCAATTCTTATAATTTTGATTATGAGCATGATTTTTCTAATGTTCCTAGACATGAGGTTATTGCTTCTATATCTCAGTATCATACAAATGAAGAGGCTAAAAGTTATGTCTCTAATGATGAGTTTGTAGTTGCTACACAAGATGAGGAATATGATTCATAGACATATCAGTAAAAGTCAGAGGAACATAGTGTTGAAGGTGATTATTCAGGTGAAAATGATGAAGGCAGTGATGTTGAGGTGTCTTCATATGAGTCAGATGCAACATGGGAGGAAGAAAGTAATGATGGAAGTGAACACTCCTTTGACAGTCAAGGTATGAATTCTTTTTCTAAATTTGAAAATGAGAATGCATCTTAGTTTTTGCATTCTACAAATCAGTTTGAATATGAAGATTTTGAGGATGATTTGTCCTCAAAGTATGAACATAAGGAAATGGTGATTAAATGTGATATCAGTGAGGATGAACATGAAGATTTGAGTAAAGGGTCATCTAATGGTCTTACATTGGGTAATGAAGTTGCAGCATATAGTAGAGAGTTTAGGAGTGAACCATAGTTTTGCTATAATGGTTTTCCTAAACAGGATAATGAAGATGTAATTATGGACACTATATGCTTGGTAGGTGATGTTGACTATGAATCTTCATATAGTTCTGAATTTTTTTCATATGCTGAGAGTCTCCATAAAGATGAAATGGGTAGTGAGTTTAAAGTGTTTTCTAATACTTTATATGATGAGGACTGCGATGATGATCAGCCCATTTTTTTTCATAATGTTCAACAAGGAGTATTACATGGAATTATCAATCCATTGTTTGAGGAACACATGGAGGTTTCTGATGTAGTTGAACTGGATGTGAATGATGACATATTGTCATACTACTGTGAGGAACCAGGATGTTCTTCTTCCATGAGTGACAAAATTTTCGGTGATGATGTTGCATTTTGTTTCAGAGTGGTTTCAAAATTTGGTGATGGTGACATATGTGAGTAAAAATTTGATTATTCATTTGAACTCCAACTAGCTAAACCTAAGGATATGTAAATTCAAGGTATCAATGAAGATTTTTATCAAATAAAGTATGTGACTTTTGCATTTCAGATTGATGGCATGCATAAATAGTAGATAAAGGTTAGTTTTAGTTTGATGGTGGTATTCATGAGCATGCTGAGTTTTACTTTCATAGTGAGCAAGCTGATGAGAGTGTTTCAAGTTTTTACGTGCACTATGAAAATGAAGACAAAAATTTTTCTTTTCCTAATGGGTTGATTGAAGGTGTTGATATGCTTGGTAAAGCAAATGGGAATAAAATATCTAGCTTACCTCAAGAAAAAGGAAATGAAAATCAAGTATATGATAGAGGCAAGAAGTTTTGAAAGTTTCTGGTGATTCAAGGCCATTTTTTGTACATAGTAGGAGTAGTTTTCTTGTTTTCAATAAGTTGTTCGAGAAAGGTTTTGTGGAGTGGTCTGCTCCTCCCAGAGATCTAAATTCTTGCCATGTCTGTAAGAGGCATGCATCCTCAGATAGAACCACTGTTAGCCCATTTTCCTATCATAGTAAAAAATCCTCAGAAAATGGTCTATCCTTGCAAAATTTTCATGGCTTTGTGTCCTTTCCTTTGATCTCTACAATATTTTCTATGTCTCTGGCCAAAACCCTAAGCTAAATTTCATAATCTAGCCATTTGAAATGGAAAACCCTAAATTGCCTTAGCCTTGTTCTATTTGAGCGTTACTTTTTGGGCCACTTAAAATTCCTAAAACCCATGTGCTTTAAATTTTTGTCACCCACGGGGGTCATACCTCTAATTTTCCTAAGTCTAACACCCGACGGCCTTTAATATTTCCTAAGTCCCAGCGCCTTGATTTTTCTAAATTTTTCAGCCTCTAAATATTTCCTAGGCTCCCCAGTTCTCTAACACCATCTCAATCCAATGGTTGGTGTATCTTTGCATAGAGTGTGTCAGAGGCATGTGATCTTAAGATAGCCATTGATTCTCCTTTGTGATGTAGCTTTTCAATGATGCGAGTCCACTGCCAGCTATGCACGATTGGCAGTCTGTGATTGGTCCACATAATGATGATTTGGCAAGTATCAATGGGACCTAGTATCCAACACATTTTAAAGAGCTCTAAAAACTATAGAGGATCAATGGTTGGCACATAATCTCATGGGTTGTGTCAGAGCCATGAGATCTTGCGCTAGCCCTCGATTTTACTTTTTCCTCAGGTGACAAATTTAGGTGGGTCCTCTGACAGTTGGAGCTAACATGCTAGATTTCTATTGACTGAGAGATGATCCAGGTGGACATAATGTAGAAGGCTCTGAGGTGGAATTTTTTGGCGAGCCCAGAGTTATAAAGCATTCAGTGAATCAGTGACTATGTTATATTCAACGTCCTCTAAGTTTGGCAGTTCTGATAAGTTTTGGCAGCTTTGATAAAGTCTACCCTTTGGTCGCTTATTCTCTTAATATTTGGCAAGGCTCTAAGTTATTTGGAAAATGGGTGAATGTGTGTGTTCATAGAGTCTCAAAATAAATTGGCAGAGCCCTAAACCATTTGGCGATTCGATGAACCCCTTCAGTCATAGGTTCTCAAAATCATTTCATGGTTAGACAAATAATTAAGCGAACATGAGTTCTCCCTTTGTCGCTAATTCACCAAATATAAGCCAAGTTTCCTAAGGAGGGTTAAGAAAAACATTTAGTGACTTGGCAAATAAAGAAAAGTCAAAGTGCAAAGTCCTTCAGTCGTGCATTCTCTAAATGTAACTAGGGGTTAAAAAAGTTTCAACAATTCAGCGAATGCCCTCTGTTCACCTATTCTCCAAATCAGACCATGGTTAAGTAATGTATCTCATGTCTTGGAAAAATCCTTTTAGTCGCTTATTCGCCAAATGACCCAGGGTTAAGTGCTTGACTGACAGAAGTGGGACCGTCTACCACCGTGTTGTTGATGTGTCATGTTTTGATTTGCCGAGCTGTATAGTGATAAGGATTATGTCAGTTGTCCCAAAAGGTGCTTTGAGATGCCAGTATGGATGATCTAATAGATGGCGTAAGATCTCATAGGGTCTATTAGGGCTATGAGATCATGTGCCAACCGTCTGATCTAGAGCTTGTAAAAAGTGGGTCCAGCTTGTTACGTGGTGCCTTTTCATCACCCACATGCTTGAATTTCATTGGTCAAGGCTAATGATGTGGAAAAAGACTTTTTAAAGGTTTTGTTGACTATTGAAGGATAATTGCAAGTTGTTTGATCTGCTAAGAAATAAATTGATCAATGGTTGTGTTTTAAACTGGAGCCTGTAGCCATTTTATTTTAAATTTAAATATTTTTTTAGGGTTTTCACCAAGGTTTGAAGAAGAAAGCCATATAAAACAAAAGGGTTGTTTAGAATTAATTATTCTAGGAAATTTGCAGTTGGAGAATGATGCAGAGGACATGGGTTGCCACGTAGATCATATTTTCTTACCTGGGGTGCCATGTCGAATGAATCCAAAGGACAATTATTTGATACCAGGCAGCTAGGGTTTTGATTTTGTCAAAGATCCCCATGTTATGAATATGCAAGGTGATTTGTTAGTTGGCTCTGGCATTTAATTTTTGTCTCCTACAACAAGAAATTAATTGAATTCATATCTGCAGTTCACCTTGAGTATGAAACTAATGCATTTGTACATCAGATTTGATCTGATTTCCTAGGGTTTCAAGGGCCTACCTACATTCTTTATTTCTTGTTGTACTAGTTGTTGCAAACCTAATTTTTCCCTAAATGATCCTTTGCTTGTTGCAATCCTTGTTCCTATAAAAATATTTTCAAGATCATTTAGAAGCATTCGAGTTTTCTTCTGAGAGCTAGTTCCATGAATGTTTTGCCTTGTAAATATTACCTTCTTCTTTGCATATAGGGTTCCCTCTTTCCTTTCTAGCTATGGGAATAGAATACAGGTTGTAATAGTTTGTCTTATGTATGAGGTTTCAATATATTTATACTGTTATCATATTGTCTCCATTTGAGTTTTAGACTTATTGATTGAAGCATCAAGGGTGTTTTAGCCTTTCTATTTGCATTTCCTATGTGTCTGCAATAGAGTTGTTTTTACAGAAACAACTAAGTTTAGGACTAGTTTTCAGATGTGTATGAGTTGGGATATCAAGGGTGTCTCATGCTTGTCTTACAATAGATGCCGGTTAATGTATTACTTGTTTATAGGTCTCTTCTAAGGGGATGGTTAAAATCCTTTGAATAGGTGATAACATTTCTGGGTACACAAGTGGATTGTTAAAGTGAGGTCTGGTTAATGGTGTATGATTGATGTAAGGCATCAACATATTTGAATATATTATCTTCTTATTTCATAGCTCTTTATTTCAATGAGGCATTTGACTTTGCTACCCATTGGATAAGGCACTAGTCTATGAGAGACTAAGGGTATTTCAGGGGTTTGTTCAACCCAACATCAATCATTCAAATCAAATACCTTTCCCTTTCATGTTGGTAGTAGTAGTAGGAGGTCCTTTATAGTTTTTAGATTCATTCTATGAAAATAGGGCTATTGCATAAGAATTGGCTTCATTAGGGTACAGGATACCTAAAAGAGTCTGGAAACTATTCCATAATAATCTATCTGCAATGACGATTATTTATCATGAGGTGTCTTGAGTTTGCAGCTAAGGCAATACCCACTTGAGTGATATGGAGCTCAAAGAAGAAGGAGGATTCCTTTCAATCCTCATCAATTGGACTCTTTCTTGTCAAACTTGAGTGCATAATCTGAGAATCAAGCCCATACATTTGTTCGAGTTTGGTCCTACAAGGAAAAGCTCCAATAGGACTGGCAACCCAAAATTGTCCACTCTTCTGAAGTGAGGTCGGTTAAGACCCAACCCTATTAAAGGTTTACAAACACACTGTCAGGTGTGACCTTGTTAGAGGATTTTAGACTAGAAGTTATCATCCAACCAGCATTCACTATGGGGTTGATAGGATAACAATGTTCATTCTATGAATGATACATCATAAGACTTTTAGAGTCCACTTGGTTAAGAAATTTTGACTGCATGCAATGGTTAAATATGTAATAATAAATGATCTTCTTTAATACGACTTCAATTGTAGATTACAGATCAATATTTAGTCCATACAAATCCTTCTGATCAATATGTCACTTCAGATTCAATACTGTATCAACTTACTATCCATTGGTAATTGCTCTCTGTCACTTGGTAATTGTTCTACAACTCAGTTCTTACTTAACCAGTATGATCAGAATGCATGAAAATGTTGTTCACATGATATTCTTGCAGTTTCTACTTCTTCCGACATCATTCCATAATGAAATTCTAATCTCTTAGATGAACAAGTAAATCATTTTCTTCTCCTCCATCAGATTTTGTTGCTTAACCACATTCATAGATTTTTTCACTTCAATCTTTCTTAGTTGATGTGTCAATAACACATTTTAATCTTCTCCATTAGATCTTCCTTTAATTTTGTTAGCCATCGATCTTTATAACAAACATTATCTGTTATCACTGAAATCAAGGTACTTTACAGCTCATCAATCCTATCAGCTAAACTAATCATTTAGTTCATTTTGTTCCGCTTGGTTAATAAAGAAATGCATCGGTGAACACTGCTCAGTTAATACTGCGATCAGTATACACTACACTCCATCAGTGTATACTAGAATTGCTTCATTTACCAACAACACTGCTTTGTGTCTTTCAGCTCTATACTTCATCATAGTTGAATGCAACATAATAAATTCAATATCATCAAATCATAGACTCATCAACAAGTTACTCAATGTGTTCCTTATCCTCATCTATCATGTACATCTTTTTCCATGTAGATTTCTCTGTTCTTCATCTCTTTCACCTTTCTTCAGATGTCTCGGTATAGTAACTTACAAGATAAGTGTTGTCAAACTAGTTGACATCAATGAAAACATAATATTGATTTTCATATTACATATCTAATCAGCAACTCCTCAGTGATCTTTAATCATGGATTCTTCAATCAGATTCCAAATCACTTGTAGTCCAACAATCTCTCCCTTTGGCATTGATAGAAACTCAAGTAATACGAAATGTACCATACACATACCAAACATATATTCTACAACTTTGTGAACAAAATTTTGTAAGTCGAATAGACTTAATATGTTTAATCACTATGTTACTAAGCAACATTAGATAATACAGCTTTACCATTCTGTAGTTGTGATCTTTTCAATTCTCTTCTTCCTACTTCTGTTCTCTATAACTGATCTTCAATACTATGTCTCATTCAAATTACTCTCCCTTAGGTAATTCTCATTGGTGCTTGTCCCTTTTCATATTATTTATCTCTCCCTTTGACAACAATGCCAAAGAAACAAATAAACAATCAATTATGTCCTCCTCTATATCTCAGTATATTGATATCCTAATCAGTTCAAGTTCTCCAAACTTAATCACAACCTTGAACATGATTCAAAGTGTGAACTATGCTACATCAACATGAATGATCTTCTAATAAAAGTAGGCTGATGCAACAACCAGATCACCTTAGTGACTGATAGATAGGGGATAGACCCCAAGTCTAGTCCTCAAGTATTTAAATGTGTCCTTCAAGAAAGGCTTTGTAAAAATATCTGCAAGATGTTCTTTAGATGTGACAAATTCTAACTTCACTTGCTTCTCTTGCACTTTTTCTCTTAAGTAATGATAGTTAATAGATATATGTTTTGTCTTAGAGTGCATCACAAGATTCTTTGAAATATTAATAGCACTAGTGTTGTCACAAAATATAATCATCGGGTCAGTGATTACCTCATTCATCCCTTCCAACACTTGCTTGATATATACAATGTTTGAATAGTTAGTAGCAGCAGCAACATACTCTGCTTCAGTTGTAGACTAAGAAATACAAGCCTGCTTTTTACTTGTCTGGGTTACAAGTCTTTCACCAAAGAAAAATGCTCCTCTGGTGGTGCTTTTTCTATCATCTACATTTCCAGCCCAATCAGCATCAATGTAAACTTTCAATTCAAACTTCCCTTCCTTAGGATACCATAATCCATAATTCTCTATTTTCTTCAAGTATCTTAAGATCCTTTTTGTAGCTATCATGTGTGATTCTCTAGGATTAGTAGAAAATCTTGAAAAAATCCCCATAGAATGTGCTATATCTGGTCTACTGTGAACTACGTACATTAACTTACCAATTATGGATCGGTAAAGTGTCTGGTTTATGTCTATAGTTTCATCCTCCTTTGTCAATTTGCATCTAGTAGCCATCAGTGTTGCCACAGGTTTAGCATCTTCCATGCCAAATGTCTTCAGTACTTCCTTTATGTATTTAGATTGTTTGATAAATATTCCATCACTCTGTTGAATCACTTGTAGTCCAAGAAAGAACTTAATCTCTCCGAACATAGACATTTCAAATTCCTTTTGCGTTTCATCAGCAAATGTCTTGCATACAAGATCTTGACATCCAAAAATAATATCATCAACAAATATTTCAGCAATGACAATAGTATCATCAGTATCACCTTTCATGTATAGATTGTTGTTTTCACTTGTTCTAACAAATCCAATACTTAACAAGTAAGTATGCAATCTTTCATACCATGCTCTAGGTGCTTGCTTCAAGCCATATAAAGCTTTATGTAATCTACATACCATGTCTTTATTTTCAGGATCGACAAATCCTTCAGGTTGTTCAATGTAGACCTCTTCTTCAAGTATACCATTCAAAAATGTTGACTTCACATTCATTTGATAGACTTTGAATTTCTTGTGTGTAGCATATGCAAGTAGCATTCTAACCCACGGTGGGTGCCAAAAATATACACACTAAATAGTGCACTTCTCTAAGTCATTACTTCCAAGGGAATCCATGAATGGGAAACCTTGAGAAAGTGACCTAGAGTTCCCTAGGCATGGAGTCACAAGGATATTGATGGTGCTCTCAGCTAGAGCTATTAAAGCATGCAACCTTGCTAGTAAACCACTCAATGGGAGATTCAATGAGACAAGGGCAAGAATGCCAATACCCTCAAGAATCAAGAATGAAGATGCAATGCAATGCAACTACACTAATAATGAAGATGCAAGCTAACCTATGAAAGGAAAGTGTTACAAGCCTTGCTAATTAATCTATGTGAGCTAAGCTAAAGCTTAAAGGAAACTAAGCTAGATGCCATGAAAGCTAAGCTAAGAATGCAAGAATGAAACTAGAATGCAAGAATGATCTCCAAAGCTCCAAAGTCTCCAAGAAATCTTGCAACATAAGATTAGTATTCAAAGTTGGGATCCTAAAATGAGAAAAGAGCTCTCTTTTTAAAGGAATTGAAAAAGAATGGACCATGGAGATTAAGAGGCAAAAGATTTAATCAAGGGTGGAGCTTGAAAGAGAAGCAATACATGTGCACAAATATCATCCAATGAGAAAATAAGAGTTGACTTTTGTGTCTAGATGAGACAAAAAGTGATTTTTTTTAATTTATTAAATAAGAATAATGTTTTATTTGTGCAACTTAGGATAAGAGGAAAAGTGGGGGCTTTTATTTAATAAAAGGGGAGGAAATTCTTTTTAAATAAATAAAGACTTAGGATAAAATGGTTAGCCCATGGAATAATAGAATAAATGATAGAAATAGGATTTGATCAAGGAAATTGATATAATTGAAAAATATTGATTTTTGAAAATATTGATTCAGGGATTTGATAAATTGTTGAATGGGGGCCCAAAGTCTAGGTGACCATTTTAGGGTGCATACATCTACAAGGTATAAAATGTGCCATTTTAGAAAATATATCCACAACAACAAATATAGAATCATTATCTCTTACTATCTTCGGTAAGCCAAGAACAAAATCCATACTAATATCAATACAAGGTTTCTCAGGAATAGAAATCGGTGTATACAATCCACTATTCTAACTTACTCCTTTTGCAACTTGACAAATTCCACAACTTTTCACAAATTTCTAGATATCTTTGTACAACTGTGTCCAAAAGTATTTCTCCTTAAGAAAATTCAATGTTTTATCAACACCAAAATTTCCATCCAAACCACTACTATGTTTCTCTTTTATCAAATTAGTTCTCATTGATCCTCTTGGTATACACAATTTAATACCTTTAAATAACATACCTTCTTGAATGAAATATTCTTCCCATTTAGTACTCGGTTGATCTTGAATAGGTGCTCTGCACTTTCTCCATGGCTCAGAAAAATCAAGATTAAATTCATAAGAATCTCTCATGCCATCAAATCCAATAACTGCAATTTTCATCTCGGTCATCAAAGATCTCCTTCTACTCAAATATTAAGAAACTCAATTAGTGAATCCACTCTTATGCTTTATCACAAATGTATAACTCTACAAATACTCAACCCATTTCATATGTCTCTGATTCAACTTATTCTGACTACCAAAATACTATAAATCTTTATGATCAGTATACAATACAAATTCACTCAATATCAAATAATGTCTCCATTTCTTCAGTGCTTGAACAATAGCATAGAATTCTTGATCATACATAGAGTATTTCCTTTTTGCATCATTCAACTTTTCACTCAAGAAAGCAAGAGGTTTACCTTCTTGACTCAACACAGCTCCTATTTCATTTCCACTTGCATCACATTCCACTTGAAATACCTTATTGAAACCAGGCAATGCCAAAATAGGCAATTCAACAACCTTCTACTTCAGAGTCTCAAAAATTTTATCAGCTCCATGTATCGACTTGAATTCTCTTTTATCTCCTCTCGTAGTCTCAATCATAGCATTACAAATTGAACTGAAATTCCTAATGAACTTTCGGTAAAAACTTGCCAAACGATGAAATGATCTTACCTCACTAGCATTCTTAGGTGTAGGCCAATTCAAAATAGCTTCAACCTTTTTAGGATCCATCATCAAACCATTAGCTGAAATCATAAATCTCAAATACACAATCTCCTCTTTCATGAATGAACACTTTTTCAGATTTATCACCAACTTTTCTTCTTTCAACCTTTGCAATACTTGTTTAACATGCAACAAATGTTCTTCTCTAGTCTTACTGAATATTAGAAGATCATCTAGGTATACAATCACAAATTTACTAAAGAATTTCTTCAAAACTTCATTCATCAACCTCATAAAAGTACTCGGTGCATTAGTTAAACCAAAAGGCATAACCAACCACTCATACAAACTTTCCTTTGTCTTGAAAGTAGTCTTCCACACATCACATTCTCTGATTATGAGCTGATGATACCCACTTTTCAAATCAATTTTGGTAAAATACTTTACTCCAGTCAAACTATCCATTATATCATCCATTCTCAGTATAGGAAACCTATATTTCACTGTTATCTTGTTGATTTCTTTGGACTCAGTACACATTCTCCATTCTCCATTCTTCTTAAGTTCCAATATAGCAAGTACTACACAAGGACTAAAAATTTCTCTGATAAAACCTTTCTGCAATAATTCTTGAATCAATTAGTTCAATTCCTGATTCTCAGTAGATGTCAACCAATGTGGTGCCTTATTTGGTAAATGATGCAAGGGCATTCTAGGGAACTTGGTGGATCTGCATGGAGATGTGTTGGTTGGCTGATGTTACTTGGTTGTTGCCTTGACCAATAGTCTTGGTCATTGAAGGAAGCTCGATCGCTAAAAGAACTCGATAATATTTGGCAATCGGTGAAAGTGTTACTCAGCGATTCCTACGGTGCTCAATTGACACTGGTGCTTGGTGATGCTTGGCATGCTTGGTTATTTCAGTGGTGCTTGGTTGTTTTGGTTTACTGACTAGAGTTCTATGTGATTTGTTGGGCTGACTTGGTGCATTTATTGTTGGTACCTATTTTTACAGGCTGACATGTTGGATTTAATTATTGTAAGGCTATTTGAGAGCTGACTTGTATTGCATTTAATAATTGTAGGGTGGAGTTAATGGTTTCATCTAGCCAACTCATGGTTGATGATTAGTATTTAAGGGATGTTTGGGTAGTTGTTGAGAGAGGACTTAGAGAGTCAGATGAGAGGTTTTGATAGCTGATTTGAGTGGCAAAGTTATGGAAAAGATCATGCAAGATCTTGCAGATCAAATTGATTTTTGATAGTTTTTTGTAGTAGAGCTAGTGGTTGAGGATTGGAAATAAGGAGATTTATTGGAGGCTTGTGAGCTCAAGTTTAGATCTTCCTTAGGGTTTTCATCAGTTGATGATAGTTTTCAAAGTTGAACTAGCTAGAGTTGTACTAGATCTTGTTGATCTTGCAGAATTATTTCTGATTGTAATTGGCCCTAACCCAGAAGGCATTACAGCCAGGCATGTTAATGAAAATCTATTGAAAACAATTGTTGTGTTGAGTTATCTATTGTAATTTTCTAAAGTTGCAAGACTGGACTATCCTTAATTGGATCATCCCTACGTTGGTCTGTGTCAAGTGGTATCAGAGTTGAATTGATCTTTTGGAGTGAAGGTTGAACTAGCAAGTCTAATCTTGTGAAGTTGATCTTGTTGGTGAAGAGATTGTATGATCTAAGTTATGGATCTATATCACTAAACTTGTGGATCTTTCCCTAGTTATTTGTGTAAGGTGGCAGGCTGATCTGACTTGCATACAACTTGGAGATTGCCACAAGGTGGTCGATGTAGGGTTTGTTGTAGAGTTTTTCTCTTATCTTCAAAGATGCCTTTGAGAAGATTGGACCCTAGAGTGATTGTAGATCTCTATGATCCTATGGAATCTAGGATTATAGAGAAGGTGAAATCAAATTTCAGATCTTAGATGGAGTTGATGAAGAATGACATGGTCATTGAGATCATGAGAGCTTTTCTTGGTGTACCCTAGAATGTTGGTACTAAAGATGATTATGAGGAAGCTTTTGAAGGCTTTGAACCTACTGGATCTAGTGGTGATGACCGAAGGGATAGATTTGGTGAAGACATAACTACTCATTTGCCTAGATCTGGAGCTTGGTTAAGTAGTAGTTACCGAATGGAAGTTTCTACTTTCTCTGGTACTTTGAAGCCCAAGAATTTGATTGATTAGATTGGTGAACTTGAAGATTTCTTTGAGCTAGAAGAAATTGAAGATCCTCTTTAGGTGAGATTAGCACAGGCAAAGTTGAAAGGACATGCTACTCTTTGGTGGAAAGAACTACAAAGAGATAGAGAAGATGAAGGTGAAATGAAGATCAATCGGTGGAAGTTGATGGTGACTAAGTTGAAAACTAAGTTCATACCTTCTGACTATGAGCTATACTTGTTTAAGAAGTTGTTGAATCTGAAATAGAAGGATTTGTCGATTGAAGATTATACCAAGGAGTTCTACAAACTTACTATTCGGTCTGGAAACTAAGAACTTGGTAAGGAAAAGGTAGCTTGGTATGTGAATGGTTTGAGATTCAATATTTAGGATGAGCTTGGTATGCTAAAGATTGATTCTATTGAAGATGCTTATCAGTATGCTCTGAAGGTAGAAGATAAGTTGAAGAGGAAATAGCATAGTAATCCTCGAGGGAAGGAAAAGATTGATCACTTGGTGAAGGATAAACCAACTGATGCAGAAGATGAACAGAAACCTATGGAAGCAAAGAAGAAGACATATATTATTATCTTTAAGGGTACTTGTTATAACCATGGAGAGGAAGGACACCATTATCTTGAGTGTACATAGGAGAAGCTTTGTGACTGATGAACTATTGTGGTGAATGAGAATGAACCTGAATCTGAGAACTTGCTACTTCAGCGAACATTGCTCGGTAGAAAGGTGGAACCTTATCAAAGGAGTAACTTGTTTAGGACCTGATGCAAGTCTAGAGGTAAACTCTATGATGTTATTGTTGATAGTGGTAGTACTGATAACCTTGTTGCTGAGGACATGGTTTAGAAACTTGGGTTGAATAGAACGAAGCATCCTTGTCCTTATAAGATTGGCTGGTTGCAAGATGATCATGCTCTAGAAGTAAGAGAACAATGCTTTATTGATGTTCAAATTGGCTAATATAAGGATCTTGTGGTATGTGACATTATGAAAATGAATAGTTGTGATATATTGCTTAGTAGACCTTGGCAAATGATTATAGAGCTATGTATGATTGTGTTAGAAATGTGTTTATTATTGAGAAGGATTAAAGGAAGTTTTCCCTGATGCCTTTGTTGGATACAATGCTCGATAGGAGAAGCCTGAGTATTAGTAGCCGAGTTGAGTTGGTGAATCCTAAAGGTATGGTTGATTAGTGTGAAGGACAAATCAATGTGTTATTGAGGAAAGACTTGAAGAGACAGAGAAAGCTGAAGTGGAAGAGTATGCAAACTGAAAAGGTGGAGGACTTGTATGTGAAGAACTAGTTTGGGGTTTATGTGTTGAATCTCGGAAGATGTTCTTCTCACATATGAACATCTTTTTGAACCTAGAGTATCTAATGCAGGGGCATTCTAGGGTATTTCATGGATTTTCATGGAGGTGTGTTGTTTGGCTAGTGTTACTTGGTTACAGCCTTGACCAATGATCTCAATCATTGAAGGAAGCTTGGTCATTGAAGGAACTTGGTAATCTCTTGCACTTGGTGAAAGTGTTACTTGGCAATGCCTACAGTGCTCAGTCAACATTGGTACTCAGTGATGCTTGGCATGGTCAGTTATTTCATTGGTACTTGATTATTTTGGTTTACCGACTAGAGTTCTGTGTGATTTGTTGGGATGACATGGTGCATTTATTATTGGTAGCTATTGTTAGAGGCCGACATGTTGGATTTAATTATTGTAAGGCTATTTGAGAGTCAACTTGTATTGCATTTAATAATTTTTGGGGGGATTTAATGGCTTCATCCAGCCGACTTGCGGTTGATGATTAGTATTTAAAGGATGTTTGGGTAGTTGCTGAGAGAGGACTTAAAGAGTTAGATGAGAGATTCTGATAGTTGATTTGAGTGGTGAAGTTATGGAAAAGATCCTACAAGATCTTTCAGATCAGACTAATTTTTGATGGTTGTTTGAAGAAGAACTTGTGGTTGAGGCTTGGAAACAAGGAGATTTCTTGGAAGCTTGCGAGCTCAAGTTTAGATCTACCTTAGGGTTTTCATCAGTTGCTAATAGTTTTCAGAGCTGAACTAGCTAGAGTTGTACTAGATCTTATTGATCTTGTAGAATTATTTCTGATTGTAATTGGCCCTAACCTAGAAGGCCTTACAGCTGGGCATGTTAATGATTTCTATTGAAAACAATTGTTGTGTTGAGTTATCCACTGTGTTGTTCTAAAGCTGTAAGGCTAGACTATCCTTAATTGGATACTACCTACCTTGGTCTATGTCACTAAAATAGCTCTAGGGATTACATCCATGCAATGATCAATGCTTCTCTTCAATAGAAAACCATCAGGTACATTATCAAAAATGATTTCACTGTACTTGGTGAGTAACTTGTCAATCTCCTTAGGGACACTATCCTCTATTTTCTTACTCAATTTGTTGGGAATCACAACAAAACACACATCATTCTTCTTCAAATCCTTAACCAACCTTCTTCCTTCTATTAATAAAACTTTCAAACATGTGCAAACATTACTAATAGGTTCTTCAATCAAAGGTAACAAGATTTGTCTTCTTCCATCAGCCCAAATAGTATATTTATGCAATCTCCCATCATATATATCATTTCTATCATATTGCAAAGGTCTACCCAACAAAATATGACAATAATGCATAGGCATGATATCACATAACACCTTATCATAGTACTTTCCAATTTTCAAATTCACATAACATTGTTCACTTACCAAGAGTGTATGCTCATATTTGATCCATGAAATCTGATAGGGATTCGAATGTTCCAACCTTTTCAATTGCAACTTTGTAACCATTTCCTTTGATGCCAAGTTCTTTGAGCTACCAATATCAATGATTACCTTCCAAACTTTATCAAAAACTCTACATCTAGTCTTGAACAAACTTTTCCTTACCGGATCTTCCTTATTACATTCACTCCAAAGTTCTCTCCTTACCATCAAGTTCTTTTCCTTCTCAGGTTCATTATGTGACTCTTCTTGCACCAAAGCATTTCTATTGTTACCAACCTTGTTAAGAATGAATTCTAGATGTTGGAAATCATTCTGTAGTAGTTGTTGTTGCATTCATGACTATGATTGTCATTGATGTCAACATAGTGATCTTCTGGAGACTAGTAGAGAAGCAGATAGTGTTTTGATTAGCGCACGTGGGATATTATAGTTGGAGCTATGTGATGTTGAGGTTATACTCTTTGATATGTTATATGTCTATGGTTAAGAGTGTAGACAGTAATTCATTGATTCATGAAAGTTATGAGCATTTTGGTAAAAGCAGTATTCAGGCAGTGTTCCTGAGTGGCAATTTGTGGAAATCGGATGATATCTCCTAATCGGGATGGAATCTAGTTTTGTGTAGTTAAAGGGAAGTTTGAGACACATTGATGGTGATGTGGTTCATAGTGAAAACTTTGAGGTGGCATGAGTGAAGAGTTATTGCATTTGGAAGCTGACAGTTTTGTGTGATTTTGATGTAGCGTATGGAAACTTTTATTTTGTAATTGTGTGCCAACTCATTTGTAATTATTTGAGTGTGGTATAAAGGAAGGAATGTTTTTCCTTATTGTATGGAGCTTTAATATGAAAGAAGTGTGAGCATGGTTTGGTTACATGCGAATGTAAGCATGAAGTGAAGAAAAGAGCCTAAGAGGTTGTGAAAGTGAAATTGTGAAGGAAGACATGCAAAGTACAGAGATCTGGAATTGAGATCTGATGTAGTAGTGAGTATGGTTTGGCACAGTAAGGAAGTAACATATTTCATATTATTTTTTTGAATAATATTAAGGTTATTTGGATAGTGTGTTCAGTGATCTTACCCTAAAGTTGTTTGGGCAGTGGATCCTTCTGTCTTCCATAACTCTTAACAAGGTTAGAATATTTTAACAGGGATTCAAAATCTCCTAATAGGGATTTATATGTACTGAATGTATTTCATAAGACTCCTAATAGATTCCATCCTCTCACAAGGAATATTCATATTAGTGCATCTTTTGTGGGCATCATTCCCACCGGGGTTTACTCTTTGATCAAGAGGTTCCCTAGTCAACATATCTTGTGTTATTGTGTCATTGTGTATGAATATCTTTGTATGGTTAGTAATTACATTGCTTCCATGGCTAAATATTGTTGAAGATGTTAAAAGTTATAATTATCTAATAACTGATTCAGCCCCCCCCCCTCTTAGTTATCTTGGTGGACTTTACTTTCTAACAAACCTTCTTACTTTCATGTGTACTCTCAAATTATCTATGTCCTTCTTCTCCACAATTGTAACAAGTTCCTCAGAAACCACCTCTATTATAACCACCTTAGTAGTTACTGCCTCTCTCTCTAGATGAACTTTCACCTTTCCACTCGGTCTTGCCTTTATCCATATTTGTCTTTTCAGGTTTAGATCTACTATTTTCACCATAAGATTTGCCTCTTCCTCTAGGGAATCTACCACTTCTACCTCTTTGTATTTTCTCATATCTCTTGTTCAATTTCTCCTTAGCTTTCAATGCAAATTGATAAGCCTCTTCAATGTTCTATAATTTGACCAAATTGATTTCTTTTTGGATGGAAACTCTCAATCCATTCAAGTACCTAGCAATTCTTTCCACATAATCTTCATCATGTCCAGATCTGGTATCTAATCTATAGAATTCCTCAGTATATCCTTTTACTGAGCTATCTTTTTACCTCAAACTTTGCATTTGCCTAACTAAGTTAATTTGATAATCACAAGGTAAAAAATTTCCTTTCAATTTATTCACCATTTTATTCTATACCTTTTTATTTTCTTTTCCTTTCCTCTTTCTATCCAAATGCAGATGTTCCCACCACAAGGATGCATGACTTTTCAACTTTGTGCTTGCAATTTTCACCTTCTTTTCCTCAGGTACATTTTCATATTCAAAATACTTTTCCATCTTGGTAATCCAGTCCACCAATTCATCAGAATCCAATTTTCCACTATACTCAGGAGGATTAAAGTGTGGTGTAGACTTTAGATTTTTCAAAGCCTTCAACAATCTTTCCTCACCTTGATCCATTGCCAGTGCAGGTTCTACATCACCTTGTTCTTCCTCAATTTCATCATCACTAACATCTTCAAGATGTCTTTCTCTTCTTTGGGCTATTTCAATAGCTTCTAATCTAGCAGCAAGTTGTCTCAACATGTTTGCCAATCTTGAATCTACATCTTGCCTCCCATGAACCATCTTGAAACCATTTGCAATTGCAATCCAGATCACAATCTTCTACCCCACAAAAAATCAACTAAGGTTTGACAAGAAGGAACTCTGAAACCTAGATTCAGAAACCTAGATCTAGATCTCACCTTAGCTCTAATACCACTTGATGTAAGGTAGGATAGGGAGAGGGGCCAAAGGAACACCCTAACTAGATCCACCTTTCAAAGATCACACTTGGAAGAAACAAACACACAAGTGAGAGAGAGAATGCAGATATATTTCATATATTAACTTCAGTTGATTCATAAATTTTGGGTTGTAAGGCCTTCTTAGTTTAGGCCAGATATTATAATCAAGTACAGAAGTCCTCCAACATGTGAGGATCTAAAACAATCTTCTCTCTCATAGCTTCTATCTCGGATGTCCTAATCCAATGTCCTAACTACAAATAATGATTATATTATATACAAGAGGCTACTGAACAAGTCAGCCTTCAGATCCACCATCAATGGAAGGAACAACTAGATCTAGGTCCATACACTTCCCAATGATAGATACCATCATTAAATCCACAACCAAAATTAATTACAAGAGTCAGCCTCAACATGAAACTAAAACATACAACTTGGTAAGAAAGGACAACTGAGTGCTAGACAAACATCACCAAGGGCCAGGGAAATTCACCAAGCTCCAAAGAGATAACCGACAAAAATTGGTAAATAAAGGAAACTGAGCAACACCGAACCAACTCGGTCAAAGAAGGAACCGAGCAACACAGGAAAACAAAAACATGTTTCTAGTGATACAGGATTGCTAAGGACCCGAGATGCTCCTGCATGAAGAAACTATTCTTCTTATTAGGAGGGGAGGGGAAGAGTGGTAGTATATAATAACCTGGTACAAGAATTGGAAAGGAGAAGAGAAAAATAAAACCCTAATTATGCAAGGGCATTTTTAAATGAATCTAATAGGGTTAGGAGGATAGATAATTATTGATTCAAATTGAGAGGATTATACTATGCGAGTTTTACTTGGCTTCCCAACACAACCCTACTACTTTAGTAAGTTCCATTGGTGCACCAATTCAAGTTGTTCTCCTTGAAATACATAAACCAACACCATCATCTTCCATTGATATTTCTAAGATGTTGGTAGTATTACAAATCAACAAAAATATGTAGAAGAAATATCTCAAAATGTTCAACTTTATCCCTACCAACCAATAATAGGGGATAATAATGATATTGTGGAAATTATTGAGTATCTTAACCAAAATGTAAGAAGGAGGATTGTAGAGGATTTATTGTTAGGAATAACAATCCACCAATGCAACTAAGAGGGAGGGGGGCTGAATCAGTTGTGAGATAGATTATTAAAATTTAAACAACTACACAAATAAAATGATAACACAATAACACAATATTTTTTTGTCGAGGAAACCTTGTTAAAGGTAAAAACCCCTATGGGAATTAGCACCCACAAATGATGTACTGAGAGTATAGTATCTTTGTTAAAATATATAGCCATGTTAGAAGCTTATTAAAACATTATAGTACATAGTCCCTGTTAAAGGACAGACCCTGTTAGGAGTCAAAGAAATGAAGGCTCACTACCCAAAGAAGGTTATGCCCACCTCCAAAACTCACTATTCACAACACAAGTGTATATGAAGGAAATAAACAAGCCTTGTGAACTGTCTGATAGCAACTATCTTTTCTTGATCAGTTCCAATGAAGTATAAAATATCATCTTCTCTACATCCAGCAAATACAAGCTCACAGCTTCCACAATCCTCTTTTAAATCTCTTACACACTACATATCATTTCAAAAGAAAAGATCTTACATATATATAACCTATTAAAATAAATGATTGGGTTAGACAATTAGGCTTTCCTAATATACAAATAATTACATAACCCCTTTCTAAGATACAAATGGTATCTATAACAAGTATACAGAAATTACACTTCAAAAAATAAGGTCCAACATCTACAATCCATTCTCGCTCTTCATAATACACACTACAACTCTAAAGTTGGCCCCAAATAGGTTTCCTCCAGAACACACGTTATAACTAACATCATCACACTTCCCACAACTTGCTAAGATTGAAGAGAATTCCTCAATATGTTATATGTCATCTCTTAAGATTGCATACACTGAATCCACATCATTTGTAAGATACACTCAAAATACAAAGACTTACTCTATCAGCTTCCATTGGCACAGTCTAGGAACCAACCTTCACAAAATCTTTTGTAACTCAACCAATATGAAATATTATGGAATGCAATATTAGATAAAAGATCACAACACTTCCCTGTACACAAGAATGTGTTCCCTCATTTTGAATTATCTGTATGCTATCTGTACATGGTAATAACCAGTCTTTTCTCTTCATAAAAACATATATTGACATCGGTGATAAAAAATGAATGAAAAAAGCATCAGTAACCAATACTCAGCAAGATAATGATGTTTTGTAGTGATTAAACATATTAAATTCATAAGAAACATCCAACAATCTCCCCCTTTTGCATTGATGGCAACATATGGGAAAATCCATCAACCCAAAAATACTTTCTCAATATCCTGAACATGACATTTTCCCTAACAATGAACTCTTCTCCATAGTATCTCTCCCCATATAGTAAGGATTTTCTCATAGTATCTCTCCCCCTTTGAAAAAAATGGCAAAGGGTTCCATCAGTCATTATTTGTCTTCTTATAATCTTTAACAACCAAGAGCTAGATCACCCAAATGTATTATGTAAGGTTCCAATGATCACTCCCCTTGAGGATTAGATCCATACATCAAGTCCAAAAAATGATAGAGCTCTAAAGACCTTTGGACTGATGCATCCCTACATTATTTAATTGTCACTAGGAGGGGCTTGCACCCCAAGCATACCTATGAGATACTCAAATGCATCTTTTGACAATGGCTTTGTAAAGATGTCGGCTATCTGTTCCTTTGTGCTAATGTATTCCAACCTTATTTCTTTCTCTGCTACCTTGTCTCTCAAAAAGTGATACTTAATAGAAATATGCATAGTTTTAGAATACATCACAGAATTATTTGACATATTCACTGTATTAGTGTTATCACAATGGATAACCATAGGTTCAACAAAATTTATTCCAATATCTTTTAGCATTTCTTTCATCCAAATAATCTAAGTGCAATTAATAGAAGCAAAAAAATACTTAGATTCAGTAGTAGATTGAGCTATACAATCTTTCTTTTTACTTAACCATGAAACCAACCTTTTCCCAAGGAAAAATGCACCTCCACTAGTACTCTTTCTATCATAAATGTTTCTTGCCCAATCAGCATTAGTATAAGCATGAAGTTCAAAGTCATTATTTTTACCATACCATAAGTCATATTCAAGTGTTCCTTTCAAGTATCTAAATATCCTTTTCACAACGGTCATGTGTGTCTCTTTAGGATCTACCTGATATCTAGCCATAATTCCAACAACATTAGCAATATCTAGTTTGGAGTGAGTCAAATATTGTAATCCTCCAATCATTATTCTATACTTGGTCTGAAAAACACTCTTGGTCTCATTAGTATTTATTAGTTTATAGCCAGTCACCATGGTTGTACCAATAGGTTTACAAGCTTCCATTCCAAACTTTTTCAACATTTCTTTAAGATACTTAGTCTGAGAAATAGAAATGTCATTCTTTCTCTGATTTATTTTTAGTCCAAGAAAGAATTTCATTTTTCCAATCATGGAAATCTCAAACTCATTCTCAATTTCTTTAAAAAACTTCTTACACATCTCATCATTTCCTCCAAAAATAATATCATCAACAAAAACTTCTATTATCAAAATTTCATCTTGATTAGTTATTAAGTACAAATTGTTGTTCGCATTACCTTTTCTGAATCCAAGATGAAGTACTTGTCTAGCCTTGCATACCAAACCCTTGGTGCTTTCTTTAGTCCATATAGTGCATTCTTCAACTTGTAAACCATGTCTTCATCTTCTATCAAATGAAATCCATCAGGTTTTTCTATGTATACCTCCTCTTCAAGATCTCCATTTAGAAATGTATATTTTACATCCATCTAATATACCTTGAAGTCTTTATGTGCAGAATAAGCTATAAATAATCTTACAACTTCCAACCTAGCAACAGGAGAAAATGTCTCTTCAAAATCTATCCTTTCTTATTGTGAGTAGACTTTGCAAACCAATCTTTCTTTTTTTCTTACAACATTCCTTCTTCATTCATTTTGTTTCTAAAAACCCACTTAGTTCCTATTACATTTTTGTCTTTAGGTCTAGGAACCAATTCCCAAGTGTTTTTTTTATTTATCTGATCTAACTCTTCCTACATAGATTTGATCCAAGATTCATCTCTACAAGCTTCATCAGTAATCTTTGGTTCAACTTGAGAAAAAAAACAAATTTATTCCCTTATCTTTGATCTCATCATTATTCCTTGACTTGCATTACCAATAATTTAATTTTGAGGATGACTTTTCTTAACATACCTCAGAGTCTTAGGAGTCTCAATAATTTCATTTGTGTCATCATCACAAATCACATTCTCATAGTTAGTCTCAACATGTTCTTCTTTTTTTGTAGTAGCAACTTCCCTGATTTTTGTATTCTGATTACAATCATACATTCTCTCTTGTATTTGAAAATTTTCATCTATCTTCACATTATTACTTTCAATAATCTTTCTCAATCTTAGGTTAAAACATTTGTAAGCCTTGATTTTAGTAGAATAACCAAGAAAAATTCCTTCCTCACTTCTAGCATCAAATTTCTCTATTTCATCATCTCTTTTGATATAGTATTTACTTCCAAAAATTTTGAAGTATTTTATAGTAGGAGTGTGATTAAACCACAATTTATAAGGATTATTATTTGTACCTTCTCTTATTTGAATTATTATCAATATGTATACTATTTTCCCAATAGCTTCCCTCCAATGTACATGAGATATATTTCCTTCTAGCAACATTGTCCTGGCAGCATCCAATATTGTTTTGTTTCTTCTCTTTGCTATCCCATTTTGATATGGAGTCCTTGGAGTAGATGTTTTTCTGTGTATTTCATGCTCTTCACAATATGAATTCAATATATCTAAATTAAAATCTCCACTTCTGTATGATCTCAAACACTTTATCTTTAAGCCTGATTCATTCTCTACTTTTGCTTTGAATAACTTGAATTTATCAAATGCTTTTGATTTCTCTCTCAATTAGATAATCCACATCATTCTAGAAAAGTCATCAACAAAAATTATAAAGTACCTTTCACCATAGTATGATCTTCTCCTTATTGGTCCAAATAGGTCTGTGTGTACCAGATCAAAATTTCCTTTTCTAAATATGATTTTCTTTTTTAACTACTTCTAGTTTGCTTTCCCATAATACACTCTCTACATATAGTGTTAGATGGTTTTACAATTTTAGGTAGGTCTCATACTACTGTTACCCCCAATTCCCATGTACATGAAAATTTGGCTAAAACCTATTCCAAGGTCTTTGTTTTACATCTACCAAGTGTCCCTGAAAGTTTCATAGCTTTATGTCCTGTCCTCTGGCCTCTATACTTTTCTAATTCCCTGGTCTGTAGGTCAAAATATTTGAAAATGTAGCCGTTGTGCCAAAAAACCCTAGGAAGCCCTTTGGTCTGTTATATTTTCATGTTACTTTCTTTTCAGCCACTTAAGTCCTCAAAACCCATGTGCACTTTATTTTCATTGGTCGGTCACGGGCTCTCTAATTTCTCCAATGGTTACCCCTTCTATTCGGTGATTCAGCGATTACATTGGTTCTTTTAGTCACCAAATGTTTGGCAATTAAGTCTTAACATCCCACAACCTAGTGAAATAGCTAACCTTTCCTCAGTCACGTATTCGCTAAGTCTCTTGGCAGTCACTTTAGTGGGTCCCAGTCAGGAAGATCTGACCATTGTCATGAGTTTGCAAGGGGTTCTTCTGACACATGTGATCTTGTGATGGCCATTGATCTTCCCTTTTACTCAACACTTCAAGGCTTTAGTGGGTCCACTGCCACATCATCCTATGTGGAAGATTTTCATTGGTTAGTTGGTGATGATTTGGAAGTTCATTAGAGCAGGCCCAGAGGACTGTGTAGCTTTTAATCCAATGATTGGCACATGATCTCATGGGTTGTGTCAGAGCCATGAGATTATGCGCTGGTCATCAATCTTGATTTATTGTCAGAGCTTCATTCAGTGGGTCCTTGTTTTTTGATTTTCTCACATTGGATTGGTCCACATAGCGACAGCTAGAATTTGTCAGTGGGGCCATGTCAAGGTCTCTGTATATTTGTCAAAGGCATGAAAATCAATGGCTGGCATATCTTCACATAGCCTTTTTCTGACACATGTGATCTTACGCTAGCCGTTAGACTTGCCAAATGTTCAAAAAATCAAGTCAGTCTAGTGCCAGGTTAGGATGACATGCCCTCTTCTCATTGGTCAAAGTAAAGAGAAATTCTATGAGACCACATTGCCAAGTGGGCTGATGTGTCAGTTTGTGATTGGTTGTTGTATGTTGATGAAGATTTGTCAGAGGATCTAATGTGTCGTGGGGTCCCGGTCTAATAAGGATCTACGGTCAGTGCATGTTCTAAAGGAATATTCAAAGTGGTATGAGATCATGCACTAGCCATTAGATTGGAATCTTGTTTGCAGTGGGTCTAATGTCAGAGAAGTGTCGAGGTGTATGCCTACAAAGTAGTCAGCATGAATGGAGGTTTGATAAGTGGCAAGTCTAGGCCCATGGTTAAAGTAAGTTGATCGTAACTTAAAGAAGAGAAAATCAAGTGGGTCCAAGCTGGTAGCATGTTGATTTTCTCATTTCTCATTGGCCACTAACTTCCATGGTGGTTTTGACTTGTCAGAAGGATTTTAAAGTTGTTTTCTCAGTGCATCTAGGCCATTCATCTGCTGGGAAGGGTTTCTCATTGACGGTTATGTTTTAAAATTTGTTGCTAGCTATTATATTTAAAAAATTCCAATGTCTCTTCAAGGGTTTTGTGTTCTTTCAGCCATGCACGACATCGGGTAGCTCGGGAATTGATTTCTCAGGATGGTTGTGGTTGTGAAGATGATAGAAGTGATTGATTGGCTAGTGTTGCAGGGTCCTTTGCCATGTTTTCATGACAAGAGGTGCTAGAAAGAGTTGGCACCACCTTTTGCATAGTATTGTTACCCAGGGAAATATGATTAGATTGTGAGCCTTCATGGCTTAGTGGAGTTGCAGGTGGGTTGGTAAGTCAAGGTTGTTGTGCCTGTAGATGATTTCAGTTTAGAAGGATCAACACACAAGAAAGATATGATTTGATCACTGACATTCTTAGAGATTTTCATAATAGGTGATCAGTACCCTAGGGTTTGAGATCATTGTTTAATTTTGTAACCCTAGTTAGTTTTTGACTCTTGCCTGCGTGCAAGAGGGGATGTATATAGTTCTTTTTTGGGGCCTTAGTGCTCAGAGTTGGACAATTGTAAAAGAAATTCATCTTTCTTAAGGGTCATCTGTGGTATCATTTCTACCCTCTGGCTTCTATAGTTGTAAATCTTTCATTGATGATTCAGATATTACAAAGGTATTTTGTGACAACAATTCATGTCCCTATGCTTCCTTATTTGGATTAGCTCTTATTGGACTGAAATATATGATGTTTTCAGTGATATCGTAGGGTTCTTGATCCCTCTTACTTTCTATAATTGTGGGTGTTATTGTGTTTGATCTAATTTAGATATTTTTTGTGGGTATACTTCAGCCCCCTAACAGTCTTGTCTCAATCCTACACCGAGTTGCAGAAGTGAATGTCTTCTTGTAGGTCATAAGTTGTGTCTTATGTTTAGGCCCTCCTATGAAACACTTATGCAAGCCTATTCAATAAGTTGAGACCTAATAGACCTAAGCCTTTCATTGATACCATCCCTCTATACTGAGATCCAAACCCTAATTTTAGTGTATCACCTAGTAGGTAGTTTACTTTCAAGTCATTTCCCTTTCCAAGCATTCCTTCTATCCCTTTCCCTCAAAAGATTTACTTTTCATGTCTAGAAGCAAATTAGGGTGATCATCTAAGAGGAACCAGCCTAGAACTAGGAGGTCTCATCTTAGTTAGCATAGGTCCCACACCTGGAGATGATTCCCATGTTATACTAGGTTATCAAGACTACGAGAGCTTGAGACAAGGGTGCAAACTTAGTGTATAACAATTCTGGCATGCCCAGTGGGACAGTAAAAGAATCAGATTCATGTGAAGGTTATGCTATCTCTGATATGAAAATTGCATAATACAGACTTATAGAGGTTGTTCAACTAAGTATATCTGGCAACTCCACTGATTTGAAGATCCAGGCTAACCCTGTTTAAGGTTTATGAGAAAGATTGAGACTAGAAGCTTAAAGCCCACTAAAGTTTTCGAGTTGCCCTCAAAAAGGAGTCATAAAGGTAGGCCAACTCAAAGAACATCCCCTACGAGGAGAGTTCAATCAACACCTCCTGACACCTCAAAAGGGAGACCTTTTCCCTTTCATTCCAAAAGGAGGGGAAGATCTCTAACCAAAGATCTAGAGGAGGATTCAAATCTAGTAGCAAATACAACTCATATAGTTGTTAATCTTTAGATTCCAACTCCTACAATGGCTAGACAGTTTTCCTTTGCACCATTCAACCAAGGAAGTCCATTAGCCTTTTCTCAACATCATGATGTGCCCTTGGTGGCACTTAAGAGTATACCTGATATCATAGGTGAAGGGCAGACAACTACTTTTGAACACATAAGAGATGTGACCACCATCTGCAGCATACACAATATTACTCAAGAAGATGTGGCCACAAAATTATTAGCAGCCTCTCTAAAAGGTAAGGCTCTTGAATGGTTTAGAACTCTAACTGTTGGTTCCATTACTTCATGGGATGAGTTAGGGGATGCATTGAGTAAGCATTTTGAGGATAAATCAAATAACTTGTCTCTAGTTGAGCAGTTAACAACCATTAATAGAGACCCTCAAGAGCAGATGATAGATTACAATAGTAGATTCCTCAAAACATGGAATAGGATTACAGTATTAGTAAGACCATCAGCTGACCATGCTTTCCTTTACTACTTGCAAAGTCTGAATGGTCAAATTTATGTCATGATCCAATCCATGGGTGGTACTTCTTTACCCCAAGCTTTTGACATAGCTGTCAGGGCTGAAAATTGTTTAGTCCAGGCAGGCATGATTGCTAGAAGGCCTCCAATGCCCATTTTTCCTATCCTTCAACCCATTTCACCTACCCAAGTACCCCCATTTACACCTATTCCCACCATATTAGCACCTTAGGCTAGTACCAGTGGTCAAGAGCTAATAGCTAGTTTCTATCAAGAGCTGCAAGAGATAAAGAATAGCCAACAAAGTAGTCAGCAAGAAAAGACAAACTTGTTGCAGACCTTGACTAAAGAGGTCACAAATTTGAAGAAGCAAGGTCAAGGAATTAGACCACCATTTTAGTCACAAGGCCAAAGTACTAATTAATCATATTAGAATCAGGGACAGCCTTACCAGCAAAATAGGCCACCATACCAAGGAGGCTATCAAGGACAAAGGCAAAGTTTTAATCAGAGAGCATTCCAACCATATAACCCTGCACCTCTAAATTTTGCAAACCCAGTGAGGGATATGGTTCCTAGTCAAAACAATATGGCTATGGATAATGAATGGTGTTTTCCTTGCAATCGGCCTCATAATCAGGCTACATGTTCAAATGGGTGGATGAACCAAGCTCTAATGGTTCAAAATGTCTCCCAAGCTCAATCAGAGGTTTCATCCAATGGGTCAGTGCCTCAACAAGAATCACAAGAGAAAGAGACTGCTCTCTTCAATTGGGAGCAACCAGACTTCAATGGAGTCAATGATGAAGTTTCCTTTGTTTCCTATACAAGAGCAAAAAGAAGAGCTCAAGACATGGAGAGAGAAGATTCCAATGCCAAAGCCACTACATCTACAGAGCCACTACAGCAAGCCAATCCCATCACACCTAAGGAGGCTCTTGTCATTACAAGCAAAGAAGGCCAACATTCCAAAGAAGTGGAGCCCATCATAGTGAAAGCACAACAAAGAGTACACACTATGACACCATTTAACATTGTAGACAACATGAAGAAGCTGAATGTCACCATGTCTATGTGGGACTCCTTGGCTCTTCTAGGACAACCTAAAATCTTAAAGAAGGCTATGTCAGAGGTGGCAACTCCTCAACCTACAAAAGAAGTTGTAAAGCTAATGTTGGTTAACATTGATCAAGAAAAGGAGGCTCCAAGTAGCAACTCCAAGGCTAATGCCATTCAAGGTAGGAATTCAAAGCCACCTCCCTTTTATGTATCTCTAATTATTAGAAAATCTTTAGTGCATAATTGTATGGTAGATAGTGGAGCTACTAGCACTGTAATTCCCAAGAAAGTAGCTAACCAATTAGGACTAAAATATGAGCCCTTCCAAAAGAAGGTTACACAATTTGATGGATCCTCAGTCAATACCATAGGTGTGGCTAAGGATGCTAGTCTAATCCTACATGCTAGTCCTAATTTCACCATACTCCTTGATATATATATCATAGATCTCCCTGCATTATTTGTTATATGTCTTTCAAGCGATTTTATAGCTAAGATAGGAGGCTACCTATCTTCTGACTGGTCTCACATGATTTTTCATACAAGGTATGGGACCAAGGTCACCATTAAGTCAGAACCATTGGTAGCACACCATATAGAGCCATATGTATCCAATACCATCAATATAAACTGCCCTATATTTGATAACAGTGACTTCCAAACTATTAGTGAAGCAAACACAAAGATAGAGAGTATCCCTGATATTCTTCTAGATGAAAGAACTTGAGAGGCCCAAAAAAGTATTGTTTGGGATTTTAGTTTGGGAAGTTATTTGATACAAGAAAGTGGATGCATAGTGCCAAGCCTTCTCAAAGAAGACTCTGATTCAGAAGATTAGAGAAATCAGTTTGGGAACTATTTTTTGACGAGGCTAGAAGTAGACATGGTTTTGGTGGTGGTGCTATGCTAGTGTCCCCAAAAGGAGAAAGGTATTATACTGCCTTTAGATTTAGTTTCTCCTACACTAGCAACACTGCAGAATATGAAAGTCTAGTCAATGGACTAGAGTGGGCTAGAAAAAGAGGGCTTAAGGCCTTAAAAGTTTATGGTGATAGTGAATTAGTTGTCAGCCAAGTAAGAGGGATAAGTGCAACCAAAAATGATGTCATGAAAGCATAAAAATATAGAGTTTTGGATGCAATTGAATATTTTTGTGCTTTCAATATTGTTGCTATCCCTAGAAAGCTAAATCAAAATGCAGATAGATTAGCTGTTGTTGGATCTCAGCATGACATTCCAAATAGCATTTCAAAAGAGGTAGATCAACAACATATCAAAGTGATTGTTAGACCTTCTATTCTTGATAATGATGTCAATTGGCAAGTGTTTGACAATGATGAAAAAATTCTACAATTCTTGTTTGAAGAAGATGCTTTTTCAGAGTACAATCAAGATAGGCTATCACAAAACTATGGTGATCAAGTGATACAACTTAAGTCTAATAAGATGCCTAGAGGTTTTGTCACCTTAGAGACTTTCTTCAACAAGGATGATGAAGTTAAGAGAAGCAAAGTTGGCCTGGTAGTCTAACAAGAACATTGTGTTGAACTAGAGTTGGAACCAGGTAAGAGTTTACAGTTTGGAAAGATAAACACTGAATTGGAAAAGCAAGCTTATACCCAATTATTCAAAGAATTCAGTGATGTTTTTGCATGGAAATATGAAGACCTCAAGGGTTTTGATCCTGCCCTTTCTCAACACACTATTGAATTAGAACCGAATGCCAAACCAGTAAAGCAAAAGCAAAGGCCTATTAATCCCAAGCTTGAGCCACTTATGAATAAAGAAGTACTCAAACTAATAGAAAGTGGTATCATCTACCCCATTAAGCATACTAGTTGGGTTTCCAACCTTGTTCCTGTTAGGAAGAAGAATGGGGAGCTGAGGTTATGTGTTGACTTCAAGGATCTTAACAGAGCCTCATTAAAAGACTACCATCCACTACCCTCTATGGAACAAATCTTACAATGTGTCTCTAGATCTGAGAGATTTTCATTATTGGATGGCTATTCAGGATACAATCAGATCTTAGTGAATGAAGAGGATCAATTTAAGACTACATTTACAACCAAGTGGGGAACCATGGCTTATCAAAAGATTCCCTTTGGTTTGTCAAATGCAGGTGCTACATTTCAAAAGGAAATGGATATGGCCTTTAAGAGCCTAATGTACAAGTTTGTGCTAGTCTACTTAGATGACATAACTATCTATTCAAAGCATGTAGTAGATCACATCAAACATTTGAGAAAGATCTTTGAAAGGTGTAGAGAATTTGGGATATCTCTTAATCCCAAGAAGTGTGTGTTTGCAGTTCATGAAGGAAAATTGTTGGGATATGTAGTATCCAAAGCAAGGATCACAGTAGATCCTAAGAGAATTGCAGCTATCCTAGAGCTACCCCTACCACATCACAAGAAAAGTCTCTAGTCTTTCATAGGAAAGATTAATTTTGTTAGGAGGTTCTTGCCTAACATTGCAAATTTACTCAAGCCTTTGATAGCCATGTTAAAGAAGAGTTCAACTTTTAGTTGGACCAAAGAAGGGAGAGTCAATTTCCAGGCTATCAAAGAGGCCTTAATAGAAGCCCCTGTTCTCCTAAACCCAAATTTTAGTAAGGATTTTATCCTTTATGCTTATGGAGGTCATGATGCCATATCTTTAATGTTGACCCAAGAAAATTCAAATGGATTGGAGCAGCCTATTGCTTTCTTTAGCAAGGGTTTAGAAGAATATGAACAAAGATACTCTTTTGTAGAGAAACATGTACTTGTTGTGGTGAAAAGCCATAAAAATTTTAGATATTTGTTGACCCATAGCAAGGTACACTTGAAATTTACTCATCCAAGTGTCAAAGAATTTTTGCTTTCCAAGGACCTGAATGAGAAAAGAGCTGGTTGGATCACCAAGGTGATGGAATATGACATAGACATTCAAACTACCAAGCTGGTTAGAGGGAGAGGTCTTTGTGAGCATTTGGCATTAGACGAGAGTTCAAAGAAATTAGAGAAAATAGATGCATCTCTGGTGGTGCATTCTACAGAAGAACAAGCCAAGGTAACAAGCTGGTTGCCTAATATGATCAATTACTTGAAGATAGGACAATGTCCTGCAGGTTTGGATTTAGCAAAAAGGAGGTATTATAGATTGCAATCTATTCCTTTTGTGTTGATAAATGAATTCATTTTCAGAAAATATCACAGTGGTGTCCTTTTAAGATGCATAGATTCAGAAAAGATAGCTGATGTCCTATTTGAATTTCATGATGGACCTTCTAGAGGTCACTTTTCTCTTAGGACTACTGCTTTTAAAATCATGAGGGCTGGATACTATTGGCCATCTATCTTTAAGGATAGTCATGAGTATGTGAGAAAATGCATCAAGTGTGCCATGTTTGTAGGAAAAGAAAGGCTTGCAGCCTTGCCCCTACAGCCAGTCAAAACAGAGCAACCCTTCATGAAGTGGGGCATAGATTTCATTGGAATGATCAATCCTCCATCTAGTGTAGGCCATAAATGGATAATCACTACAACAGATTACTTCACCAGATGGACAAAGGCAATTGCTTTAAAGGAAGCAAATGAGAGTGTTGTATTAAGTTTTTATGATGATTTAATTCATAGATTTGGCACTCCTATTTCCATCATATCAAATAATGTATTGGCATTCATAGGCCTCAGAGTCTCAGAGTGGGTAGTCAAGAATGGCATTTATCTGAATACCAATTCCAATTATTACCCTCAAGGCAATGGCTTGGCTGAATCAACAAATAAGAACTTGATTAGGATAATCAAGAAGACTCTGCAAGACAACCAGAGGGATTGGCATACTAAACTCAGGTCTACCTTATGGTTAGATAGAATTACTCCAAAGAGGATTATTGGGAATTCTCCTTATATTCTAGTGTATGGCAGAGAGGCTAAGTTTTCCATTTCAACTGAATTACCAGCTCTGGACTTGGCTACTCAATATGCCCTGTTTGAAGAAGGAGATCCCTTGCAAATCAGATATGCTCAGTTGATGGAGTTAGAAGAACTCAGAGACAAATCAATGTAGGATATGGAATTCCATCAGATTCAGACAAAGAGGAGTTTTGACAAAAGATCCAAGGTTAGGAATTTCAAGATTGGAGATGTAGTCCTCAAGTGGAATGAGTTCAGATCCAAGCCTAGCAGACATACAAAATTTGATTCATTTTGGGGTGGACCATTTGTTATAATAGAGTGCAAGGGATCTAATGCTTCTTAGCTATCAACTCTTGAAGGATTTCCCTTGCCTATATCAGTGAATGGTTTCCACTTGAAGCCCTACTTTGATGTTAATCCCTCTCTCTCTATAATTCTTGTAGATATGTGTGTTTTTGCTTGTTTCCCTATTTTCTAGGTTAGTTTCCTACATTTCAAGAAGTTCCTTGAGCACAGCTTTAGTCTTGTCTCCCTGTGAGGAATTTTTATCTTTGATGACCCCATGCCCAATGAATATATCAAGGCCACTAGTTTTCCATGTCTAGCAGGCTGACATCCAGCAGAAATTGCCAAAATGTTACCCCAATTCCCATGTACATGCAAATTTGTCTAAAACCTATTCCAAGGTCTTTTTTTTACCTCTGCCAAGAGTCCCTAAAATTTTTGTAGCTTTATGTCCTATCCTCTAGCCTCTGTATTTTTCTAATTCCCTGGTCTGCAGGTCAAAATATTTGAAAATGTAATTGTTGTGCCAAAAAACCCTAAGAAGCCCTTTGGCCTGTTATATTTTCATGTTACTTTATTTTCGACCACTTAAGTCCAGTAGTTACCCCTTCTATTTGGTGATTTAGTGATTACATGGGTTCTTTTAGTCGCCAAATGTTTGGCAGTTAAGTCTTAACATCCTGCGACCTAGCGAAATAGCTAACCTTTCCTCAATCACGTATTCGCTAAGTCTTTTGGCGGTCACTTTAGTGGGGTCCTAGTCAGGAAGATCCAATGGTTGTCATGACTTTGCAATGAGCTCTTCCGACACATTTGATCTTGTGATGGTCGTCAATCTTCCCTTTTGCTCAGTGCTTCAAGGCTTTAGTGGATCCACTACCATGTCGTCCTATGTGGAAGCTTTTCATTGGTCGGTTGGTGATGATTTGGAAATTCATCAGAGCGGGCCCATAGGACTATGAAGCTTTTAATCCAATGATTGGTGCATGATCTCATGGGTTGTGTCAGAGCCATGAGATTATGCACCGGCCATCGATATTGATTTATTGTCAAAGCTTCATTCGGTGGGTCCTCATTTGCTGATTTGCTCATGTTTGATTGGTCCACATAGCGATAGCTGGAATTTGTCAGTAGGGTCATGTCAAGGTCTCTACAGATTTGTCAGAAGGATGAAAATCAACATCTGGTGTATCTTCGCATAGCCTTTTTCTGACACATGCGATCTTACATCGGTCATCAGAATTGCCAAATGTTTAGAAAATCAAGTGGGTCCAGTGCCAAGTCAGGATGACATGTCATCTTCTCATTGGTCAAACTAAAGAGAAAGTCTGTGGGACCACATTACCAGGTGGGCTGATGTGCTAGTTTGTGATTGGTTGTCGTATGTTGATGAAGATTTGTCAGAGGATCTAATGTGTCATGGGGTCCCAGTCTAATAAGGATCTACAACCGGTGCATGTTCTGAAGGAATATTTGAAGGGTATGAGATCATGCACCTGCCGTTAGATTGGAATCTTATTCGTAGTGGGTCTGATGTTAGAGAAGTGTCGAGGTGTATGCCTAAAAAGTGGTCAATGTGAATGGAGGTTTGACAAGTGGCAGGTCTGGGCCCAGGGTTAAAGTAAATTGTTCATAACTTAAAGAAGAGAAAATCAAGTGGGTCCAAGCTAATAGCATGTCGATTTTCTCGTTTCTCATTGGTCGCTGACTTCCATGGTGGTTTTGACTTGTCAGAAGGATTTTAAAGTTGTTTTCTCAATGCATCTAGGTCGTTCATCTACCAAGCAGGGTTTCTCATCGAAGGTTATGTTTTAAAATTTGCCACTAGCCATTATATTTAAAAAATTCAAAATATCTTTGTAAGGGTTTTGCGTTCTTTCGGCCATGCACGACGTCGGGTAGCTCAGGAATTGATTTCTCAGGATGGTTGTGGTTGTGAAGATGATAGAAGTGACTGATTGGCCAATGTTGCAGGGTCCTTTGCCACATTTTCATGACAGGAGGTGCTAGAAAGAGTTGGCACCACCTTTTGGATAGTACTATTACCCAGGGAAATATGATTTGATTGTGAGCCTTCATGGCTTAGTGGAGTTGCATGTGGGTTGGTAAGTCAAGGTTGTTGTGCCTGTAGATGATTTCAATGTAGAAGGATCAACACACAAGAAAGATATGATTTGATCACCAGCATTCTTAGAGATTTTCATAATAGGTGATCAGTACCCTAGGGTTTGAGATCATTATTTAATTTTGTAACCCTAGTTAGGTTTTGACTCTTGCCTGCGTGCAAGAGGGGATGTATATAGTTCTTTTTTGGAGCCTTAGTGCTTAGAGTTGGACAATTGTAAAAGAAATTCATCTTTCTTAAGGGTCATCTATGGTATCATTTCTACCCTCTGGCTTCTACAGTTGTAAATATTTCATTGATGATTCAGATATTACAGAGGTATTTTGTGACAATCCTTCATGTCCCTATGCTTCCTTGTTTGGATTATCTCTTATTGGATTGAAATATATGATGTTTTCAATGATATCTTAGGGTTCCTGCTCCCTCTTACTTTCTGTAATTATGTGGTATTATGTTTGATTTGATTTAGATGTTTTTTGTGGGTATACTTCAGCCCCCTAATAGTCTTGTCTCAATCCTACATCGAGTTACAGAAGTGAATGCCTGCTTGCAGGTCATAAATTATGTCTTATGTTCAGGCCCTCCTATGAAACACTTATGCAAGCCTATTCATTAAGTTTTGACCTACTAGACCTAAGCCTTTCATTAATTCCATCCCTCTATACTGAGATCCAAACCCTAATTTTAGTGTATCACCTAGTAGGTAGTTTTCTTTCAAGTCATTTCCCTTTCCAAGCATTCCTTCTATCCCTTTCCCTCAAAAGATTTACTTTTCATGTCTAGAAGCAAATTAGGGTGATTATCCAAGAGGAACTAGCCTAGAACCTAGAGGTCTCATCTCAGTTAGCATAGGTCCCACACCTGGAGATGATTCCCATGTTATACTAGGTTATCAAGACTATGAGAGCTTGAGACAATGGTGCAAACTTAGTGTATAACAACTACATTAGCCAAGCTTTCCTTCACAATAGTATCAAAATTAACATGAAAAAACCTTATGTGCCATAACCAACTGTCATCTATCTTCGCAACAAAAAAAGAAGCTTCAAATGTATTTAACTCAAATACATTACCTCTAGATTTAGTATCGGTTGCAATCAAATTTCCTATCCTACTTCTAATAAAACATTTACCATCAATGAATTTGAATTGATGACCCTTTTCCATCAGTTGTCCAACACTCAACAAGTTATTTTTAATTCCATCAACAACTAGTACATTGTCAATATTAGTCTTTCCATCCAAAGAAATAGATCCTACTCCAATGATAAGCTTAGGAACATTATCTCCAAATCTCACAACACCACCATCAGACTTATTTAGTTTTAAAAACTTATTTTTATCTCCAGTCATATGATGTGAGAAACCACTGTCTATAACCCATTCAGATTTCTTATCAACATGTGATACTAAGGATCTTTCCTCATCTAATGGTTTTTCATCTTTGATAGCAATAAATCCAATCTCCTCATCATCAAAATCATCATTAGAAACACCTTCACTAGCATAATAGCATTCCCTTTCTTTTGAATACTTAAGTTTGAAAAACTTAGGTTTATGCTGAGGAATTATTGTACGATCTAGATGTAAAGTGAACTATCTTATTATATTAAAAATATTTCAAAGGTAACTTTCCTTCAAACTTACCCTTACCTCTCTTTTCTCTTCTAGTGATCAGGCCAACAATTTCATCTATCTTTCTTTCTTCTTCATGTATCTATTCATATTCATCATCATACTCACCAAGCTCTTCTTTTATATTATCGATGTTGGTGCTTGAAATTCTAGATAATGTGTTTTTGTGTGCAAATGCCTTGAATTTTGTTTCAATTCTAGGTAAAGAATATCCCATCTCTGTAGCTTCAAAGGTAGTTAGCTTTGCAATCAACATATCTCTAAAGTTTGTAGTCAAAGGTATAATCTCCTCTATAGCTTGGACTTTGGTCTTGTAAAAAGGTGTCAATGATCTAAGAATCTTTGCAATCACTTCTTCTTCATTAGTGCCTACTGAATTTTTGATTCCAATCAAAACCTTAGTAACTCTCTATACGTAAGCCCTAATATTTTCATCATCTTTCATTTTCAACTTCTCCATCCTTGTTTTCCATTTCTATGATTTTTATTTCTTAGTAAACTTATCTCCTTCATATAATACTTCTAATCTTCCCCAAATTTTGTGTGTTGAATCCAAATCTTTCACCTCAGTAAATTCTCCTTCAAAGAGTGTGTTGATCAATGCTTCCCTTGCAACCATGTTATATGAAAATGTTTTCTTTTCTTCATCAGATTCTTTATCTAATTCATCCTAAGCCTTTATGGTTACCTCATTCTTCATGATCATCCAGTACTCGATACCCAAACATAGAAAATGTGTTTGTATCTTGTTCTTCCAACTATCAATGTTTTCAGGATCAAATTTTAGACCATCCTTCCTATAGAATGCCATCTCCAAGATCACCTCAAGATGTTAAGTTTTCTCTCTAAGGAGCAGTAGCTATGATACCAATTGTTAGGAATAAAAGTCCAGCAACACAAATGAGAAGGGGGGTGAATCAATTGTGAGATTGATTATTAAACTTTAAACATCAGCTACACAAATCAAATGATAACACAATAACACAATTTTTTGTTGTCGAGGAAACCTCGTTAAAGGTAAAAAAACCCAATGGAGATTAGCACCCACAAATGATGTACTGAGAATATAGTATCTCTATTAAAAGATCTAGCCCTATTAGGAGCTTATTAAAACATTAAAGTATGTAGTCTCTATTAAAGGATAGACCCTGTTAGGATTCAAAGAAATGAAGGCTCACTGCCCAAAGAAGGTTATTCCCACCTCCAGAACTCACTGTTCACAATAAAAGTGTATATGAATTTAATACACAAACCTTGTGAACTGTCTAATAGAAACTGTCTTTTCTTGATCAATTCCAATGAAGTATAAACTATCATCTTCTCTACATCTAGCAGATACAAGCTCACAGCTTCCACAATCCTCTTTTACATCTCTTAGACAATAGCTATCTTTTCAAAAGAAAATATCTTACATATATACCCTATTACAATAAATGATTAGGTCAACCAATTAGGCTTTCCTAATATACAAATAATGACATAACCCCTTTCTAAGATACACATGATATCTATAACAAGTATACAATAATTAGACTTCAACAATTAAGGTCCAATATTTGTAATCAATGCTCACTCTCGATAATACACAATACAAATCTGAAGTCGGCCCCAAATAGGTCTCCTCGAGAACACATGTCACATCTGATGTCATCAGGCTTCCCATGACTGGATAAGATCAAAGTGAATTATACAATATGTTTTATTTCATCCCTTAATCTTTCATACATTGAATCCACATCGTTTGTAAGATACACTTAAAACACAGAGACTTACTTTGTCATCTTCCACTGTCACAGTCTAGGAGCCAGTCTTCACCAAATCTTCTGTAACTCAACCAATATGAAATATTATGACATGTGATCTTAGATATAAGATCACAACACTTCCCTATACACAAGCCTATGTTCGTTCATTCTGAATTATCCGTATGGTATCCGTACATTATAATAACAAGTTTGTTCTCTTCATAAAAACATATGTTGACATCAATGACAAAACACAAATGACAACAACATCAGTAACCAATAATAAATAAGATAATGATGTTTTGTAGTGATTAAACATATTAAATGCATCAGCAACATCCAACATTTATTGGTGATGATCAATTTATTAAAACTCTTAATTCAAGATTTTTTTACAATATTAAATAAAAAGAGTTAATGAAGAATATTGACATAACCAATAAGGATAAAAGAGCTAAATCCTCAAAGGTTTTTGGCAAGCACTTAGAATAGAGATGCAAACAACGACCCAAGAAAAGGGTAGGAAACCTTTGAGTGGTGTTGGTTGCTTATTGTTTTCTGGTGTGAATATAGCTACATGTATTACATTTGATAATTTAAAGATATATTAGGATATTGAATGAAGAAATAGTATTGAAGGAATGGAAAAGTTGTGTTATCAATGAAGGGTGATCCCCTTAATACCACCCTCTTGATGAAGGGTGCTCCCCTTAATACCACAAACACATAATAGAAACAGAGAAACAATTACAATTTGCAAGAACATAAAATGGGCTTCTTATTATCTCCACAAATGTGGAATTACAAACTTTCAGAATTACAATATGCAAAGCCACATGGACATTTACCTTACAATATTCTATAGGAAAAAGCCTTGAATTATTACCCAGAACTACTTTGAACTACTCTGAACTACCTAAGATGAAACTACATCCTTACTTATATAGGCAATTTTCCACCGCCTGGGAAGGTTCCAAAATTTTAGCCAATAAGGCTGACCAAACTAAGAATTATTTTATTTTACAATTTATTACATCAGAGTCAGCTCAAAATAACTTTTGAAACCCAAATAGAAATTTTGAAGGAAATTTATTTTCTACCATTTCAGGTGACCCAACTTCCGAAGACCATAAGTCATCACCCGTTGACCCGATTGACTATTATGACCCCAATTTGGAAAGGGCACGAGGAGCTCTACAATGTTTGAATTAAAAAAGATTCATTTAGCCAAAGTTTCAACCTCATCCAAGGCCTCTAAAGCCTTCAAAATTGAGTTCAAATTTTTTCTATCCAGCTGCCAATACCAAAAATCTTCAATATCTTCAAAACTAGACTTGATCTAGTTATAAAACTTTACTGGCAGGCTGATATGACCAAAATGAACCTCCACCTATGAAATCAGAACATTCTAAGATTGCATGACCAACTTACTAAAAATAGCAATTTTCCATAAATAGCAGCTCTACACAAGATAGCCCTTATTGAAAAGAAACTAGAAATATTTTTGGGTGATGCAAGATTGCTTTTACACCCAGGATGCTCTTGCATCAAACACCTGGGGTAATTTGAGAAGTGACCTTGTCATGACTCAAGTGTGAAGAGGGAAACCAAGATGGTTAACCTCCTCCTTTGTTAGCCATGATGAATCTTCAATAGGTCATCCTTTCCATTTGACCAAATATTCTTCATATGTCCTGTTCCTTGTGCTTCTGCCAACACAACTTTCTAGTATGTCCTCAATCTCCTTGGTATCTAAACTAGTTGTTGGAATACTCAAATGTGCTGCTATGATCTCATCTTCAACACCTCCCTCATGATACTCTGTCAAATTTGAAATGTTAAACACTGGTGAAATATTCAACTCAGTAGGCAATTCTACCTCATATGCATTTCCTGAATCATGCTTCTTCAGTATCTTACATGGCCCAAATTTCTTCATTTTCAACTTGTTATATGTACCAACTGGAAATCGCTCCTTCCAAAAATGAACTATGACTTCATCTTCATCTACCTTAGCCTTATACTACACATTCATCTTGGTAATATGCTTCCTCACCTCCTCATGGATGTTATTCAAGTGTTCTGCAAAATCCTCAGCTTCAGCACTACTTATCTCTCCTTTATCTATCTTTCTTAACTCTGAAGCATTTATGGGACTACTTCCATATACAATCTGGAATGGTGATTTACTAGTGCTCTTGTTGATGGAATTATTGTATGCAAATTCTGCCTATGGTAAAATCAAATCCCATCCTATTGGCTTATCCCCAACAAAACATCTCAGCAAATTCCCCAAACTCCTATTCACCACCTTTGTCTATCCATCAGTCTATGGATGATGTGATGAATTGAACTTCAAATTTGTCTTCAACTTCTTCCACAAGGTACACCAGAAATACCCAACAAACTTAGTGTCTTGATCTGAAACTATGGTCTTTGGCAAACCATGTAGTCTCACTACTTCTCTAAAAAACAATTCTGCTATCTGAACAACATCATTAGTTTTCTTATAGGGAATGAAATGTGTCATCTTCAAAAATCTATCAACCACCACAAAAATTGAATCATGTCCCTGCCGATTCCTCAGTAAATTAAGAACAAATTCCATACTAATATCCTCCCAAGGTTTTTTTGGTACAAGTAATGGCTGATACAATCTTGTATTCTATTTTACTCCTTTCACCATCTGACATACTCTGCAACCCTATACAAACTTCTTTACATCTTGCTGCAACTATGGCCAATAATAATTCTCACTAACCAAAGCAAGGGTTTTATCTCGACCAAAATGTTTAGCCAATCCTCCACTATGCTTCTCCTTGATGAGATTCTCCCTCATAGAACCTTTTGGAATGCACAACTGACTCCCTCTAAATAGCATATCATCCTGGATGATGAAATCCAACAACTTCATTCGGTCTAGAGTAACAGGTTCTCTACAAGCTTTCCAAGCTTCACCAAAATCAGGATCCTCTGGATACAAATTCTTGAGTTCCTTGAACCCAACCACCTCAATCTACATTTCTGTTAGCAATAGTTGCCTTCTGCTAAGTGCATATGCAACCCTGTTAGACTTTCCACTCCTGTGTTTCAAAGCAAATGTATAACTCTGTAAAAACTCAACCCATTTCAAATGCCTTTGATTCAACTTTCCTTGACTATTCAAATATTGCAAAGCTTGATGATCAATATACAAAACAAACTCCTTAGGAACCAGATGGGTGAACCCACAATAGTGGGTTACACATTTTTGCTTGAACAGACACTCAAGTCTACATTTTGAGAAAAACTTTAGATTCAGATGCATATTTTCATTAAACTATTTGAAATCAGAAGATAAAGTAAATTAGAGTCTTTTAGGATTTTCTGTGTAGATTTTAAATATATTTTTTATTTTTATTTTTGAATTGATTTGAATGGTTTTTTCTTTCTCCCATGAAAAATGGTATGTTGCTGAAAATGTCATTTTCAAAGAGTTACATTGTTTTCATAAAGCATAACTTTTTTTCTAAAATAGATCTCAATGTGATTCTTTTGAAATTAGTTTTTTAACATCCATATGGAGGGCATACAATTAGTTTCATGACATTATCATGATTATTTTATATTTTATTAACATTTGAAGTTGACTAAACCATAATTTTGACATGCATTGACTACATAGCTTATAACTTGTCGTGTATTTGTCTAATTTTATTTTTATTTTTTTTAATAGAAAGATAGCTTAAATACCTAGGGCATAGATATTTTTTAGAATTTTTTTCCTCTCATTTACTATTTTTCCATAAGAGTCAAACATTGAGGTAGACATATAGTGAAATATCTATGTTTAGTAAAACTAACAAAATAAAGTCATAATAAAATTAATATATATTAATATTATAATCATTGGAAAGATTTTTCTCAGTAGTACCTTACTACATAGATTAGTTTGTCAAATGGATTCATTTGATTTTCCAAAAGATAAATTCAAAGTGATTTTTTGTCAGCATTTTAATAGGTGCGAAGGAGACTGCATTGCAGGTATGAATGAGGAGTATAGATGTTATTGTTACCCAAATTTCCCTATGCATTCAAATTTGGCAAAACATCATACCCAGGCCTCTATTTTTACCATGTCTAGCACCCCAAAAAATTTCATGAATTTATACCCGGTTCTCTGGCCTCTGCAATTTATTTTTCTCCTTGGTCTGCAGTTGAAAAGTTTCAAAACTAGCCGTTGGTGTTCAAAAATCCTAAAAACCCTAAGCCTTGTTATATTTTCATGTTACCTTTTCGATGACTTAAGTCATCCCAATTTTCATGTGCGCAAAATAATCCCTAAGTCTGGCAGTTTAATTTTTCCTAAGTCTCAGCGCATAAATATTTTGCCTTGAGGTTAAGTGTCGATTTGATCTAACGGTCTTCACCATTCCGCAAGCCAAAGATGCATGTGTGTTATGATCGGTGGTATAGCGAGAGCCATCAATCTTGTTTCTCTTCCTACGCTACGATGTGTTAGTGGGACCGATGCCACCTCATCCTATTTGGTAGCTCCTGATTCATCGACGGTCTAGTGATTCAGCATGTGTCAATGGGGCCAGGCCTCTTTCGATATTCAAAAGCTCTAACATCTACAAAGGATCGATAGCTAGTGTGTGTTCTCAAGGGTTTGTGTCAGGGCTTGAGATCTTGCGACGGCCGTGGATCTTGCTTTATCTCCAAGGTCTATCGGTGGGTCCTTTCCCGCTGACATGCTTGAATCTGATTGGTCCGCATGGTGATGACTAGATTTGTCGAGGGTCCATTTGTCAGAGGGGTCCTGGTCTATAAGGATCTAGTGGCTAGTATAAAAGTGTAAGGAATATTCTGGGGCTATGAGATCACACACCCACCGTTAGATCGATATCTCAAACAGTGGGTCCGATGTTAGAAAGTTGCAACATGTATCTGAAATGGCACAGTTTGATTGGTTGTTTGGTATGCTACATGGTAGTTTTTAGTGGGCCCATGGGGTCAAGGCTTTCTAAAGAAGATAAAGCATGATCAAATCTTGTGGCTATCATTATATCGAAGGCTCAAGATGCTCGATCATTATTGCAGTGGTATAGCGATAGCCGTTCGATGGTGCTTTTTAGGATTGTGAGTCTGGTTTGTCAAATACATTGATTTTCTTGCTTTCGATTGCCTACTGACTATCGAGGTCATGTTTGACTTGTCAAAAGAAAATTTTAAGTTGTTCTTTCTCAGCGCATCATGACCATTCATCTACCGAGAGGTTTTTTATCGAAGGTTACATTTTAAAATCTGCCGCTAGCCTTTATATTTAAAGATTCAAATATCTCTGTGAGGGTTTTGCATTCTTTCGGCCATGCACGACATCGGTTAGCTCAAGAATTGATTTCTCAGGATAGTTGTGGTTGAGAGGGTGATAGAAGTGACCGTTGGTTGGCATTGTAGGGTACTATGCCACATTTTCATGCCAGGAAGTGCTAGAAGGATTTGGTGCCACCTTTTCAATAGTACCTCTTCTAGGGAAATAAGATCAGATTTGAAGCCTTCATGGCTGAGTGGAGTTGCAGGTGGGTAGATAGGTCAAGGTTGTTGTGTCTATAGAGGGGCTTAGTATAGGATCAACACACAAAAGGAAAGATCTGATCTGATGACCGGTTCTTAGAGATTTTCATGATGGGTCAGCAGTGTACCTTTAGGGTTTGATATTATTGTGAATCTTGTAACCCTAGTTAAGTTTTGACTCTTGCCTACATGCAAGAGTATGTATATATTGTTTTAGAGCTTTTAGGAGCTTAGGAGTTGGATAATTTGTAGAAGAAAATTCATCTTTTCTTAAAGGCCATCTGTGGTATCATTTCTACCCTCTGGCTTATATAGTTGTATTCATCCCATTGATGATTCAAATATTGTAGAGGTATTTTGTGACAATCCTTCATGTCCCTATGCTTTCTTTTTTGGATTATCTCTTATTGGATCAAAGTATATGCATGTTTTCAGTGATTATTTTAGGGTTCTTGATCCCTCTTTCTTTCTACAATTTTGTGTGTTACTATGTTTGATCTGATTTAGATGTTCTTGTGGGTATACCTCAACCCCCTTAATAGTCTTGTCTCAATCCTACACCGAGTTGTAGAAGTGAATGTCTATTTGCAAGTCATTAGTTGTGCCTTATTCTCAGGCCCTCTTATGAAATATTTATGCAAGCCTATTCAGTAAGTTGTGACCTGCTAAACTTGAGCTTTTCATTGATCTCATTCCTATATACTGAGATCCAGACCCTAGTTTCAGTGCATCACCTAGTAGGTAGTTTGCTTTCAAGTCATTTCACTTACCAACATTCCTTCTATCCCTTTCCCTTCAAAAGTTTACTTTCATGTCTAAAAAAAAATTAGGGTGATTATCCAAGAGGAACTAGCCTAGAACCTAGAGGTCTCATCTCAATTAGCAAAGGTCCCACAACCTAGAGATGATTCTCATGTTATATTGAGTTATCAAGACCAAGAGATCTTGAGACAAAGGCACAAACTTAGTGTATAACAATTCTGGCACACTTGGTGGGACAAGTAAAAGATCAGATTAATGTTCAAAGGTGTTCTTGTTGGCTCATCTGCAAAGGGATTAAAGAAGTTTAGTACACAAGAAATATCAGTACAGGCTTAAGTTCAAGGATTCCCCACCTTGGTGCCAGTGTATAACAATTCTGGCACACCCGATGGGACAAGAAGTTATTCGAATTCAAAGATATGCTATCTCTGATATGCAGATTGCATAGTGTAGGCTTTTAGAAGTCATTCTATCAATTATATTTGTTGACTCCACTGTTCAAACATTAGAGGCTACCTTGTTCAAAGTTTTATGAGAAAGAGACTAGAAGCTCAAAGCCTACCCAATTTTTAGAGTTGCCCTCAAGAAGAAGTCATAAAGGCAGGTCAACTCAAAGAACATCTCCTACAAGGAGAGTTCAATCCACACCTCCTGATACATCAGAAAGGAGACCTTTTCCCTTTCATTCTAGAAGAAGAGGTAGATCTCTAACCAAAGATCTAGAGGAGGATTCAAATCTAGCAGTAGATACAGCTCATATAGTTGTCAATCTCCAGATTCCAGCACCTACAATGGCAAGACAGTTTGCTTTTGCACCATTCAACCAAGGTAGCCCATTGGTCTTTGCTCAACATCATGATGTGTCTTTGGTGGCACTTAAGAGTATACATGATTTCACAGGTGAAGGGCAAAAAACTACTTTTGAGCACATAAGAGATGTGACCACCATATGCAGCATACACAACATTACTCAAGAAGATGTGGCCACAAAGTTATTAGAAGCCTCTCTAAAAGGTAAGGCTCTAGAATGGTTTAGAACTCTACTGTTGGTTCTATTACTTCTTGGGATGAGTTAGGGGATGCATTAAGTAATAATTTTGAGGATAAATTAGATAATTTGTCTCTAGTTGAGTATTTAACAACTATTAAGAGAGACCCTCAAGAGAAAATGATAGATTACAATAGTAGGTTCCTCAAAACATGGAATAGAATTCTAGTCTCTGTAAGACCATCAGCTAACCATGCTTTTCTATATTACTTACAAATTCTAAATGGTCAAATTTTTATCATGACCCAATCTATGGGTGGTACTTCTCTACCCCAAGCATTTGACATAGCTGTCAGGGCTGAAAATTGTTTAATCCAAGCAGACATGATTGCTAGAAGGCCTCCAATGCCCATTTTTCCTAGCCTTCAACCCATTGCACCTACCCAAGTATCCCCATTTACCCCTATTCCCACCATATTGGCACCTCGAGCTAGTACCAGTGGTCAAGAGCTGAGGAATAGCTTCTCTCAAGAGTTACAAGAGATAAGGAATAGCCAACAAAGCAGTCAGCAAGAAATGACTAACTTGTTGCAGACCTTGACTAAGGAGGTCACAAATCTAAAGAACCAAGGTCAAGGAATTAGACCACCATTTCAGACATAAGGCCAAGGTCCTAATCAACAATATCAAAATCAAGGATAGCCTTATCAACAAAATAGGCCACCATACCAAGGAGGCTATCAAGGACAAAGACAAAGTTTTAATCAGAGACCATTTCAACCATATAACCCTGCACCTCTAAATTCTACTAATCCAGTGAGGGATATGGTTCCTAGTCAAAAAAATGTGGCTATGGAGAATGAATGATGTTTTCCTTGTAATCAACCTCATAATCAGGCTACATGTTCAAATGGATGGATGAACCAAGCTCTAATGGTTCAAAATGCCTCACAAGCTCAATCAGAGGTTTCATCCAGTGGATCAGTTCCTCAACAAGAATCACAAGAGAATGAGACTGCCCTTTTCAATTGGGAGAAACCAAACTTCAATGGAGTCAATGATGAGGTTTCTTTTGTTTCCTTTACAAGAGAAAAAAGAAGAGCTCAGGACATGGAGAGAGAAAATTCAAATGCTAAATCCACTACGTCTACAGAGCCACTACAACAAGCTATTCCCATCACACCTAAGGAGACTCCTGTCATTGCAAGCAAAGAAGGCCAACATTCCAAAGAGGTGGAGCCCATCATGCTAAAGATACAACAAAGAGTACACACTGTGACACCATTTAATATTGTAGAAAACATGAAGAAGGTGAATGTAACCATGTCCATGTGGGACTCATTGGCCCTTCCAGGACAGCCTAAAATTTTGAAGAAGGCCATGACAGAGGTAGCAACTCCTCAACCTACAAAAGAAGCTACAAAGCCAATGTTGGTTAACACTAATCAAGAAAAGGAGGCTCCAAGTAGCAACTCCAAGGCCAATGTCATTCAAGGTAGAAACTCAAAGCCACTTCCCTTTTATGTATCTTTAATCATTGGAAAATCTTTAGTACATAATTGTATGGTAGATAGTGGAGCTACTAGCACTGTAATGCCCAAGAAGGTAGCTGACCAGTTAGGACTAAACTATGAACCCTTCCAAAAGAAGGTTACCCAACTTGATGGATCCTCAGTCAATACTGTAGGTGTGGCCAAGGATACCAGTCTAATCCTGCGTGCTAGTCCTAATTTCTCAATCCTCCTTGATATATATATCATAGATCTCACCGCATTATTTGCTATATGTCTTTCAAGGGAGTTTATAGCCAAGATAGGAGGCTATCTATCTTCTGATTGGTCTCACATGTTATTTCATACAAGGTATGGGATCAAGGTCACCACTAAGTCAGAACCATTAGCAGCACACCATATGGAACCATATGTATCCAACACCATCAATGTGAACTGCCCTATATTTCATAGTAGTGACTTCCAAACCATTAATGAAGCAAGCACAAAGATAGAAAGTATCCCTGATATTTTTCTAGATGAAAGAGCTTTAGAGGCCCAAGAAAATCTGATTTGGGATTTTGGTTTGGGAAGTTATTTAATACAAGAGAGTGGAGTCATAGAGCCAAGCCTTCTCAAAGAGGATACTAATTTAGAATATCAGAGCAATCAGGTTTGGGGGCTATTTTTTGATGGGGCTAGAAGTAGACATGGTTCTGGTGGTGGTGCTATGATAGTGTCCCCAAAAGGAGAAAGGTATTATACTACCTTTAGATTCAGTTTCTCCTGCACTAGCAACACTGCAGAGTATGAAAGTCTAGTCAATGGACTAGAATGGGCTAGAAAAAGAGGGCGTAAGGCCTTAAAAGTTTATGGTGATAGTGAGTTAGTTGTCAACCAAGTGAGAGGGATAAGTGCAACCAAAAATGATATCATGAAAGCATACAAACATAGATTTTGGGATGTAATTGAAGATTTCCATGCTTTCAATATTGTTGCCATCCCTAGAAAGTTAAATCAAAATGCGGATAGATTAGCTACTGTTGGATCCTAGTATGACATCCCAAATAGCATTTCAAAAGAAGTGGATCAACAGCATATCAAAGTGATTGTCAGACCCTCTATTCCTGATAATGATGTTAATTGTCAGGTGTTTGACAATGATGAACAAATTCTACAGTTCTTGTTTGAAGAAGATATTTTTTCAGAACACAATCAAGATAGGCTATCACAAAACTATGGTGATCAAGTGATACAACTGAAGTCCAATAAGATGCCTAGAGGTCTTGTTACCTTAGAGACTATCTTCAATAAGGATGATGAAGTTAAGAAAAGCAAAGCTGGCCTAGTAGTCCAACAAGAACATTGTGTTGAACTAGAGTTGGAACCAAGTAAGAGTTTACAATTTGGAAAGGTAAACAATAAATTGGAAAAGCAAGCTTATACTCAACTATTCAAAGAATTCAATGATGTTTTTGCATGGCAATATGAGGATCTCAAAGGTTTTTATCCTACCCTTTCTCAGCACACTATTGAGTTAGAACCAAATACCAAACCAGTGAGGCAAAGGCAAAGGCCTGTTAATCCCAAGCTTGAGCCACTTATGCATAAAGAAGTGCTCAAATTGATAGAAAGTGGTATCATCTAGCCCATTAAGCATACTAGTTGGGTTTCCAACCTTGTTCCTATCAGGAAGAAGAATGGGGAACTGAGGTTATGTGTTGACTTCAGGGATCTTAATAGGGCCTCATTAAAGGACCGCCATCCACTACCCTCTATGGAACAAATCTTACAATGTGTCTCTGGATCTGAGATATTTTCATTATTGGATGGCTATTCAGGATACAATCAAATCCTAGTAAATGAAGAGGATCAATATAAGACTACATTTACAACCAAGTGGGGAACCATGGCTTATCAAAAGATGCCCTTTGGCTTGTCAAATGCAGGTGCTACATTTCAAAAGGCAATGGATATGGCCTTTAAGAGCCTCATGTACAAGTTTGTGTTGGTCTACTTGGATGATATAACTATCTATTCAAAGCATGCAGTAGATCATATCAAACATTTGAGAAATATTTTTGAAAGGTGTAGAGAATTTGGGATATCCCTTAATCCCAAAAATGTTTGTTTGTAGTTCATGAAGGAAAATTATTGGGATATGTGGTATCCAAAGAAGGAATTATAATGGATCCTAAGAGAATTGTAGCTATCCTAGAGCTACCCCTACCACATCATAAGAAAATTCTCCAATCTTTCATAGGAAAGATTAATTTTGTTAGGAGGTTCTTGCCTAACATTGCAGATTTACTCTAGCCTTTGACGGCCATGTTAAAGAAGAGTTCAGCTTTTAGTTGAACCAAAGAAGGGAAAGTTAGTTTCCAAGCTATCAAAGAGGCCTTAACAGAGGCTCCTACCCTCTTAAACCCAAATTTTAGTAAGGATTTTATCCTTTATGCTTATGGAGGTCATGATGCCATATATGTAATGTTGACTCAAGAAAATTCAGATGGATTGGAGTAGCCTATTGCTTTCTTTAGCAAAGGTTTAGAAGAGTATGAACAAAGATACTCTTTTGTAGAAAAACATGTACTTGTTGTGGTAAAGAGCCTCAAAAATTTTAGATATCTATTGACCCATAGCAAGGTACATTTAAAAGTTACTCATCCAAGTGTCAAAAAGTTTTTTCTTTCCAAGGACTTAAATGAGAAAAGAGCTGGTTGGATCATCAAGGTGATGGAATATGACATTGATATTCAAACTACCAAGCTAGTTAGAGGAAGAGGTCTTTGTGAGCATTTGGTAGAGGATGAAAGTTCAAAGAAATCAGAATAAATAGATGCATCTCTGGTGGTGCATTCTATAGAAGAACAAGCCAAGGCAACAAGCTAGTTGCCTAATATGATCAATTATTTGAAGATAGATAGGACAATGCCCTGTAGGCCTAGATTCAACAAAAAGAAGGTATTATAGGTTACAATCTATTCCTTTTGTGTTGATTAATGAAGTTATTTTTAGAAAGGATCACAATGGTGTCCTTTTGAGATTCATAGATACAGAAAAGATAGCAGATGTCCTATTTGAGTTTCATGATGGACCTTCTGGAGGTCACTTTTCTCCTAGGACTACTACTTTTAAAATCATGAGGGTTGGATACTATTGGCCATCTATCTTTAAGGATAGTCATGATTATGTTATAAAATACATCAAGTGTGCTATGTTTGCAGGAAAAGAGAGGCTTGCAACCTTGCCCCTATAGCCAGTCAAAATAGAGCAGCCCTTCATGAAGTGGGGTATAGATTTAATAGGAATGATTAATCCTCTATCTAGTGTAGGACATAAGTGGATAATTACTACAACTAATTATTTCACCAGATGGACAAAGGCAATTTCTTTAAAAGAAGCAAATGAGAGTGTTGTCCTAAGCTTTTATGATGATTTAATTCATAGGTTTGGCACTCCTGATTCCATCATTTTAGATAATGCCTTAGCATTCACAGGCCTCAAAGTATCAGAGTGGATAGTCAAGAATGGCATCTATCTAAATACCAGTTCAAATTATTACCCTCAGGGCAATGGCTTAGCTGAATTGACCAATAAGAACTTAATTAGAATAATCAAGAAGACTCTGCAAGAGAATCAGAGAGATTGGCATACAAAGCTCAACTCTTCCTTGTGGTTAGATAGAATTACCCCAAAGAAAATCATTGGTAATTATCCTTACATGTTAGTGTATGGAAAAGAGGCTAAGTTATCCATTTCAATAGAATTACCAGCTTTGGACTTAGCTACTCAATATGCCCTATTTGATGAAGAGGATCCCTTACAGATCAGATATGCTCAATTGATGGAATTAGAAGAACTCAGAGGAAAGTCAATGCAAGATATGGAATTCCATCAGATCCAGACAAAGAGGATCTTTGACAAAAGACCCAAATCAAAAATTTCAAAGTTGGAGACATAGTCCTCAAGTGGGATGAGTTCAGGTCTAAGCTTGGCAGGCATACAAAGTTTGATTCATTTTGGGGTGGACCATTTTTTATAACAGAGTGCAAGGGAACCAATGCTTTTCAACTATCAAATATGGAGGGAGTTTTCCTACCTATATCAGTAAATGGTTTCCACCTGAAACCCTATTTTGAGGTTAATCCCTCTCTATAAATTTTGTAAAAATGCTTTCCTGCTTTCTTCCTACTTTCTAGTTAGTTCCTTATTTTCTAAGAAGTGCTCTGAGCATAGTTCCAATTCTGCCTCTCTGAGAGAATTTTGAGTTTTGTGTTCAGAATGACCCCATGCCCAATGGATTGTCAAGGTCATTGTTTTCCATGTCTAGGAGGCTGACATCTAGCAGAAATCGCCAAAATGTTACCCAAATTTCCCTATGCATTAAAATTTGGCAAAAAACCATACCCAGGCCTCTGTTTTTACCATGTCTAGCACCCCAAAAAATTTCATGAATTTATACCCAGTTCTCTGGCCTCTGCAATTTATTTTTCTCCCTAGTCTACAATTGAAAAGTTTGAAAACTAGCCGTAGGTGTTCAAAAATCCTAAAAACCCTAAGCCTCGTTATATTTTCATGTTACCTTTTCGATGACTTAAGTCGTCCCAATTTGCATGTGTGCAAAATAATCCCTAAGTCTAGCAGTTTAATTTTTCCTAAGTCTAGGCGCATAAATATTTTGCCCTGAGGTTAAGTGTCAATTTGATTTGACGGTCTTCGCCATTCAGATTTGATCTGAGGTTAAGTGTCAATTATTTTAGAGCTTTTAGGAGCTCAGGAGTTGGACAATTTGTAGAAGAAAATTCATCTTTTCTTAAAGGCCATCTATGGTATCATTTCTACCGTCTAGCTTATACAGTTGTATTCCTCCCATTGATGATTCAAATATTGCAAAGGTATTTTGTGACAATCCTTCATGTCCCTATGCTTCCTTGTTTAGATTATCTCTTATTGGATCAAAGTATATGCATGTTTTCAGTGATTATTTTAGGGTTCCTGATTCCTCTTGCTTTCTGTAATTTTGTGTGTTACTATGTTTGATCTAATTTAGATGTTCTTGTGGGTATACCTCAACCCCCTTAACAGTCTTGTCTCAATCCTACACCGAGTTGTAGAAGTGAATGTCTATTTGCAAGTCATAAGTTGTGCCTTATTCTCAGGCTATCTTATGAAATATTTATGCAAGCCTATTCAGTAAGTTGTGACCTACTAGACTTGAGCTTTTCATTGATCTCATTTCTATATACTGAGATCCAGACCCTAGTTTTGGTGCATCACCTAGTAGGTAGTTTGCTTTCAAGTCATTTCCCTTACCAGCATTCCTTCTATCCATTTCCCTTCAAAATTTTACTTTCATGTCTAAAAGAAAATTAGGGTAATTATCCAAGAGGAACCAACCTAGAACCTAGAGGTCTCATCTCAGTTAGCAAAGGTCCCACAACCTAGAGATGATTTCCATGTTATACTGAGTTATCAAGACCAAGAGAGCTTGAGACAAAGGTGAAAACTTAGTGTATAATAGTTATATCAATGGTTTTTTTATCTAAGAGACTTTGAGATAACCATTTGTAATTAATTACTTCAAATGGAACTTCTCGAGGCTTAAATAATCATATTTTATTAAAAATGTGTAATTTCAGCAAAAATTAGCTTTTCACTGAAATAAGAAACAGGTTTACCTTCTTGGCTCATAATAGCTCCTATTGTAGTACCACTAGCATCACAGTCTACTTGAAACACCTTATTAAAATATGAAAGTGCTAAAATAAGCTATTCTATAACTTTCTATTTCAACAGTTTAAAACTCTTATCTACCCCATTAGTCCACTTGAATTCTTTTCTATCTGCTCTCATTGTTTTAGTCAAGGGTCCACAAATACTGCTAAAATTTTTGATAAAATTTCTGTAAAAAATAGCCAAACCATGAAAAGATCTTACCTCAGTAGCACTCCTTGGAGTAGGCCATTCAAGGATAGCCTGCACTTTCTCTAGGTCCATTTTTAGACCTTCTGCTAAAACTACAAATCCCAGATACACTAACCCCTTCACAAAACTGCACTTCTTCAAATTAATCAACAATTTATCTTCCCTTAACTTCTCAAACACCATACAAATATGCATCATATGCTCCTCCAATGTCTTACTAAAGATCAAAATATCTTCTAGGTAAATAATGACAAACTTACTGAGAAATTCTTTCGGAACCACATTCATGAGCCACATGAAAGTGCTTAGTGCATTGGTTAGCCAAAAAGGCATGACTAACCACTCATACAGTCCTTCCTTTGTCTTGAAAGTAGTCTTCCACTCATCTCATTCTCTGATCTGAATCTGGTGATATCCACTCTTCATATCTATCTTTGAGAAATACACAGCTCCACTCAAATAGTCCATAATATCATCCATTCATGGCAATGGAAACCTATACTTGATTGTGATCTTGTTTATTGCCCTGGAGTCTATACACATCCTCCATTCTCCATTCTTCTTTGGTGCTAATATTGATGGTATAGCATAGGGACTTAGACTCTCTCAAATCAACCCCTTCTGCAATAACTCATGTACCTATCTATTCAACTCTTCACTTTCTGTTGGTGTCATTTTGTGTGTTGTCTTATTTGGAAAATTGGCTCCTGGAATTAGGTCCATCTGATGACTGATCTTCCTTATTGGTGGTAATCCATTAGGTACATTATCAAATACAATATCCTTTCAACAAATCTATAATTTTTATAGGTACATATTCTACTTACTATTTACCAGCTTTTGGAATTAAAGAAAACACACATGCTCATGCCTCATACCATCTAGGAATTTTCTTCCATCAACAAAAGTTATTCTCACACTACCACATACCTTGTCTTCTATTTCATTCAATGGCTTTATCTTATGTCACACTCCATCCTTTGTCAGGGAATAGGTATTCGCATGACCATCATGTACAACACACCTATCAAACTGCCATGGTCTACCTAACAACATATGACATGCATCCATAGATATGATATCACATAGTACCTCATCATGGTATCCTCCAATCGTGAACTTCACTAGGCATTGTTCATTGACCATGACCTTGTGGTCATCCTGCACCCAGGCAATCCGATATGGATGTGGGTGTTTCTATCTCTTGAGCTTCAACTTTTTCACCATCTTTTCTGACACCAAATTATCAGTGCTTCCACTATCAATAATCACATCACAACATTTACCCTCACACTTGCATCTAGTGCGAAATAGGCTCCTCCTTTTCTTAGGTTCATTATCACAACTCAGTAGGACTCTTCTATTAATCAACGTTTCTCCTCTTTTAGCATCTTCACAATGTGATGATCTAGCATCTTTATCTACAAGTGCAACCCTAGCCTGGCCTTCATTTCTCATGTCTATCCTTCCTTAGCATTGAGGACATTCAAATTCCCTATGACCTTCTTCTCCATAGTGAAAACATGTTCCATGGAAACCTCCTCTTCCAGATCCTTGTCCTCTTCCTCTTCCTCTCTGATCTCCATTGTTTTGATCATGGAAATTATTGGAATTGTTTTCTCTCTAATTTTGACTACTACTGGCCTCATCCTTCTTTTTTAGATCATCATTTTGGCCACCATATGACCATCCACCAGATCTTCCACCATGACCTCTTCCATTTTGTCTTCTCTCAAACTTGTTGTTTAGCTTTTCCTCTATTTTTAGGGCAAACTAGTATGCTTCTTCAATACTGTTCATTCAAACCAAATTCAACTCCTCTTGAATGCTTGGCCTCAACCCATTAAGGTAATAGGAAACTTTCTCCTTATCAACTTTTGCATGGCTTGTTCGAATGAGGATTCGATAGAACTCCTCTATATACTCCTGAACAGATCTTCTGCTTGCTTCAAATTTTGAATTTTCTTTAGTAGGTCAAGCTCATAATCAACAAGAATGAACTGTCACTTCAATTTGTCCACCATTTGATCCCATCTTGTGATTTTATCCTTTCCTCTTCTATTTTGCCCCAATTGAATCTCTTGCCACCAGATCTTCGCATGGCCCTTCAGTCTGGCCTTCGCAAGCTTGACCTGATTAGGATCCTCAATATCTTCATACTCAAAATATTCTTCACACTCGTTGATCCAGTTGATCAATTCTTCTAGGTTAAGATTTCTTGAAAATGTAGGAACCTCAATCTTAGGTCTTTTCCCAATCTTGGAAATGGCCCTGAAAAGTCTTTCTTACTCTTGATTCAAAATTTCAACTTCTCCTTCCTGATCAGAATTTCCTTCTCCCTCAGCTTCATCCTCACTTTCATCTCTGACATTAAGATTCATTCCTTTGCGAATCTCCTCTTTCAATGCTCTCACTTGCCTCTGTAGTTCCCTAACCTATGGTGTTACAACGCCAACTCTTCCACCACGTTCCCTTCGTGGAGGCATTTTTCACGCTACTCATTGAAACCCTAACCACGGTCCTGGTGCAAACTACCTCATAGTCAGCGGTTTGTTTACACACTTAAGAACTCCCACTCTGATACCACTTGATGAAGGGTGCTCCCCTTAATACCACAAACACATAATAGAAACAGAGAAACAACAACAATTTGCAAGAATAGAAAATGGGCTTCTTATTATCTCCACAAATGTGGAATTACAAACTTTCAGAATTACAATATGCAAAACCACATGGGCATTTACCTTACAATATTATGTAGGACAAAGCCTCAAATTATTACCCAGAACTACTCTGAACTACTCCGAATTGCCTAAGACAACACTACAGCCTTCCTTATATAGGCAATTTCTACCGCTTGGGAAGGTTCCAGAATTTTAGCCAATAAGGCCGACCAAACTTAGAATTATTTTATTTTACAATTTATTACATCAGAATCGGCTCAAAAGAAGTTTTGAAACCCAAATAGAAATTTTGAAGGAAATTTATTTTCTGCCATTTCAGGTGACCCAACTTCTTAAGACCATAAGTCATCACCCATTGACCTGATTGACTATTATGACCCCAATTTGAAAAGGGCACGAGGAGCTCTACAACATCTAAATTAAGAAAACTTTATTTAGCCAAAGTTTCAACCTCATCCGGAGCCTCTAAAGCCTTCAAAACTGAGTTTGAAGTTTTTGTACCCAATTGCCAATATCGAAAATTTTCAATATCTTCAAAACTAGACTTGATCTGGCTATGAAAATTTACTGGAAGGCTGATATGACCAAAATGAACCTCCACCTATGAAATCAGAACATTCTGAGATCACATGACCAACTTACTAAAAATTAGCAAGTTTCCATAAATAGCAGCTCTGCACAAGATAGCCCTTATTGAAAAGAAACCAGAAATATTTTTGAGTAATGAAAGATTGTTCTTACACCCAGGATGCTCCTGCATCAATTATGGGTCTAAATTTAACTGAAATGGTAACACATTGGTATTGTGGTCCTTGTATCTACCAAATAAGAGGTCAATTACAATAGAGAACCCTTTGAAAATTATTGGTTAATTTGTGATGTTCAGTTTGAAGGATTCTACTTCAAAGCAAGTAGCAGATTTAAAATTACACAACATAATGTTAAATAAAGAAAAATTTGATGAGAAATCCCAGTTGATAAAGTGGTTAAATGCAAAAATAAGTGAATTGAAAAGGCAACTGGATAAATCTCCTAGATAGGATTTATAATAGGAGGCTAATATTTGAAAACTAATATTTCTTTAGAAAGTAAGAGAAGGATTAAGGTAGAAAAATAACTCCCGATTGCCCAGCAAGAAAATCTAGCCATGAAGAAGGAATTGAAATTGTCAAAATGAAAAATGGTTATAGAAATAATTGAGTCTAAAGACAAACAAAGGATACCCCATTTGTATACTTTTTGGGATACATACCAAGATGTGGTCAAATTGGCAAAGAAACAAATGAAGATAGAGTTTGATCTGAAACTAACAAAGAAAGCTTTGATAAAAAGTAAACCATTGCTACAAAGTTTTAAAAAGAATAATAAGCATGGAAACTAGTTGAATGAAGTGGTGGAAGACACAAAAAAAATTGGAAATGGTTGATACTTTTTAGATAAGCATTTTGTTTATCATAAGATGTTGTTCAAGATATATAGAAAATTCAATAGATTGCATGGTACATTAGCTACCCTGTTCTAAAAGGATGTCAAAGAAGTCAAAATAGAGGAAGAATGAAAATTATAATTTCCATAATATTTTGAACACTATTGTGGATAAAGGCCATTGATGATACAGGTGATCTGGTAAAGTATTTGTATGTTCAACTTGATGGACTTTATCATGTTGAATGTAACATTAGTAGTGGCATAGTATGATGAACACATTAGGATGTGTATTGAGTTTATGTGAAAGGAAATGTGATACATACAATGGAAAAGAACAAAAGGAAATTTGAGATGTTCACTTTTGTGTACTAGTAAAAATACCTTCATAGGGTTAGCTTAGCAATAAATGAAAAAATAGACTAATTATCACAATTAATGAGCTATTTAATGCAAATAAAGCTAATGAGCACTCTATATATCTCTATTTAAGTATTCTAATAATAAGCTCTCAACAAGCCTCCATTAGTGACAGCCTTAAAATGAGAAAGAAGCTAAATGATAAACAATTTAAGCCTATTTCAAAGAAACTATGCTTAAATGATACTAAAATGTCTTTTCTAGCTTAAAAACTCAAGAGGTTTGATGCAATTCTTAAATGTGTGGATCCTTTTCTCCTTATTTCAGCCTTGCTTTTATAGGTTTTGGCAAGCATAGGGGTGGAGTTAATTTGATCATGGTTGTTTTAAGGTTAAGTCCATGGTTCCATCTCTAGGGACAATTTAAATGGTTTGTCCTCAAAGCTTACCTAGACAGTGAGATAAAATGAGTGGTCAAGATGCTCTCACCTTATGTGTGCTTGAGATTCGATTTTGTTTTGATCCATGTGAGCCCAATCCTTAATTCCTATTGGTTGAGGTATTTTCCTTCCATGTGGTGGGTGAGGGAAATTAGGAATTAAATAATTGATTTTAATTGATTTTTTTAGCCATGTGTACCCCTTAAATGGGTTGATTTGATTTTTAATTGAACTATACAATTAATTAGATTAATTGTACAATTAATTAAATTATCTTGATTTATTTGATTTAAATTGATTTATTGGCTTTTGATTTTTAATTATTATTAGATTTTGGCTTGATTACAATTAAAGCTTCAATTTTTCCTTAGTTGCTCACTTGATTTGATCTTGACCATTTTTAGGTGATTACAAATGCCCCTAAAAGAATGTCTGATGTCCTGATGCAAAGTCCTAAGTAACTGAGGTCTAATTTTGATCTCGATGATCTATTGTGATACTGATGATAGATATGATGAATTCTTGATTGATTGAAGTCATTGATGCTTGTTTGGATGATAGATTATCGATGCAATGTTCGTTTTGACCTGATTTGATGTTTTTAATGCCCCACTTGATAAATGCAAAAAAATTTACGTTGAAAGATTATGCCATTGATTTCATTTTGTCGATGATGATCTTGATAATCTGAGTGTAATCCCCTTCAAGAATGAAATGAAATTTGATTTTGTTGAAAAATGTTGCATTTTTTATCGTTTACCTTGAATATTTTGTTAATTTGACCAAATTAACCCCACCCCTTCATTTCATGTTCTTCCCATAGCACTTGGAGTACTAGTCAGTGGATTTCTTGTTCCTAACTAATGAGGTCATGGTTTCATAGTTGGATGTGTTCATACCCTGGAGGATATGATTGGGGCTCATGTGTACTTGCCCAACTTTATCATGAGCTACACGATTATGTTTATAGGCATGGGGCTACTGTATCTACAAGAGTAGTGCTATTAAAGCTTTGGACCTGGCAGCATCTCCTCATTACACATCCATTTGCAATGTAGTAACACGATCCTAGATGACCATTTAGATTTATATACGAGGGTATGGTTGTCTGGGCTCACCTAGGAAAGCTTGATTATTGGTGACACATCATAGATGATATTGATCAAGTAGTTTGGAGGCAAGATCTGGGATGTGAGCCATGGATCAAGGATGTTTCAGAGATTCCTTTTATGTATATGTCGCAATGGATGATAGCGCAGACATCCTTGATTATAGAGAGATTTTTCTTCTTCGAGGTTCTTCGGTAGTTTGGCCGACCACAGGGTATGCCATAGGGATTGGCATTGTAATCACCTAAAAATGGTCAAGATCAATTCAAGTGAGCAACTAAGGCAAAATCAAAACATAAATTGCAATCAAGCCAAAATCCAATTTTGATATGAAGCATGCTCTTACTAAGATGCAAGTTTCAATTACTTTAATAGAAATGTTAAAGATTAAAGAGCATAGGGAAGCATCATGGTCATTATTGATAGGGATTGTAGATGTTCCAACTGATCATAGAAAAGAAAATAAATAAAATAAGAATGATTCTGACCCAGATATCCCCATCAGATATGTGGGAAATATAATTACTAGAGAGCCCTCACAGATTGATCATTTTTATGTAACCTTACATATAAATAAAAAATTGGAAAAGAACTGCATGATTGATTCTAGTGTAGCAGCTATTATCATGACATATCCAGTAATGATAGGATTGGGGTTAGAAGTTGACACTTCCTTTGGACATTTCTATGCTATGGATAATAGGGAAGTCCCCGTCATTGGTACTTTAAAGGGGATAGAAGTTAAGATAGTTGCATTCCCAGAGGCCACAGACAAAATGGATGTTTTTGTGGTAGATACACAACCACATTATGGCATGTCATTGTCAATACAATGGGTTGCAACAATTGGGGGCCATGTACAATTGGATTTATCTTATGCAATAATTCCAATAAATGGGATGGAGGTGAAGCTATACAAGGAGCCTAAAGCACCTGCGATGGTTGAAAAGGTATAGGATAATATGCTCAACTGCTATATGGATGTTGCCATGGAAAATTTTAGTGTTGATAAAATATTCCCACAATGCAAAAATATTGAACCATTGTTGGAGGAGCTGAAGTCATAACAACTTGGATTGTGGAAAATGTACTTTGATGGATGTTTCTCAAAAGAAGGATCTAGAGCTAGTGTTTTATTCATTTCTCCATCGGGTAATACCTTTAAGTACTCCTTGTTATCTTTTCAATGCATAAACAATACTATTGAGTATGAAGCTTTGATTTTGGGTTTAGAAATTGCAACTAGGCTTGTTATCAAGCTTGTAAAGGTTTTTTGAGATTCTGAACTTGTGGTGGCACAAGCCAAATCTCAACATGCTACAAATAATGATAGGTTAAGTTGTATAAGGATGTTGTATGGGATAAAATGGAGTTGTTTGATTCTTTTAACATTAAGTGGATTGAAAGATCAAAGAAGATTATGGCTGATTTCTTGGCCAATGTGGCCTTAAAAAATGATAATGTGACTTTAAGTGGAGTGTTTATTTTGGAGGTTAAGAGTAGGCCAATTGTACCTGACAACATTTATAATTGGAAATTTTTTGAGAATGACAAAGATATACTCAATTGTATCCAATGCCTAGACCATTTTAGGGCCAACATGTTGATTCTAATACTTTAGTTGAGGTCATAGATGGAAAGGATACTATTTTTGAAAATGAGGTTGCATAGTTAAATTCTAACCAAGTTCCTAAGGGACTTTTAGAGTTAAAGGCATTATCAAATAATCAGGATGAATACTCAAAAGTGTCCAGTGCTAAGATTGAGGATTTGGAGGAAATAAATTTGGGGTCAAATACGTCACAATAGTTAGTATATATTGGAAACAAGTTAGATTCCCATGTTATGGCCAATTTATTTAAATTGATAAGAAGATATAATCATGTATTTTCTTGGTCATATGAAGACATGAAATCCTATAGGGAAGACTTGTTCCAACATGAAATCCTATTGAAACCAAATACCAAACTATTTAGACAAAAGCAGAGACCAATCAACCCATTATTAGCTCCCAAGATGTAGCAACAACTGATGAAGATGAGAGATGTAGGAATAATCCACCCCATAAGACATTCAACTTGGGTTTCCAATTTAGTCCCAGTCAAGTTTTAAAATGGTGATATAAGACTTTGTGTTGATTTTAGAAATCTGAATGTGGCATCTCTAAAGGATAACTAATCCTTTCCCAACATGGAGGTAATGTTGCACAAGGTTACTGGTTATGATTTTTTATCAATGATGGATGGATTCTCAGGCTATAACCAGGTGTTAGTAAATGAATCAAAGCAATTTAAGACTACTTTCACTACACTGTAAGGAACTTATGTTTATGTTAGAATGCCTTTTGGTCTTATCAATGCAGGAGCTAATTTTCAAAGAGCCATGGATGTAGCATTTAAAGAGTTTGTTGATGTCTTTATGGTCATTTATCAAGATGATTTGACTGCATATTCCAAGAAGGAAGAGGACCATTGTGGTTATTTGGAAAGGATATTTAGTAGGTCTTTGGAATATCTAGTGTATCATTGAATCCTAGAAAGTGCCAGTTTGTAGTAACAAAAGGAAAGTTTGTGGGGCATATTGTGTCTAAAGAGGGGATTAGAATTGATCCAAAAAGAGTGGAAGAAATCCAAAAGGTCACTACCCCAAAGAACATAAAAGGAGTGCAGTCTTTCCTAGGGAAGATCAATTTTGTGAGATGATTCATTGCAAACTTTATTGAAGTCATTAAGCCAATAATAAAACACTTGAAGAAGAGTGCAAAGTTTGAATCGAGTATTGAAGCACAAGATGATTTTGAAAAAATAAAGAAGGAAATTTAGGAAGCCCCTATCCTTAGGTTTCCTAATTGCAATAAACCCTTTTCATTATTCTCCTTTGCATCTTTTCACAGAATTGCAGTTGTATTGTTGCAAAAGGACAAGGAAGGATTTGAACATCCTATTTATTTTTTTAGTAAATCTTTACAAGTGGAAACATTAAATTATGAGATGATGGAAAATAAGGCATATGTATTAGTAAAAGGAATCAAAGCATTCAGGCCATATTTAGTATGTTCCAAGGTGATTGCATATGTCTCCCATGAAACAGTCAAGGATATCTTAACCTAGTCAAAGGTTACTAGTAAGAGATGTAAATGGATCAACTAGGTACAAGAGTTCAATTTAGAAATCCATATCACAAAGCTAATACAAGGTCAAGGCTTAGAAAAGCTTATGATAGAAGAAAATATGGATTTGGTCTAGATTAATAAAATTGAAATACAAAGTAGTTTGTTACTAGTATTGAGATGCAACCTTGGTATTCTGACATTGTTTATTTTATTAAAAATGCCATGTTCCTTGAGAATTTAAATGATAATCAAAAGAGAACCCTTAGGCTACAAACCCAAAAGTACACATTGATACAAAGTGATTTATAGTGTAAAAATAGAGATGATGTGCTTTTGTTGTGCTTGGATGAATGCCAGGCTGGCAAGGTCTTGAAGGAGATGCATGCTAGTATTTTTGGAGGACATTATTCAGCCAAGACAACTTCTTATAATATTTTTAAGAGCTCTCTATTATTGGCCTTCTATATTTAAGGACACATTTAGATTTGTGTAGAGATGTAAACCATGCTAGAGATTTTCTTGCAAATTGAAATATTAAAGTTCTTTATTGTTAAATCCAATGATAGTGGAGGTACCTTTGGCTATGTGGGTAATAGAATTTAATGAAAAGTTTTCAGAAAATTCTAGCGGTGCACACAATTGGATTTTGGTTGCCACAGATTATTTTACAAAATGGATTGAAGAAATCCCTACTAGGAAGGCAACCGACGAAGTGGTAATTGATTTTTTGATGGATAACATACTTACCAGGTTTGGTATCTCTATTAAGTTGGTAATGGATAATGCCATGTGTTTTAAATTTGAAGAATTTAAGCATTTTTGTGATGAGAATGGAATTGTGATGTCTTATTCCTCTCCTTATCACCCACAAGGCAATGGGCAAGCATAATCTAGCAATAAGAGTATTTTGCAGATTTTGAAGAAAACCTTGGAGAGTAACAAAAGGGACTGGCATTCAAAACTAAAGTTGGCTTTATGGGCTGATAGAATCACTATAAAAAAGGTTATTGGTAGTTCCCCTTTTGAATTAGTATATGGCCTTTAGGCCATATTTCCATTAAATAATTTACTTCCTATGTACAAATTTATTAGTGAGCAAGATCTGGAAACAACTGATGCTATGCAAGAAAAGATGGTACAACTTCTAGAATTGGAGGAAATCAGAAGAGAGGGAAGGAAAAAAAACTTGAAGGCTCAACAAAAGATGAAGTATCTATTTGATAAAAGAGCCAGTGACAAAAAAATTTAGCCTGATGATATGGTGCTGCAATGGAATGCTAAGACTGAAGATAAGGGAAAGCATAAAAAATTTTGAATCCTTGTGGTTGGGACCATATCAGATATATGGTAATGATTCCTTCTTTTTGAATAATTTGGATAGTGAGGTACAAGAATTTCCAGTGCATGGACAATTTCTAAAACCTTTCTTTAATTATATATCTTTTCCATGCACGGTAGATCTATATATTTGTATATATTTTAGGCGAGTTTTTGCTTTTTGTTGTGTATGGTCTACGTCCCAGAGTCCTAGTTTCTTTTCTTGAACTTGCATTCAAGCATCCTTAGTCAAAGCCACTATTGATTCAATGTTTTCCAAGTCTTGTCTTGGTTCTTCTTTTTGAATTTTGACCTTGGAAGTAGCCATTTTCCTTTGAAAATCCCTTCCACCTTTTAAATCTTTAGGCGTGTATCTTTTGAAAATGACTAAGTCTAAGTTTTAATGAATTTTATGTTTTCCAAAGAGTCTCTAAATTGCTAAGCCCCATAAGTTTTTATTGCAAGATTGTGGTCTTTTTTGTTAAAGTCTTATTAGCCATCATGAGTGGGTGAGCAGTTAAGTTGCCCCTTATCACTAGCTCGCTAGAAATTTAGATGTTTAGAGGATAACTGCTATGACCCCACGAGTGACTAATCCAAACCCTTTGTCACTAAGTCACAGACTATTTTAGATCTTTGTCACTAACCCTAGCAACTCGACAATGGTTTATGTTTCTCCTTCAGTCGCCAGATTTGAGACTTGTTTGGCGGCTAGTGAAATCCTTAGCGACCTGGCGAGTGTTAAAGTTTGTTGTTTGTCGCTAGCTCATGGTTTCTTCTCATGACCCAGATGTTTTCTTTGTGAATTAATGAGGTGATGATAGGTGTCCATATTGTAGTATAAGAAAAGGTTTCAAATCAATGGTATTTGTTAACTTGCGGAGCATCAAAGAATAGTCTGTTAGAATAACTAAGAGGGGGGGTGAATCAGTTGAATTAGTTATCCTACAATCCCAATTACATGCATATAGTGTCTCAGTCCTGATTAAGGGACTATAGGCCTTGTTAGAAGCCTCAACCCTATTAGGAGTTGGCAATACAAAATGTGATTACCAGATGAGCCCACAGCCCAAACAAGTAATGTACAATATTTACTGATTACAAAAGTAGGTCAAGGTACATAACCTTATATTTCTTGCATCAATATCTTTTTTCTACTCTTTCACTATCGCTATTACATACATTCATTCCTTCATCATTATTTCCTTCTTACAATTTACAATTACATTTATACAAGTTATTAAGATTAATAACTTTCCAGTTGGCTATCATATTAAAAAATAACTTTATCCAAGGGTTAACATCTAGGATTTCATCCCTTTATATTTTTAAGTCATTATTTTGATAAACAAAATAATCCCTTAACTCTTTACCAATTCTATCTTCTTATTTTGTCTTGTCAGCTTAACATTGTCTTTAGAAAAACTATCATAACTTCTTCCGTACATGTCATACTAACTTGCACTCTGAGATGAGTCTTCAATAGTCACCATAGAGTCTATGTTGAAGTGCGCAAGCACTGAACTTACTCCAGTCAACATCGTAAACAAAAATTGTCTTCAGGTTCACTAGTAAAAACACATTGTCTCATACTTAGACAATTTCGCATTGCACTCTGACATACTAGCTCCCTGACCTATGCGATCTTCATGTAGATCATATGTTTCCATAATTACAACATCTATGTAACCAACTCATCCAAATTGCCAACAATCTCCCCCTTTGTCATTGGTGGCAACATATGAGAAAATTGGCTAAGTCTTACAACTTCAAAATCTCAAAATTGTGGCCATAGTATAAAATATATATACTATCCTTATAACTCCAAAAAATCTTATCTCTAATGTAGGACTCCCCCTAAGAGTATCAATCCTTATCATTTTCTTATCAATTTTCTGCTATATATCTCTCCCCCTTTGACAACAATGACAAAATAAAGGTAAGGAGGGTTACAAAACTATATTCACAAAAAGCTATACCTTACCTCAATATTGCAAAGCCGGTAGGCTTGCAACACAATCTAAAAAATCAATATTTATAGCCTCTAACTCCTCCCATGATTTCTTAATAGAATCTACTGTTGGAAAAATGGTCAGCGCTCCCCTCGGGATTCATGACATGGCTTAACTACCTCTTGTGTCTTCTATAAGTCTAGTGGTTGTATCAGGCATTAATAGGTCAATCTTTTGGTACAACAGCAACCACTACTTGTAAAAAGTGGTATTAGAGCTTGGTCATAGGTTCAAATCCCCTCGGGTAACGCTGAGGGGGAGATTGTTGGAAAAATGGTCAGCACTCCCCTCAGGATTCATGATATGGCTTAACCGCCTCCTATGTCTTCTATAAGTCTAGTGGTTGTATCAGGAATTAATAGGTCAATCTTTTGGTGCAATGGCAACCACTACTTGTAACATCTACCACACTAAGTAGTGCGCATAATCCATAAGATGCTATCTCACATGCTTGGAGGTTCTCAAAGCTAAACTTTTGAAAAGATGTCTTAGCTGAAAGACATTCTTCCAATTGCCCTTCAATAATACTTAACTTCATAGAAGTGTGCTCTCTTAAAAGAGTGAATATTTTCATTTTCCTATCTTTTTCATCTTGCAAAATTCTAATTTCATCATATATCTTATGAATTTTCTTCTCAACATCAGATACCTTCACATTGGGGCTTGAAATAAAGTTAGTTTCACTCTAAACTTCTACTTCATCTTCATCTTCTGATCTTCTTCTGTTGTCAAGGTCTCTGATTTTGTACACTGGATGTACAAGGATTTTCCTCTTTCCAAATTCTTTCTCAAGTCCTTTATACAGATATCAAGATTGTTGATATCATTCCTTATATTCTGGCTAATGTTCAAAAGTGTTTTGGCTTCATAGGTTGCTTGAGCTTTCACTTTTTCTATATTAGTTAAATTTGTGAGCTCACTGTCAAAAGTGTTCATCACTTTCTTTGCTTTCTCCAGAGGGTCAGCTTCTGCAATTTGTGTAGTTACAACACCTTGTAACTTCTCAGTAAGCTCCTTCAGACATCCTTCAAGACTTTTTACTTGTTCTTTCCAATGATCTTGTTCAAGGATGTGATCAATTCCATCTGATCATCATCATCTACTTCCTTTCCCAAATTTTCAATCATAGATCCAATCTGATTCTTCTTTCCAGTCTCAGGAGTAAGACTGATATCTTCTTTAGTGGAATCAGGTACTTGTTTTTCTGTCACTCTAGGTTTTGTTGGAAACTGCAATTGAAACAATTGTTGTATTGTCATTGATGTCAAACCTTAATTGGTAAAACTATTACTACTTAGCAAAGTACTATATCTATTTGAGTGTTTCTAAGGGGCTAAGCAAGGTTGGTAACAATAGAACCTAAGGGAAAGGTTGACTTATCTTGATACTACAAAGTGTACTTGACTATGTTGTGCAATGATGAGATAATGTATTGTTTATCTTAGTAAGACTGAAGACTAAACTGGTAGGCTTAACCGAGCAAAGAATGGAAAAATCATGTTTAAGCTGAGTGATGTTAGTGTCGACCGAGTTAGTATATGCCAAGAAAAATTCTAGTGTCGACCGAGCATTAGTAAATTGCCAAGGAAGGCAGTGTATGCCAAGGAGATAGTTTTAGTAATGACCCAATTTTAGTAATCACAGTATTGACCGAGCTGACAATCACAGTATTGACCGAGCATCAGCAATTTTATATTTGAAGAGAATCTAATTTTGGAGCCAACATTTTTGAATTCTTGGATTATGTAAAACATGTTAACTTTATTTATTGATTGTTTGGAAGCATTAAATGCATTGTAAAATGTTTTATTGTAAATCTTTAAGAGATTTGAGATGATTCTAGAAAAGGAGCCGAAGAACATGAAGCAGGTAGATTCAATGAACCTAACCTAACCCTAAGATCTATAATTGAGATTGAGTAGCAAAAGATGAGTTAACCTAATTGAGGAAAATATAAGGGAACCTAAGCATTTTGATATGTATGCACATGGAGAACAGAGAATGCTGGAAGAAGAAAGTTTTATTGACTGAATAAGTAGAAAAGGTTGAAGGAGAATTGTGGTGATTGCTTTAAGAAAATTTCTAACTAGATCAGAGATGGAAATGGAAAAGTTTCAAAGTCAATAAACTAGCATTAGTGTATGAAATCAGATTTGATATTTGCAAAGTGAGTTTTATATTTTTTAGCTAATACTGTTGCTACTTTCTAACCATTGTAACAGTCAAAATCCTTTTAACAGAGGTTGACCTAACAGTCATATGTTAAATCCTTTGAACAAGGTTGCATTCTAATGGAGTGTATGTAAGTCCTATGACTAGGCTCACTTTTAATAGGGTGATTGAAATCCTTTAACTAGGTCACACCTAACAGTGTGTATTGTAACCTTTGATAGGGTTGGCTTTTTACCGAGCTCACTTCAGAAGAGTGAAAATAATAGTAGCATGTTACAAAGTGGTTTTTCCTAAATTGGGTTTCCATTATAAATCCTGGTGTTAATACTTGTGTGAATGTTTTGATCTGAACATTACTATGTTTTTCAAGTTAAGTTATAGCTGGGTAGTGGACTGCATTGTTAGATGTTTCTATTATTGAATCAGTGATGACTGAGTTTGTTTTGGTTTTGGATTTGATTTAAGCATAAGTTTTTAAGATTGTTTTATAAATCAGGACCTGAGAACAATTGATTCACCCCCCCCCCCCTCTCTATTGTTCTAAATCATATTAACAGGTTCTACAACTATGGTCTCTATTTTCTCTTCTCCTTTAGTAGTCTCTTGCTCTTCAAAAGCCAATTTTTCAATAATGTTTTCCAGATTCTTGAATACATTATCATCAGTGTCCAAGGTGATCTTAGTTCCTTCTGTTAGAAAGTAAAGTCCACCAAGATAACTGAGAGGGGGGGGTGAATCAGTTATCAAATAATTATAACTTTTATCATCTTCAACAGCATTAAACCATATAAGCAATATAATTACCAACCATAGAAAGATATTCATACACAATTACACAATAACACAAGATATCTTAACTAGGGAACCTCTTGATCAAAGAGTAAACCCCGGTGGGAATGATGCCCAAAAAAGATGCAATAATATGAATATTCCTTGTGAAAGGATGGACTTTGTTAGGAGTCTTATGAAATACATTCAGTACATATGAATCCCTATTAGGAGATTTTGAATCCCTGTTAAAAGATTCTAACCCTATTAAGAGTTATGGAAGACAAAAGGACCCACTGCCCAAATAGCTTCAGGGTAAGATAACTGAACTCATTGTCCAAATAATCTTTGCATTATTCAATAGAATAATATGTTACCTCTTCTCTGACTATGCCAAACCACACTCATTGCTACATCAGATCTCAATTTTAGATCTTTGTACTTCACATGTCTTCCTTCACAATTTCATTCTCATACTTAGCTCTTTTCTTCACTTCATGCATACCGCATCACACATCATTACTTTCTCTACTACATCAATAAGGAAATACATTCCTTCCTTTATACCACACTCAAATAATTACAAATGAGTTGGCACATAATTACAAAATAAAAGTTTCCACATGCTACACCAAAAATTACATAAAACTGTCAGCTTCCAAATACAATAAATCTTCACTCATGTGACTTCAAAGTTTGCATTGTCATCCACATCACTATCAATGTGTCTCTAAATTCCCTTTAACTATGCAAATCCAGATTCCATCCCGATTAGGAGATATCATCCAATTGCCAAAAACCGCTACTCAGGAACACTCCCTGAATACTGCTTCCACCAAAATGATCATAACTTTCATGAATAAAAGAATTACTATCTACACTCTTAACCATAGACATATAACATATCAAAGAATATATCCTTAATTTCACATAGCTCCAACTGCAATATCCCATGTGCGCTAATCAAAACATTATCTTCTTCTCTACAAGTCTTCGGTAAAACACTGTGTTGACATCAATGACAATCATAGTCATGAATGCAACAACAACTACTATAGAATGGGTGCCAAACACTTTATCATTCATTCCTAACAATCTCCCCCATTGGCATTGATGGCAACATAGATGAAAAACATCCAATGTTCCAAAAATCCAATACTGCAACACTGCTTCTGCAAATCCTCTTCATCAATCAAATCTTGCTTCATTATCCTGTTCAGTTCTCTGATATTATTTTACTCATTGTTTTTCATGCATACTTCTCCCCCATTGACATCAATGATATAAATTCCATCACTAAGTCAACAAAAACTCAATGTTAAAAGACACTATTCAGAAAAATACATTTACTAGAGTCCTCATGACTCAGCTCAGATACACATACTCCCCCATAGAGAAAGTACCAACATCTAGTCCAGAAGAAAGAGAGGGCTCATATACCACTGGATGGATGCAACCAACTACATCACTACTCAAAAGTAGGCTAGGGCATAACCCCAAGCATACCTCTTAGATACTTAAATGTATCCTGAGGCAAAGGCTTTGTAAATATGTCTACTATATGTTCCTTTGTGCTTATGTACTCCAGTTTGACTTCTTTCTCAGCAACTTTCTCTCTTACAACATGATACTTGATCTCTATATGTTTTGTCTTAGAATGAAGTATAGGACTCTTAGACATACTAACTATACTGGCGTTGTCACAATGTATAACAATAGGTTCAAAAAATTTAATTCTAATATCCTTTAGCATCTGCTTCATCCAAATTATTTGGTTACAATTGTTTGCTGCTACTACATACTCTGCTTCTGATGTGCTCTGTGAAATACAATTTTGCTTCTTGCTTAGCCAAGAAACTAATCTTCCTCCAAGAAAAAATGCTCCTCCACTGGTGCTTTTCTTATCATCAACACTGCCTCCCCAATTAGCATCTATATATGCACATAGGGTAAAATCATCAAATTTTTTATGCCACAATCCATAGTCCATTATGCCTCTTAAATATCTCAGTATCCTCTTTACTGCTGCATAATGTGATTCTCTAGGTTCATCTTGAAATCTTGCTACAATTCCAACTGAATGTGCTATATATGGTCTTGTGTGTGTAAAATACTACAATCCTCCAATCATGGATATGTATTTCTTCTGCTCAACTGCTGATGTTTCATATGTGCTAGATAACTTATGTTTGGTTACCATAGGTGTTCCAACTGGTTTATAGTCCTCCATTCCAAATCTTTTTAGCAAATCATTCAAGTACTTTGTCTGACTTACAAAGATACCATCATTGTTTTGTGTTATCTTTAATCCCAAAAAGTATTTCATCTCACCAATCATACTCATTTCAAATTCAATCTTCATTTCATCAGCAAATTTGTCACTAGCCTCATCTTCTCCTCCAAAAATAATTTCATCAATAAAAATAACTATAATCAACAAACTATTTTCAATTTCTTTTGTGTATAGATTGCTATCAATTTTTCCTTTAGCAAATCCCAACTTTAATAAATACTTATCCAGTCTTGCATACCAAGTTCTAGGTGCTTGCTTTAGTCCATATAATGCTTTCTTTAGTTTACATACCATGTCTCTTCTTGAGTCAAAGGAAAACCTTCAAGTTTCTCAATGTACACTTCTTCTTCCAATTCTCCATTCAAAAATACTGACTTCACATCCATCTGATATACTTTGAATTTCTTAAAAGCTGCATAGGCCAAAAACATTCTTACTACTTCAATTCTTGCTACTGGTGCAAAAGTTTCTTCATAGTCAATTCCTTCTTGCTATGAGTATCCCTTACATACCAATCTTGCTTTGTTTCTTACAACTTCTCCTTGTTCATTCATCTTGTTTTTGAATACCTATTTAGTTCCAATTACATTCTTGTCTTTAGGTCTAGGGACCAATTCCCATGTCTTGTTCTTTTCTATCTAATCTAGTTCTTCTCTCATAGCATTAATCCAATGTTCATCTTCACAAGCTTCACTAGTAGATTTAGGTTCAATTTGAGAAATCAAACATAAATGTACCCTATTCCAAGTCAAAACTCCTCTATCCAAACATCCAATAACTTGTTCAACAAGATGATGTCTTGATAAATACCTGTTTGGTGTCATAGTCTTAGATCTTGCTTCAACTGTAGATTCTTCTCTAGATTCCTCTCTAGTTTCTTCAGCATGACTCTCATTCAAAAATTCACTGTGAGTTTCATAGAATAATTCAGTAGTTTCAGTGTTAGGCTTAGGATGAGCTTCATCATCAGATTCATAATCAAGCATTCTTTCCTAAATTTTGAACTTTTCATCAACTTTAACATTTTCTCTCTCAATAATAGTTTTAGTTCTCTTATTGTAACATCTATATGCTTTTCTCTTCAAAGAATATCCAAGAAAAATACCGTCATCGCTTCTAGGATCAAACTTTCCAATATCATCATCTCTCTTTATATAACATTTGCTTTCAAAAATTCTAAAATACTTGACTGAGGGTGCATGTCCAAACCATAATTCATAAGGTGTCTTGTCTGTGTCTACTCTAATTTGTACTCTGTTCATTGTATATACTACTATATTCACTGGTTCTCTCCAAAATGTCTTCGCTAAATCATTCTCAAATAACATAGCTCTTGCTGGTTCAGTTATTGATCTATTTCTTCTTTTTGCAATACCATTTTGTTTAGGTTTTCTAGGGGCTTAAAACTATCTCTTAATACCATTCACTTCACAAAAAGTGTTAAACTCTCTAGAAGTAAATTCACCACCTCTATCAGATCTCAAACATTTAATCTTCATTCCAGATTCATTCTTAGCTTTGTTCTTAATGATCTTAAACTTATCAAATGCTTTAGATTTTTCTTTCAGAAATGCAATCCACATCATTCTTGTAAAATCATCAACAAGAATCATAAAATACCTTTCTCCATAGAATCCTCTAGTCCTGGTAGGACCGCTCAAGTCTATATGAACAATCTCCAACTTTTCTGCCGATGTGAACTTCTTACTAGGAAATGAACTTCTCTTCTACTAAGCCATCACACATTCTTTGCAAATCATGTTAGTAGGCTTCATAATTTTAGGCAAATCCCTTACCGCAAGTGTAGCACTCACTTTCACAATATTATCAAAGTTTATATGACAAAACCTTCTATCCCATAACCAACTATCATTAATCTTGGTAATCAAACATGTCATCTCAGTAGGATTCAACTGAAATACATTACCTCTAGTTCTAGATCCAGTTCCAATCAGATTTCCATCTTTATCCTTTATCACACAAGTTTTCTCAGTAAACCAAACTTGATATCCCTTATCAACTAACTATTTAACACTCAAAATATTATGTTTCAATCCATCCACAAAGTAAACATCATCAATATTAGTCTTTCCATCAAGAGTAATAGATCCTATACCTTTAATCAAACAAGGTGCATTGTTACCAACTCTAACAACTCCTCCATCATAATTGTTAAACTTATTGAACTTCTTCATATCTCTAGTCATATGATGTGAACAACCACTGTCTATAATCCAATCAGCTTTCTTTTCAACTTGGGAAACTAAGGCTTTTTCTTCCTTAACATTAGTTTCATAATTTTCTTCTTTAATTACTACAAATCCTATTTCATCATTATTCTCAGTATCACTTTCACTTAAAGTTCTTTCAATACTAGCTTCAAGGTCTTCATCGTTAGCATAATAACATTCCTTAGATCTTCTGGGCTTGAAATTATTTTTGTACTTCTTAACTCTCTTAGGACATTTAGATGCAAAATGACCATATTCTTGACAAGTCCAACATTTAAAGATTTTTTTACCATCTAGTTCTCTTTTCACAAGAAAGACAATACCTTATTCAATCTTCTTGTCTTCTTCATTTCTAGATCTTCTACTGCCAGCATAATCTCCACTCGCACTGATGCTTCTTGACAATGTAGGGTGAACACTAAGAGCACTAAATGTTGTCTCCATTCTAGGTAAGTCTCCTGATAACCTCAAGTTCATTTATGTTGCTTCCAATCTTCCAAGAAGAGTCTCTATTGTGAAGTTCACAGTACAAGGTATAACTTGTTCAATCATCTGTGTTGTCTGCTTAAATATAGGAGTCAATGTCCTCAGATTTTTCCATATCACTTCATTCTCTATCTTTGTTCCTCCATAAGATTTTATCCCTATAACAATTTCTAACATTCTACCAATATAGCTTCTAACAGATTCATCTTCCAACATTCTTATATCTTCAAATGCACATATCCAATTATGTAATCTAACTCTTTTTGCATGTTCATCACCTTCAAAAGTAGAGTGCAAAGCTTTCCAAATTTCATGAGACTTTTTCAAACATTTTACCTGACTATATTCATTCTCTGAAAGTGCTTCTCTTGCAAGTATGTTACACATGAATAGATCTCTCTCATCATTAGATCATGTCTCAAGATCAGCTTCTTCAATGATAGTCTTATCATTCTTTGTAGTCAACCAATAACCTTGTCCTAAACATAATAGATGTGTCTTCATCTTCTCTTTCCAACTATCAAAATTTACTCCATCAAACTTAGGGCTTTCTTTCCTAAAATTCACCATGGATCTCCTTAAACTGTTAAACTTCTCTTTCAAGGACCTGCTGCTCTGATACCAATTGTTAGATAGTAAAGTCCACCAAGATAACTAAGAGGGGGGGGGTGAATCAGTTATTAGATAATTATAACTTTTATCATCTTCAACAACATTAAACCATATAAGCAATATACTTACCAACCATAGAAAGATATTCATACATAATTATACAATAACACAAGATATGTTGACTAGGGAACCTCTTAATCAAAGAGTAAACCCCGATGGGAATGATGCCCACAAAAGATGCACTAATATGAATATTCCTTATGAAAGGATGGACTATGTTAGGAGTCTTATGAAATACATTCAGTACATATGAATCCCTATTAGGATATTTTGAATCCCTGTTAAAAGATTCTAACCCTGTTAAGAGTTATGGAAGACAGAAGGACCTACTGCCCAAACAGCTTCAAGGTGATGGGTAGGTTAGGATAGACTAGCTATTCTATGCCTATGATCCTCAACTAGATCCTAGTGTTCTCCTAACACCTTCTATGGTCTATAGGACTCTCTTCTACTCAATAATCCCCTAACCTAGCCTAACCTAACCATCAAGTGTAGCTGCATCACCTGGCTTCTTTCCAAACATTGCTTCCTAGCAACATCCCTTACATAGGCTTATAAGGGTCTTATAGGTCTCAAACACCCTCCCAAGATTTGACAAAGGATTTTATGAGTTTCCAAGAGTTTTTATGACATTGGAGTTTTTATCCGTACAGTAGCCATACAAACTCAATGCCAAACCTTGTATTAGGGTTTTTCATGTCTAATATAGGCTTCTCCTTGGGATTAGAGCTTATTTAGGGTTAAGAACCTTCTTGGTAAGGTTTAGACTTCTCACATGCAAAGTTGCTAGCAATTTTTAGAGCAATTTTTCTTGCTCGAGCAACTTTTTACTCATTCCAACTCCTAAGACCATACTAAGGTCTTTTACGTGACTTTATAGTGTAAAAACTCTCCTAATCCCTATGTTAAGACTTAGACAACTCTAGACAAGAAGTGACCTCAGGATACTAACCTATCCTGAGTCACTATACAGCCAAGTAAGGAAGATACACAACAAAACCAAGACCTCCACTTAGGCCTACACACACAAGTGAGCCTAAAACTCTTATTCTACTTACAAACTTCATTGAAGAAGTTCCTCTCACAACCAAAATTGGATGATGGGAACCCTTAGAAGGGTGCTCTTGCACCATACTCACCCTTAGCACAAGCTAAGGCACTTTGGGGTCAAGAAGAGCCAAGTCAATACCAAACTTCTTGAACTGTCTTTCCTCAATCTAGGTGGCTTCAAATTTAGGCTGATCCATCCATTTGATTAGATGCTCCATGTAAACATGATGTCTAGTAGTCTTCTTCACTCTAGATTCCAAAACCTTCTCTACTTTGGTGGGCTTCTTCTTGGGCATTGCATTGGTGTCTATGTCTTGCAGCACCTTGGGTGGATCCTTACCTTGCTAACTAATATCCTCTTTGAAAATAACTAGGTATACAACATTAAACACCGGTGAGATAGCTAAGTTAGATGGCAAGTCCACTTTGTAGGCATTCTCTCCATATTTGGCTAGAATCTAACATGGGGCTACTCTCCTCATTTGTATCATGGTGGACATGCCCTTCTGTATTCTTGCTTTGTTAAGATGGATCATGACATAGTCCCCAATCTAAAAATGTACTTCTTTCCTCTTTTCATCCACTTTAGCTTTGATTTTATGAGTGGATTCCATGATGTTCTTCTTCACTTGCTCTTGAACCTCCTTGATGGTTTGAGATAAATCTTTATCTTGTCCACTCTTCAACTCCATAGAACCTAAGTCCCTCAACTCACACATTCCTCTAGGGTGTCTCCCATACACAATCTCAAAAGGACTTCTTCCTGTGGTCTTGTTTACACAGTCATTGTAAGCATATTCAACCTGAGATATCACAAGATCCCAAGTCTACCCATACTCCTTTGTCAAACACCTTAGCAAGTTTCCAAGCACCCTATTGATGACTTCATTTTGACCATCAGTTTGAGGATGGTATGCTAAACTAAAAGAGAGATTAGTTCCCAAACTTTTCCATAAGGTTTGTCAAAAATGACCCATGAACTTTCTATCTCTATCAGACACAATACTCAGAGGGAATCCATGAATCCTAACTATCTCTTTGAAGAAGAGATGTGCTACATAGCTTGCATCCTGAGTAGTTCTACTCATTTTAGAGAACTTTTCCACTACAACATAGATGCTATCCATACCTGATTTGGTTTTAGGGAGTCCAACCACAAAGTCCATGCTCACACACTCCCAAGGCCTATTTGGAATTGGCAAAGGTTGATAAAGTCCTGCATTACTTGAACCTCCTTTAGCTCTTTGACATACTCCACATTGCTCTACATATCTTCTCACATCCCTTGCTAGCTTAGGCCAAAAATATTATCTTTGCACTAACTCCAATGTTTTTTTTATACCAAAATGTCCACTTAGACTACCATTATGCTTCTCTTGAATCAGATTTTCCCTCATGGATCCTCTAGGTACACATAGCTGATTACCTCTGAACAATAATCCATTTTGAAGGGTATAATCTACAAACTCACCATGGAAATGGTTCTCAAACTCTTGGCACAACTTGTAGGCTTGTGAGAAGTCTTCATCCTCCTCATATAAGTCTTTAAAACTTGCTATTCCAATGCTTTGTAGCTATACTTCTTGGACAGTCAATAGCTTCCTACTCAAGGCATCTGCTACCTTGTTGAGTTGTCCCTTCTTGTGCTTGATTGTGAAAGTAAAGGATTGGAGATACTCCATCCACTTAAAATGCCTATTACTAAGCTTCTCTTGAGTGTTTATATAGCTTAAAGCTTGATTATCAGTAAAGACAACAAATTCTTTGGGTAGGAGGTAATGCCTCCACTTCTTGAGAAATTGTACCAATGCATACAACTCCAAGTCATAGGTTGAATACTTCTTCTTTGCCTCATTGATTTTTTCACTAAATAATGCCATAGGCCTTCCTTCTTGACCCAATACACCCCCTACTACTACACCACTTGCATCACATTCAATGGTGAACAATTTGTCAAAAGTAGGTAAGAGTAAGATAGGTTTGGTAGCTACCTCTTGCTTCAATGTTTGAAGTTCTTTCTCAGTTGCCTCAGTCCATTTGAACTTGGTTTTTAGTCCTCCTTTGATGGTTTCAAGCACTGGTGCACATATCCTACTGAAGTTCCTCATAAACTTTCTATAAAATTGTGCCAAGCCATGAAAACTTCTAACTTCAGTCCCTATTTTAGGGGCAGGCCAATTCAAGATAGCCTCCACCTTGCTTGGGTTCATTTTTAGAGTACCCTTGGACACCACAAATCCTAAGTAAACTAACTTTTTCTACATGAACTCACATTTTTCTAGGTTGATGGCTAATTTCTCTTCATGGAGTCTCTTCATGACCAACCTTAAATGCTCAAGATGCTCTATTTTTGTTTTGCTATAGATAAGTATATCATCTAGATACACCACTACAAATCTACCTATGAAGTCCTTCACAACCTCATTCATAAACATCATGAAGGTGCTTGGAGCATTGGTAAGCCCAAATGGCATTACAAGCCATTCATACAATCCATCTGTGGTTTTAAAAGCAGTCTTCCACTCATCATCCTCCTTGATTCTGATTTGGTGATAACCACTCTTTAGATCCAACTTAGTGAAGTACATAGCACCACCTAAGCAATCTATGAAATCTTCTATTCTTGGAATTGGGAACCTATACCTAATAGTGATCTTGTTGATAGCCCTTGAGTCTATGCAAAGTCTCCATTTTCCTCCTTTCTTGGATGCTAAGACCACTGGGACTGCACATGGACTAATACTCTTCTTGATTAGCCCTTGATCCAATAATTCTTGCACTTGTCTTGCCACTTCCTTATTCTAGTATGAGGTAAGCTTGTAGGTTGCTTTGTTAGGTAGAGATGCATCAGGTACAAATTCTATTTGATGACTTATGGCCCTTCTTGGAGGTAATGTTGTAGGGGTTCCATCACTCACAATATCTCTAAATTCTTCCACATTTGCTACACTTCTAGAGGTGTCTCTGCCTGAAACTTCTTGTCATCCTCCTTTGGCTTCACCATGATAGCACATCCTATTGTCTCCTCATCATGTAGTGCATGTAGGAACTCCTTACCACTGCTAAGCAACACACTAGGTGTCTTAGAAGTACCTTCTTCATTCTCTATTATGGACTGAATTTTGAATGTTCTTCCATCTTTCTTGAAAGAAATGGAGTTTTCTTCTCCATCATACATCATCTTCCTATCAAATTGCCATGGTCTTCCCAATAGAAGATTGCATGCATCCATGGGAAATACATCACAAAGCACTTTGTCTTTATAGCCTCCAATTGAAAACTCCACCCATGTCTGCTCATTAACTAGCACACTTTACTCTTGGTTCAACTAAGTCACCTTGTAAGGATTTGCATGGGGAACCTTTGTGATTTTGAGCTTCTTTGTTGCTTCCTCTGCTATGATGTTATCAGTGGACCCTGAATCCACTATAACCTTGTAAAATTTGCCTTGTATCTTGCATCTAACTCTAAAAAGAGCCCTCCTCTGCTTGGGTTCACCTTGGTTAGGTTTCCTTATGAGTACTCATCTAAACATTAAGTTTTCACCCATTTCTGATTCTAGTTTGCTGACCTCATTGGTACATGAGCTATTGCTATCTTCTTGGGTATAGGTTACCCTCTTTTCATTGATTGATGGCTTGTTAGGACATCTATAGGTAGGGTGCCCAAGCTATCCACATTGATAGAATTTCATTGTAGCAAAGTAGGAGCTACTTCTTCCTACTCCTCTTCCTCTATTTCCTTGAGAACCTCTTCCTCTACCAAAAGATCCTCTTGTACTAATTTCTGAACTTTGTTCCAAAATTTTGCTCTCCCCTTGGCTTCTTGAGTCACCACCTCTTCCACTAGAACCTCCTCTTTGACCCCCTTGAGAGTCTCTACCTCTTCCCCTATTCTTTGAGTTAGGTTCTTGCTTTCTTCTTTGTTTATCTTCAAGCTTTTGTGCCATATGATGAAATCCAAGTACTATGGTGGGAGTGAACAAACTCATCTCCTCTTCTATACTCCATTTCAAACCACTTAGGTACCTTACCACTTTGATACTTTCCTCTTCTTTTATCTTGGATCTTAAGCTCAACTTGTGAAACTCTTTAGTGTAGGTGGCTACATCCATCTCCTTCTTTCTACGGTTCAATCTCCTCCTATGTTGTTGGATCTCATAATTAGTAGGTAGGTATGCTTCTTTCACTTTGTTGACAATTGCTTTCCAATTAGAGATTGGGTTCTTTCCCTCTTTCTCTCTTTCATCTTGCAAGTAGTTCCACCAGGTTAAAGCTTGCCCCCTCAACCTATACTTGGCCACTTTGACCTTTTGTGCCTCTAAGATCTCTTCACATTCAAAGTGATTCTCCATGCCTTCAATCCATTGCATCATAAGCTTTGTATCCATCCTACCAGTTAGTAATGGGACACCTTCAAGTGCCTTGCCAGTGATAGCTTTCAAAGCTTTTAGAAATTTCTCATCTTGGGTTGGAGGATCAGGTCTAGGCACATCATCATCAATGGTCTTCTCTTTATCTTTGGCATGCTGCTCCTCCATCCTATCTTTCACCTTATCTTCCTTTGCTTGGACATCATCCAAGAGTTGCTCCATTTGCATCAATCTTTCCTACAGGAGTCTATTAGCTTCCTCCTGATCTTCCACCTTCTTAGAAGGCTCTGCATTAGTCACCATTTTCTTCTTGTGTGATGATCCAACTAATTCTTTTGATGGTTGAAACATCCACTATCCACTTCCCAAGCCTTAAGAGGCTCTGATACCAATCTGATGGGGAGGTTAGGATAGACTAGCTAGTCTATGCCTATGACCCTCAACTAGATCATGGTGTTCTCCTAACACCTTCTATGGTCTATAGGACTCTTTTCTACTCAAGAATCCCCTGACCTAGCCTAATCTGACCATCAAGTGTAGCTCCATCACCTGGCTTCTTTCCAAACACTGCTTCCTAGCAACATCCCTTACATAGGCTTATAAGGGTCTTATAGGTCTCAAACACCCTCCCAAGCTCTGACAAAGGATTTGATGATTTTCAAGGATTTTTTATGACATTTGAGTCATCTTCAAAGTATTCATAAGGTTGGGTTGTTATCCGATTATAGGGTTCCTTTGTAAATCAAGGCTACTAGAAAGTGCCCCAATTAGGCCTCTCTCTAGTTTAATAGGACTTTTAGCCCCTTCCCTTCACTGAATCAAAGACCTTGTTCTAAAGAACCTTCATTGAAAATGTCCAACTCTCAATAATTTTTGGGTCTTGGGCCTCCATCTGTCCATACAACGCATGTACCAAAAATGAGGGTTTTAGGGCTTTTAGGCCTCTTCAAGGTCACAGAGAAAACTATTCTACAATAGCACCTCTCCAGGATTTTTTAGGCTCCCTCCTTCACATCACTTAGCCTTCAAACATGTCCCTTGACTCCCTCCAAAGGGCTAGTCTTGAAACTCTTTCCTCTATCAACAAGAGCACTTACACTGCTGACCACTCCTAACTGGGCTATGCCTTAGCTCGCCTAGGGCTTGGTCAAACAAATAGGTGCACACTCTTCCCAGGGCCCTGAAATCATACTCATACAATGTAGGGTCTACACTTTTATAATCCAAAGTCCCATGGTGTGGCCAAAGTGGAAACTAAAGTTACAGCCCTAAATATACATGTCTCTCCAAACTGGCAGAGCACTGGCAAAATGAAAGAAATGAACAAAATGAACACAGAACTTGAAAGAATCTAATCTAACACACACACATGAAGAGCTACACACATATAAACAAAAACTCCTTCAAAGATTCAACAAAATCCACTCTATTCACAAGAAATCAATCATAAATAGTGACTGTTCCTCACAATGTTGCATTCAGACTGGTGTTTCCATACAGTAGCCATACAAACTCAATGCCAAACCTTGTATTAGGGTTTTTCATGTCTAATATAGGCTTCTCCTTGGGATTAGAGCTTATTTAGGGTTAAGAACCTTCTTGGTAAGGTTTAGACTTCTCACATGCAAAGTTGCTAGCAATTTTTCTTGCTCGAGCAACTTTTTACTCATTCCAACTCCTAAGACCATACTAAGGTCTTTTACGTGACTTTAAAGTGTAAAAACTCTCCTAATCCCTATGTTAAGACTTAGACAACTCTAGACAAGAAGTGACCTAAAGATACTAACCTATCCTGAGTCACTATATAGCCAAGTAAGGAAGATACACAACAAAACCAAGACCTCCACTTAGGCCTACACACACAAGTGAGCCTAAAACTCTTATTCTACTTACAAACTTCATTGAAGAAGTGCTTCTCACAACCAAAATTGGATGGTGGGAGCCCTTAGAAGGGTGCTCCTACACCATAGGGTAAGATCACTAAACTCACTATCCAAATAATCTTTTCATTATTCAACATAATAATATGTTACCTCTTCTCTAATTGTGCCAAACTGCACTCACTACTACATCAGATCTTAGTTTTAGATCTCTGTACTTCCCATGTCTTCCTTCACAATTTCATTCTCATACTTACCTCTTTTCTTCACTTCATGCATACCGCATCACACATCATTACTTTCTCTACTACATCAACAAGGAAATACATTCCTTCCTTTATACCACACTCAAATAATTACAAATGAGTTGGCACACAATTACAAAATAAAAGTTTCCACATGCTACACCAAAAATTACATAAAACTATCAGCTTCCAAATACAATAAATCTTCACTCGTGTGACTTCAAAGTTTGCACTATCATCCACATCACTATCAATGTGTCTCTAACTTCCCTTTAACTGTGCAAAGCCAGATTCCATCCCGATTAGGAGATATCATCTGATTGCCAAAAACCACTACTCAAGAACACTGCCTGAATACTGCTTCCACCAAAATGATCATAACTTTCATTAATAAAAGAATTACTATATGTGCTCTTAACCATAGACATATAACATATCAAATAATATATCCTCAACATCACATAGCTCCAACTACAATATCCCACATGCACTAATCAAAACACTATCTACTTCTTTGCAAGTCTTCGATAAAACACTATGTTGAAATCAATGACAATCATAGTCATGAATGCAACAACAACTGCTACAGAATGGGTGCCAAACACTTTAGCATTCTTCCTAACACCTTCTACATTCATGACTTCATCTTCAATGTTTATGGCTAGTGGAGAGGGAATGTCCGCTTTTTCTATTTCACCTGCTTGCTCTGCTACAACTGATGGTTCTCCAACATTCTCTGACATAACTTTCATTATTGGTTGATATGTTTCTGCATTAACTTCTTCATATCTACCTCCCATAATCTGAATGGTTCTCTTCTTGGTTCTCAAATGGGTGCTTAAAGCTTTCATAATCTAACTAAAGTGTGCTTCATCTCTTACAACACAAATCTTTCTTACAAGCTTTTCTCTAATAGATGTGTCTTCTTCTGATGCTCTCTTCTTCCTATTCACAAGTTTATTGTACAAATCATCAAGTATCTTACCCTGAATTGTATCAAACTTCTTATTAGACAAAATCATATGCTTTACCACTGCATTTTCTAGATTTAATCTCTCTGCATAATCATAGAGATCATAATACTTATTCATTCTTGTAAAGTCTCCATCTTGAATGATCTTCTCATTAAGCTTCTCAACTCTAGGTTTCCAAGTTTTCTTCTTAATATAAGTGTCATCATCTTTGATTTTTGCAATTTTCCTTGGAATTGGTTGCACTAAAGTTTTCTTCCTTTTACCTGGTCCAGTAGCACTCTCTTTTACTCTTTTGCTAGGTGTGGAGGAAGTGGATCTAGTGGATATCCTTGCTTCTTGATCCTTCTCAATTTCTTCCACTTTCACCTTAACTTGTGTTTCTTCTTGCTCTCCTACAATTGATGATAAAGGTGGAACAGACAAAACTTCTTTTTGTCCAATATCTCTGATTGCTGCTACTGTTTTCTTTGCTACCAAGAATTCATGCTCAGTCATTTTTGTATCTTTTAGAATTTTCTTGATAGTACTGTCAACTCTTTTCTTTGACTGCTTCTCTTCAAGTAAGGTCTTTGCGGAGTTGAAGTTCTCCTCAAAGGTTCCAAACCTATTACAGTGAGTGTCCAACTTGCACTTAAGTAACCTGCTCACATACTCTTCTTTCTCTACCTCAGATATCTCATAGCCAAGAGGGTCTATGAACTCTGTTCTAGGTTCTACTGCTTTAATGTAGGTAAAGTCAGTATCAACCATGAAACATATCTCATTTTTATACTTCTCCACAAGATACTATGGGATCCTTGATCTACTAGACACTATATCCTGAAATGTCTTGATTACCAATACTACACTCTCATTCACTTTATCAATAACATGCCTCCTGTACACTAGGTTAATCCTTTCCGTTGTAGTTTGGCCATCATTCCAATCATTTCCAATGGTGTAAGGAAATCTTCTCAATAGATGAAAAAACATATAGGTGATTAAGGATGAGAATCTAAACTATGTATACTTAGTTTTCTTAATCTTTTCCAAATTCTCAAATAGTTGAATTCTCATAATCTCACACATATGAACTTGTAGTTTATCAACACACATCAGATAAGTTGCATGTATCATTCTAGTTGCCATGTCATCCTCTCTTGAGTTTGCACAAAACTTAGTGGTTAGGATCTTACATAAGTATCTTACATCATCTTGTTGAATCTTACTAATCACAATTCCTCTACCATTATAGGATGAATTTGTGTTGTCTATGACTATTTTCCTCATGTTCTTCTCATTTAAAGGAATGGCTCCAGTTTTAGATAGTCCAGTAACTTCATGAATCAAATCAGCTGTGATATTTATCACTCTATCTTCTAACCAAAACTTCCCATTATGAATTCTGCTTAGAATTATCTTAGTACATTCTTCATTATCAAATTCATACTATAATGCATACTTAATGATCTCATTATCTTTCAAATGTTCAAATCCTTCTTTCAATGTCATGTCCTGATTGTAGATCTTCTGATATTCCTTGGTGAAATCACTATCACTGATAGTCTCTAGTTTGTGTCCAAGATAACTTCTAACATTCTCTAGATGTAAAACTCCATTTGGTATGGATCATAAAGCTAACCTAGGATCATCTTCCAAGGGTTCTACGGGTTCCCTTTTCATCTTAGGTCTATTTTTATCTCTGACATTGTGAATTAAAGAAACATCCATGATTTCCTCTAATTCCTTAACTGATTTAAAGATCTGCCAAGTAAAATACCTCAATTTTGCAATTTAGGGATTGCGTAGATTCGGCACAAAATTCTTCTCCAAATCCTTGCAAAAAGCTTCCAATCGATGCTCTTTGATCTCCTTAACACTTGAATTTTCTTTGATGATCAAATAATATCGATCATGACCTTTTATTAACTCAATCTCACTTGAATCTGACATCACATTCAATTCTTTTGCCGCTTATTTCTAAAAAGATGATTTTGCTAACCTGCAAAACTTAAAACTTCTTGTGATCTCGCAAAACATAATATTTTTCTTTGTGCTCTTAACCATAGCATTAGAACATCATATAATACCTTTCATTAACTGTGCAAGACTCAATTCATCATATATCTACTTCTACACTAATATAAGTTCCTATTCTACTGTAATTTTCATAAATTATGTACTTTGAGATGGGTCAAGTAAAGATTCATTCTTACCTTTTAATACTTCACCTTCCTAATTACCTTCTATGTTGAATATGTCTCCTTGATCTATGCTTTTGATAAACTTCACTTCATTTGAATTACTACAGCATCCTTTCTTACTGTTACTTGCATCTTCATTTCTTCTTGCATGACTTCTAGGGTTAGGATTGGTATGAAAAACTCTATTGTTCATTCTGCAAAACTTTGTTGTGTGTCCAATCTGGTTGCATATTTGACAAAATATTCCATTTTTCCCATATCTTGGTCCAAGTTGATTGATCTTTGATCTGCAATTTCTAGCAATGTGTCCAACCTTGTTGCATCTATAACATATTACTCCATTTCTTTTGTTCATATCTTCAGTAGGTTTCTTTTCTGCATTGTTAGTATTCCTAAACATTCTACTACTATTATTATTCTCAATAAATTTAGGTTTCATGCATTCAATAGCTCTATGTCCAAAACCATGACAATTATAACAATAACCATTAAGAGGTTTGAATTGCTTACCTGTGCAATCTCTCTTTATATGACCAATAGTATTACAAGAAAAACATCTACCTTTGAATTCTCTTTGCATACCTTTGGGTGATTCCTCTTTCTTAGGTGATTCTTCTTCCTTAGGTGTATCTTCAGATTTGTTAATCTCATCAAACTTCTTCTCATCTATGCTTTCAGATATTTTTAGATCTGGTTCCTTTCTTTCTTCATTTGCTTTAAAAGTGTTGAATCCAAGACCAGTCTTATCATAGAATGGTTTTTGATAAGAAATTTTTTCATCAATCTTCTTACTAGTTGAATATAGCCTTTCAAGTTGTTGTTTAGATTGAGTCAGTTCACCTTTCACAATTGCATTGTATTTCTCAAGTTCAGCATACTACAAATTGACTTTCTCAAGTTCAGATGTTACTTTACCAAGTTTAGATTTTAGTCCTTCATTTTTGGTCTTTAGACTTTCATTCTCAGATTTTAGATTTGCTTCATTCTTGCCATTTCCATCTTTCAAACTAAGCTTCAAATTTTCTATCTTCAGTTCATGCTTAAGGATCTCATTTTCTTTTTCTAAATTGTCATCACAATCTTCAATGAAAACTTCGGATTCCTTTTTAGATTTTAGATCTTCCAACTTGTTTTTTAGTTTCTCAATGAGGTTCTTTGCATCATCATATTTTCTTTTTAGAGTATCTCTTTCATCAGTAAGCATATCAATCTATTCAAGAGCTTCTTCAAGATTCTTTTGTAGTTGATCCATATCCATAGAGATCTTACTCAAGTTGCTAGGCTTTCCTTGAATGATTCTTTTCCGAGTAACTAAACTCTGATACCAATTGTTAGAAATAGGGAATACTAAGAGGGGGGGTGAATCAGTATTCTACAAACTTTATCTTTTGCCCAATTATGGATATAATAGATTATCTTTACACATGCATAACATAAGAAGCTAAACAACATGCATAGCAATAAAACTAAAGAACTCATAACACATTATTTGTTCTCAAGGAAACCCTGGCTAAGGGAAAACCCCGGTGGGGATGGTACCCAAAAAGATCCACTAATCAAAAGTATCATGTTAAGGATGTTGACCCTGTTAGGAGTCTAATACATGCATATAGTGTCTCAGTTCTGATTAAGGGACTATAGGCCTTATTAGAAGCCTCAACCCTATTAGGAGTTGGCAGTACAAAATGTGATTACCAGATGAGCCCACTGCCCAAACAAGTAATGTACAATATTTACTAATTACAAAAGTAGGTCAAGGTACATAACCTTATGCTGCTTGCATCAATATCTTTTCACTGCTCTTTCACTATCGCTATTACATACATTCATTCCTTCATCATTATTTCCTTCTTACAATTTACAATTACATTTATACAAGTTATTAAGATTAATAACTTTCCAGTCGGCTATCATATTAAAAAATAACTTTAGCCAAGGGTTAACATCTAGGATGTCATCCCTTTATATTGTTAAGTCATTATTTTGATAAACAAAATAATCCCTTAACTCTTTACCAATTATGTCTTCATATTTTGTCCTGTCAACTTAACATTGTCTTTAGAAAAACTATCATAACTTCTTCTGTACATTCCATACTAACTTGTGCTTTGAGATGAGTCTTCAATAGTCACCATAGAGTCTATGTTCAAGTGCACAAGCACTAAACTTACTCCAATCGACATTACAAACAAAAACTATCTTCAAGTTCACTGGTAAAAATACACTATCTCATACTTAGAAAATTTTGCATTGCGCTCTGACCTATGAGATCTTCATGTAGATCATATGTTTCCATAATGACAACATCTATGTAACCAACTCAGCCAAATTGCCAACATAGTCTTCCATACTTAGCCATATTTCTAATCTTCTTCAATATGTGTTGACTCCAAAACTTCATATGACTTTTTTGCCATAATGAAAATACTAAATATAGTCATATACTTCAGCATAGTCAACTTTCCAACAATGAATTATACCAAGAAGTTCCATAAACTTAACATAAGGGTTTTACATAATAAAGACAAGGAAGAAAAGGTGGATAGGTACCTAGATAGGTTAAGGTACAACATCTAAGATGAGATTGGGTTGAATATGTTGGCATTAAGCAGAATTGCCACTAGTGACAACACTTATTTGCATTCTGGGTGCAAACTGAGCAAACAGTGCAAACCGAGCAAACAGTGCAAACTGAGAAAATAGTGCAAACTGAGAAAACAGTGCAAACTGAGCAGACAGTGCAAACCGAGCAGACAGTGCAAACCGAGCAAGTTAGTACAAACCGAACAGGACAGTGTAAACCGAGTAACATCATGTCTACCGAGTCACCAGTATTTACCGAGTTCAAAACCTACCGAGTGATCAGTATGAACCGTGCCTTCACTTCTACCGAGTGCATGACGATGCCGAGTAATGCAGTGGACGCCGAGTATCAAAAAGTCACCGAGTCAGTTTGCAGGAACCGAGTAACCATACTTGGGCCGACTTAGTAGCACTTATGTTTATTTGTCAAGCCGACTGTGTAATTGTAATTGTAATTAATTATTTAAGACTTGTATATAAACAAAGTTGTAAAATGTCAAGAGATATGAATGAAGAATATATGTGAAAGAAAAAGAAAGGCAGAGATAAGTGAATTACAGAAGGCTTCAGAAGTATAAGGAACAGCAAAGACAAATTCATCACAGAAGGTGATTAGTACATCAGCGAATCTCAATCAGCAATCCAGTTGCAAAGCAAGAGATCTACTGTTTCATCCTAAATGGTGAATCAGTACTAAAATCCTTTAACCGGGTAGACTTAACAGTCTTTTGTAAAATCTCTTTACCGAGTGCATACTTCATTGTATGTTTTGTAAATCCTTTAACAGGGTGGATTTAGCAATCCTTATTGCTCCTAACAGGGCAGATCATCAGAAGTGATCAAATTGTAAGCCTTAACCGGCCAACTTTATTCTGCAGTATTAAAGCTTTGTGGGTTTCATCCCCACCCCAGTTTTACTTTCTTTTGGAAGGTTTCTGGGTAACCAAATCTATGTGTCACTATTGTGAATGCTTTTAAGTTTCATGCTTTCTGTATGCAAGAGGTTAAAGTGAATTACATGTTAATACATCTGTAATTGAAAGAAAATTTGGAGTTACTGATTCACCCCTCCCCTCTCAGTAACTCGGTTAATTCTTGAATATTTCCAACAATTGGTATCAGAGCAGCATTGGTTCTCCAGATAAAGCTTAACTAGCTTGAGCAAAGATCCAGGACAATGGAGGTATTCAAACTGAACAAGGTGATTGAAAATGAAAAGCTAGATTTGGAAATGGCCATAGCTAAACTCAAAGAAGCAAAAGAACATCTTTCCCAATCCCTAAGAAGAAGGAAGGAACTTGCAAATCAGATGAATGATCAGAATTACATTGAAGAAAAGATTGAAGATCTTTTTCCCTCAAATAACTCAGATGAAGCAAACAATGTTGTCAAAGAACTCCTAGAAAAGAATGGGTCTCTGCAGGAAGAAGTGAGAAAATTGAAAAGAGAACAAGAGCTACACTCTACAAGATTCTGTGAGATCTTGGAACAAAGAAACAAGTTGAAAGATGAATTAGATGGAAGAAACATTGAAGTCCAAAATAAAACCCTTCAGCTAGAAAACCTAATTGATCAGATCTCTCATACAAATGAGGAAATTCTGAATCTAAGATCAGAAATAGAAAGCACAAGAGAAGAACTAAGATCTGAAAAGGAAATCAATCTAAGATTGGTGGATGACCTAAACGCTGAAAAACAAATCAATGAAGGAATGCTGAAAAGTCAAGAAGACTTGAATCAGCTGTATGAGCGAAATCTTCATAGGCAAAAAGGAAAAGCAGGACTTGGATACAAAGGAGAAGGCGAATCTTCTAAGCAAGGTACTCAAAGAAATCAAAAACCTACTTGTAATCATTGTGGTAAAATAGGACATACTTCAAATAAATGTTGGAATAATGAAAAAGAAGAATTCAATGGAAAATGTTACAACTGCAATCAACCTAGTCACAAAGCAAATGAGTGCAGGGAAAAACCTAGATTCAGAGGTAATTGTCACAAGTGCAACAAACAGGGTCACAAGGCATCCGAGTGCAGATCCAAGACATTTAATCCAGCAGAACAAATTATGAAAGCAATGTTTGGATGGGACTACAACACCTGGTGTAGATGTCATTACTGTGGAGAATATGGACACATTGGCATGAATTGCATAAAACATCATCTAAGGAAAAGAGATACTACCGTAAGATGCTTCAAATGCACTAAACTCGGTCACATAGCCAGAAACTGCATGAATGCTAGTGAAGTTGAAGATGGAAAGAAGAATGAAGCAACTAAGGTCAGGAAATGGGTGAGACAAAAATGGATTCCTAAAGCTACCGAGAAATCCACTCCAAGTAATGGAATGGATGGCTCTACCGACTCAAACTAAATTTCCAAGAAAGCACTAGAACTGTATTCTCATAGACCAATCTCAAGCAGTTCCAGAACTGAATTAAAAGAAAGATCTAAATCAGCATGTAAGATGTAGTAAGATCACAGGGAGGTCGGTATCAGTCTTCACCGAGCAAGGTCGGTATCAGTCTTCACCGAGCAAGGTCGGTACCCATCTTTACCGAGCGAGGTCGGAGCATTATGAATTCCCGAGTTCACCGAGTTGCGAAGTCTTTACCGAGCAATTAATTCTTAGTGGGTGACAGTCTGTCAGAATTCATACCCTAATTTGAAATGAGCATTAATGACAGAGTTGTAAACAAAAAGCAAGTAATCGAACTCATTCTTCACCGTGAACCTTTAGCACTTTGAGAGTAGAAAATTTCAAGAGCAACCCAGCGATTCAATACTTTTGCGAAAGGAATTTTCTGTGAGCTATCATGGCATCATCCAGCACTTCAGCGAAGAAAGGATCTAATATGTTAGTCCAAGGGGAGTGGAAAGCACCAGATTTCAAGATCATGCCTGCAATTGCAGCAGCCCTAGATCCGAACAGAGCTCAATCTCAGATTCCTCCTAAGGTACTGCTTATTAATGATATCTGCAATCATTTTAACTGTTCAATTCATGAAATGGGGAACCTAGAACTAGATATTGTGTGTGAGGAACTATGTGTGGATGGTATTCTAAAACCCGAGCACAAACATCTGGAAGATAAAGGTTTAGTTCACATTGCACATCTACCTCGAAACTTTCGAGATAAATGGGTTAGATACATTCTCAGTCGTGTACATGATGGAAAGATTTGGCTTGAGCAACCTATAGAGATCACAAAGAAGATGATTCATCAAGTCACCGGTCTTCCCATGTTGAACAAAGCTAAAACTACCAAAACCCTAGGTCGGACGGAACTAGAGAAGAAAACCCTAGCCGAGTGGGACGGTAGAGGCATGAAAGTTAGCAGCATTACCGATGCTGAACTAAAGTTTGGTACACACATCATTGCCCATAAGATTTACAGTTCTAGTCGACAGAACAGTGTCTCCTGTGAAGCTATTGACCTAGCATACAAAGTGGTCAAAAATAACTTAACATTTGACCTAGCAGACTTATTGTTAAAGCAGTTTAACAAAAATATGGAAAGCATTAAAACTTCCAAAAACAATCCATGTAAGTTTGGATCCTTGTTGGTCTGTTTATTCTTCTATGTTCTGAAATTCTTCCCTTCTAAAGGAAAATTTGTATGGAGAAAAGATGTGCCAGTCCTCTATGAAATAAATGAATACATCTCAGAAATGGGTGAAAATTTTGAAAGCATCATGGACAATTATTTTGAGTCTTTCAAAGAGAAAATGAATGATAGATTCTGGATTCCACAGAAGTTGGTGGAAGATTACAAAGATGACATTTGTTTTATGGTGGATTGTGATAATGTATATATTCAAGCAGTTAAACCGAGGACTGTATATGTAAAACCTCTTCCTTATGAGGTAAATATTGATGAAACTAAGGATATCATTGAAGCTCTTCTTAATCAGCCTGTCAATCCCAAAGCTCCATATTTTGGAACATATGATGAAGCTAAGGTGAGAATTGAACTAAGCATAAAGCTTCCACAGGCGGTAAACAAAGGAAAGAAGAGGATAGCCAAAATGCAAATGATAACTGAGGACAAAGAAGAAAAAGATGAAGAAGAAGAGGAAAAGGATGAGAAAACAGAGGAACCAGAACCTGCAAAGAAGAAAGGAAAGGTATTTATTACTAAGGCACCTAAGCCTCCTACTACTGTATTTACAAGAAGAAATACAAGAGGCAAGGCAGACAAGGCAGAAAAGGCAGATAAAGACATAGTATTCAAAAGGCCTCCTCTAAACCTTCAAGAAAAGCTCAAACTCTTTAGAGACGGATCAGGATCTGGAGTAAGTAACATAAAATCCTTAAGATATGAAACCAGATCGAAAATAGAACAGAAGGAAATAGAAGATGCTGTTATTGAGAAGATGGGACAGTGGAAATACTCTCCTGAAGAAATTGCCCCACAGGTTCCAGCAGTTCTATTGAATCCAATAAAAATGAGATGGAGCAATGCAAAGCAAACGGTGATAGACATATTTGATCAAAACCTGAGACAGTTGATGCCGAGCTTGAAAAATGATGAAGTAAAGAAGGCATTAAAAGAAAATGAAAATAAGATGACATTGAAGTTCAATACTTGTTTGATTTTGATCAACAATATTGAATCGGTTGTGAAGGCTGCAAATGCTACATGGAAGAACATATACCACCTTCACCAACCGAGTATTGAAACAGTCATAATAAAAGATATTGAAGATGACAGTGATGAACAAGAAGAAGACACTGAGGTAGATGATACTGTGAGGATAGCAGCAGAAGTCATTGCATCCCTTCCTACCTCTCCAGTAAAAGTTTCTACATCCAGCCCAGAGACACCTTCAAGCATGGTTGTGACAACTTCCACATTTGTCCAATCATCCTTAGCAACAACAGAAGCAGCTACCATTTCTTCTACCGAGCTGTAGTCTCCTGCACCGTCAAGTTTTCCAGCAGTAAGTTTTCCAGTTTTTGAATCTTCAAGTGTAAATATTTTAAGTTCTCCAGTAGAAAGTATGCCAGTATCTATAGCCAGCCCTACTTTATCTACTGTCACTACTACCAAAGCATTAAGTACAGATAATCCTAAGGCTCTACCGAGTATAAAATTTTTGGGTAAGAATATAGTAGAGGATATAGACCTAGATGAAGAGATAGAAATTCCTACATTAGATTTTGCAAATCTATCAGTGGACCAAATGCAAAATATAGGTGAGATCCTCCAAAGGAAAGCAAAACAAAAGAAACTTAAAGAGGAGAGAGACAAGGAGTATCAAATCATCAAGGATGCTAAGGACATTTTGTCTGATGCATTAGGCATTAAAGTAGACTCCTCCCAACATGTTTTGTTACAATTAGTAGAAGCAGTTGAGAAATACAATGAGGATTCATCCGGGACAGAAAAGTTAGTTGAAAGAACTAAGAAGAGATTCAACAATAAAGTGCTTGAGCACATTGCTCAGCACATAGCTATTAACCAAGTGGAATTGTCTTCAGTTTTGTCTAACACTGAATCTATCTATTCGAATGCTACCTCTCTTTTGGCCAGATTGTTCAATATTGCCGAGTTCACAAAGGATGTTAAGGATAAAATGAATAAAATAGATGAGGATATGAAGATTAGCATACAGAAGCTGCAACTTGAACCAAGTTCAAGCTCTGCTCATCACATGAAAATCTCACACCTATCAAATATGCAGTCTGATCTACTGAAAGAAGACACAAGGATCCGGTCCACACTGCTAGACATCCAACACATGATCCTTCCCATCATGAATACAATGTATAAGCACATTGAACATTCCAAAACATTGATTCATGACAATTAGTTCTCTATAGCAGATCACATGATTGAACTCTCTGCAGAAGTCCAAATTGCTATACAAACATGTAAGATTCTGCAAGAAAGTTGGGACAGAACCCTGGCACTAATAATGAAGGTACATTCTGATTTTCTATCAAATTTTGGATTCTCTCTGTAAATAACTTGTATATGCACCTTTGGCATTATCGTCAAAAAGGGGGAGATATGTATAGAAGGAGAGATATGTATAGAAGAAGATTTGTATAAGAAACAGTTAGCACATTGAAAGGGGGAGACAATGTATAAAGCCCTATAACAAAGACAAATTTTGAAAAATCAAAATAAAACTCAGCATGATTCATGTATATAAGTTTTGGCCAATAAGTGTTTTTGTCACTAATGCCAAAGGGGGAGATTGTTGGCATTAAGCAGAATTGCCACTAGTGACAACACTTATTTGCATTCTGGGTGCAAACAGTGCAAACTGAGAAAACAGTGCAAACCGAGCAAACAGTGCAAACCGAGCAAACAGTGCAAACCGAGCAAACAGTGCAAACTGAGCAGACAGTGCAAACCGAGCAGACAGTGCAAACCGAGCAAGTTAGTACAAACCGAACAGGATAGTGTAAACCGAGTAACATCATGTCTACCGAGTCACCAGTATTTACCGAGTTTAAAACCTACCGAGTGATCAGTATGAACCGTGCCTTCACTTCTACCGAGTGCATGATGATGCCGAGTAATGCAGTGGACGCCGATATCAGAAAGTCACCGAGTCAGTTTGCAGGAACCGAGTAACCATACTTGGGCCGACTTAGTAGCACTTATGTTTATTTGTCAAGCCGACTATGTAATTGTAATTGTAATTAATTGTTTAAGACTTGTATATAAACAAAGTTGTAAAATGTCAAGAGATATGAATGAAGAATATATGTGAAAGAAAAAGAAAGGCAGAGATAAGTGAATTACAGAAGGCTTCAGAAGTATAAGGAACAGCAAAGACAAATTCATCACAGAAGGTGATCAGTACATCAGCGAATCTCAATCAGCAATCCAGTTGCAAAGCAAGAGATCTACTGTTTCATCCTAACAGGTGAATCAGTACTAAAATCCTTTAACCGGGTAGACTTAACAGTCTTTTGTAAAATCTCTTTACCGAGTGCATACTTCATTGTATGTTTTGTAAATCCTTTAACAGGGTGGATTTAGCAATCCTTATTGCTCCTAACAGGGTAGATCATCAGAAGTGATCAAATTGTAAGCCTTAACCGGCCAACTTTATTCTGCAGTATTAAAGCTTTGTGGGTTTCATCCCCACCCCAGTTTTACTTTCTTTTGGAAGGTTTCTGGATAACCAAATCTATGTGTCACTATTGTGAATGCTTTTAAGTTTCATGCTTTCTGTATGCAAGAGGTTAAAGTGAATTACATGTTAATACATCTGTAATTGAAAGAAAATTTGGAGTTACTGATTCACCCCTCCCCTCTCAGTAACTCGGTTAATTCCTGAATATTTCCAACAAAATATACCTAATAAAATGGGAAATTGTTTCCAACTTGCAATCAAGGCTAAGGAAAATCTCAAGAGAAACTAAGAGAGATGAGGAGGAGGTAGAGGAAATTCTAATAGGGGAAGAAGCTCAAGGTAGATCATTGAAATATAAGGAGACAAAAGAAAGGCCAAAGATCAAGGTACAAACCAAAGAGGTAAGATTTAGAGGTTCTAGGGGCAGATTTAGTGGAGGTAGAGGTTTAGATGCCTTTACAAGAAGATTCTACACTTGTGGTGATTTTGGGCACTCAACTTTTTAAGTGTCCTGATAATTTTTGTGCTACTTCTAGTAGTGGTGAGAGAAGAAATGAAAAGAGAGTACAAATTGTGCAAGAGGAGAAAGAAGGAAGTATCAACTTTCCAAGTGAGGGATGTACATCAGAATTTGGTGAAGCTTTGATGTTGCAAAGACAAATTTTGAAGGCCTCCAAGGAAGGAACAAATGCAAAGGAAAATTCTATTCAAGACCACATGCAAGAGAAAAGGTAAATTGTGTAAGTTGGTAATAGATTCAAGATCCACTAATAACATAGTATGAAAAGAAAATGTTGATAAGTTAGGATTGGTAAAATTACCACATGTGACACCCTATAAGGTGTCATGGTTGAATGATGATTAGCTACTTCTAGTTAATGAGTAGGCCCTAATTTATTTTCATAGTGAAAAGTAGGACAAGGTGCTATGTGATGTTCTACTAATGCAATTTTGTTATTTTGTACTTGGAAGGCCATGGAAATTTTAAAAACATGTTGTGTATGATGGAGGGATAATACATATTAAATTGAACATGAATGGGACTCTTTTACTTTACTTCCATACGTAGAGGTTATAGAAGATCTGAAAAGGGTGGAAAAAGTGATCATGATGGGTATTAAGGACTTTGTAATAGTGGATAAGGAGCATTTCATTATTGTTGGGAATTTATCATCTCATGTGGTCAATGATAAGGTTGAAGGAACAATCAGTAATGGACAAGGAGGGGTAGAAAAGACATAAAAATCAGAAAGGATGATAGGCAAGGGTATAAATTATATGCATTGGATAGTTAGGAACCATAACAAGTCAAAGAGGGTGAGACATTGCACACTACCAGTCATCTTTTTGAATAAAATCATAGAATTTCCAAGGGAAGATATAAATGCAAATCTATGAGCAGTGATAGGGGCAAGTGATGATAGAGGGTACCCATCAAGGAAAGGCACTAAATGGAAGAAAGCCCAAGACAGTCTCAAGAACCAAGTTGATGAGGGAATTTTAAACAATTCATGGAAAGGTCAAAGTACGAGGACACCATAAAGGAAGATCAATGGGAGACAATAAAATCAAGTCTTAAAAACTTTCTCTTGTGACAAGAGAATCTTCTTGGGGTGGGCAGGGGGGGGGGGGGGGGCATATGGTGTAGGGGTACCCTAGAAATATCATGATCCATGAGGAAATATTTATTTTTGAGTTTAACATATATGTTTAAAGGTTTTAAAAAGGTCCAAGAATCTATTTCAAACATTTTTTATGTACTATGTTGTTATGTATGGTTCATTTTTCAACTATTGCAAAATATTGTAAGTGTTATCAATGTAAAAGTTACAAAAAGTAAAAATGAGGAATACGAAGGGTCATAGGGAGCTAAAGTTAGTTTTGATTAGTTTCTAATGTTGTGGAAAAATTTTAAATCCTTAAAAAGACATTGGACATCATTTGTTAGGCAGAAGTGTGGATATGAAGTTGAAGCGAAGACAATTTGATATGGTTTTTGTGCTTAAATTCCATAAATTATCCATGTTTTAGACTTTGGTACAACTATGTATAACCTATCACCAACTTCTATTCCATTGTATATTAAAATTAATTTAATCCCCTTTCCAATGAAATTTTTTTTGTATTATTTCACCGAGTATTGTTTAAGGTATGATCATTTCTTTGAAATTCGCCAAAACTAGTTCTAAGGTAATCAACAAGAAAAGAAATTGTATATGTTTAATTAAACTCAGTAGAAACTCATGAAACTTGATTTGTAGGTTTGTCTAAACATGTACTTTGATATTATCTAAGGTTCAAGGGTTTGGAGAAGGTTGAACGTTTTGAATGAGGATTTGAATCACTTTGATAACAATTTTTTTTATATTTTCCTGCAATGGTCTTGTTTTATTTCATGTGGCACTGATATGTGCAGTATTTTTATGACCTTCATATGGTATATTTGGAAAGATAATTGATTTATCTTTCTTTTAGTTTTGGTTTTGTTTAATTTCATTAATTTTGGAGAACATTATGGGAATTTTACCATTAGCATCATAGAAAATTATTTTTCCTAAAAATTGTAGGTTGTTGTAGAAACTTGTGTGGATTTTAATTCATATTTTGATCTGAATAAAAATGAGAAAGTTTGGTAATTGAATCTAATTTTATTTGAAATTAGTTATATCCATTTTCAAGGAGAAATGAACAAGTTATGACCATATTTGTGATAGCACCTTGTTCAAGAAATGAATTCCATAATTAGTAGTCAGGGAAAAAATAGTAGTACAGCTATATATGAGATAGTATGACCCTATAACCAGGTGAGTAGAAAGATATTTAAGCTATCAAAAAAAATTCTTCCTTTTAAATTTCATGTGATGGATATGCAATGGATGTTGGATTCTCCCTAGTGCACTTACTTGTCCTCCTATCTAGGCTCTTCTGGAGCTCTAGATAATAAAATCAAAAGTATTAACATCAATAACTAATTTATATCAAAATTGAATTATATGATGACATATAATAGAATATGTTCTTAATAATAACAAATAATCACTGTGATCATCCATGACAAGGACATGTTGATGATCTAGTGTAACAAGTCCCTACAACAACAATCAAAATAATAATTAAAATACATAAATGAATATAATTAAAAATTTCAATACAAACTATTAAAACTATAATTAATATGTTTCATACCTCAATTAATGCTTTGAAACTTTCTACAAGTGCAAAAATCCTACTATCCAAAGAGTTATGAACAAAAGGAGGAGTATTTGATGTCAACAACTGAAAATGAAACAACAAGAATATTATGTAGTTATCAAGAATACCTATATTTTTTTACAACCCCACTAATGAATAAATGGCCCCTCTGTGAAATTTCCATGACATTCTTCAACATGTAGTGTCAACGTCAAGGGTCCAATAGTAAAATAATGCATGTGTACGGTAAGTTATAAGACAATCATTCATATAATAATGTAGTACTCACGTGTAATAATTATAATGCTTTATTAGATGTATACCTATGGATTTGGCATTGTCATGAGAAAGGTGGGTGAATGAATATGAAAACTTCCATGAACACTTTGACTCTGAATTTTGATAATATTTTTTCTACTAATTTAGTTATTCATTCATTTATTAATTAAATATAATCATGTAAATCAAATTAACGTGCAAATAAAGATACCTCTGTGAAAGTCGCACGATGTCCTTCGTTGTATGATGTGAACATCAAGGGTGCAATAATAAACTAATGCACATGAAAATAAGTTATGTGACAACCATTCATATTTTTACATACTACTCACATGTGATAATATTAATCCTATATGAGATACATACCTGTGGACTTGATGGCGTGATGTAAAAGAGGGCTCAGGGAACAATGTCACTGCTACCAATACTCGAACACTAAAATTTGATCATAATCATTAGATACTAATTTAGTTATTCATTTATTTATAAATTAAATATAACAAAATGAATTAAAAGAATTTACAAGTATTTACCTATGTATCAATGTCAAATTTTGTATTGATAAAATCATCAATCATCATTCCATCATCATCTCCTTATCCATCAATACTACCATATATGAATACAAATCCACATGACCAAAAAATGTGGGCCCTTAAAGACTAACCATGCTCACTCTCGACTAAAGGAGTGGCACACTATATGAGATTCTGAGTCAGAGCACTAATCGTGCCTAGTGTTTCCACCTCCACATGCTCCTTCACAATAGAAGGAACATTAACATGCTCAACGTGTGGTTTTCCAGTGGGTACCCTAGATGTGTTAGGGTCACACTATGCCCCCGGTTTATCAAATGATGAGCCCCCACCTCTACCCTAAGATTCTATAAAGTCAAAATAATTTGGGACCCCCTTGAGAAAAAACTTACAATAGATTTTCCTCAAATAATACAATGGAACCTCATGATTGTTACATGGAGTAGTATCAAAAACCATCCACCACTTGTCCCAAAAGTTATTTTTTATTTCTTCATGCACACACCAATGGATCAAAAACATCCTTGTAGTTCTAGAAGTTTCATTCATTTTTGGATTTACAAAGAGTTTTCAAATGTCCTTTTTCATTATTTTTTTATTGTGTATATCCTCATATGATAATTTATCTACATAATATTATTTTTGTTCTTCTCATTTGTTTAACCATATATTAAGTTACCCACTAACTAAGCCTATTTGGATCAAGATTAATTCCAATGATTTTGCAAGTGTTTCTATTCTAGGATTTATATCAATAGATTGCTTCAACCTCCCAATCAAAGCTTCTAATTCATTTTTTCCACTTTCTATATGGTTAATCAAACTTTTTGGCATTCTAGGTGGAGGTCTCTGGATTGATGGAGGTTCAGGTACATTTTCTTTGTTAAATTTTTCATTAAATTCTTTATGAGGAGATGGTGGAGTGTTTGGTTGAGGAGGATTATTCTTTCCTATAAATTCAAACAAAATCTATTTTAAAAGTCTAATTAAACTTAAATTTTAATAAAAGAGGATTTGAGAATAAAATCTGATTTCAAACCCAAATTAACTTAAATTTCAATACAAAATAGATGGTACAGGCTTTAAATTTACTTACTTCTTGAACCTATGCATCCTCTTCTACATGGTGGAGACATTTTTTATACAAGTTGATGAACCCACAAAGAAAAATGTTCTCCAACAATGGTGTGCATCATTTCCCAGCTGAAACCCTTCCTTGGCTCATAGATAGAAAGGAAAGAATGGTATTTCAAATGGCTATTTTTCTTTATCTTTTCTTTTACATAGGGCATACACCCTACAGGGTGCACACCCTATGTCTTTCATTTCCCAAGCCTTAGGATGGGGCATTAAAAGTCATAGGGTCTGCGCCCTATCTCTTTTTAGGGACCAAAAAAATAATTGGCATAATTTTGGTCCCCCATATTTGTGCACTTGCCCTCTAATATTTGTGTTGTCATACCATATTTGGTCTCTTTGTGCCTAATGTGCAATCCTTTATCCCTTGATGCAAAAAGGGGGAGAAGAGTTTAAGATTTGGTATTTTGACATCAAGGCCAAAGGGGGAGTTTGTTTCCCTTGGTTGTTTTATTGTCCTTGATGTCAAAGACACCCATGGGTATATAGGTTTTGGTTGATTGATTTGATTGATTCGGTTTGGAATATATGGTGTTATTCATTTTGGTATTAATTTATCCTTAGTTATACCATGGCATAAACATCCAGGTTGTTATATCATGTTAGCATCTTTGTTATATCATGAAATCCTTCAGTTGAATTATGGAATCATGGTTATCAGTTGTATCATAGC